>CM040187.1:22578762-22978762 GCA_022606455.1 Callitettix versicolor
TGCATAGACACGCATTCGATATTTCTAAAAAAAAAACATTTGTTAAAGGAACTACACTTAATGAATAGCAAAACGTTTGGACGCTTTCCCGAACATCGAAAATTTTCGTTTATTCGCGACACTGGATCAAGTTGCGAAATATCCGTGTCAAGGTCAGATACACAAAGTGACAGCTTGTTTTATCAAAATCACTTGCTCGCTTCTGAGTGTGACAGGTGCCATGAAGACAAATCTGGGTCAGTTTTTATATCAATTAAAGGCATAGCAAAACTTTGATATCGCTTAGACAATGAACTTTATTATAGTTAACATAAATAATGCACGAATTATGTCACATTCAAATAAATTACTTAAAGGCGTCAAAAACATAGGATATGTTTTTTCACAAATAATTTCGATTATCACAAAACAAATTAACAGTGGTTGGGTTCAATTTTGTTTTCTTTCATTTAGGCAGAAACATTTATTTTTTGTATTTCAAAATTAGTACGCTTTTTGAATTATAATACAGAGAGTGGGGGAAAAGTAAATACAACACCCTAATTTTTTTAAATATGTATTTCAAATAAACTATTTTAATTCTGCTAGCTGGAATTTTTTTTCAAATTTTAGTGGGGTGGAGGGGTTGTTAAAAAATGTCAAAATGTCAAGCAGATTTTAAACGTCTTTCAAATACAGAAAACTGGCATCTGATCGCCTAAACAAAATGGTGACCATACGTCAATATTTTTCCAACATGATATTTCCCTTCCACATTTATTTCATTTTTAAGGTCTTGTTTACGGAAATCAGGTTCACTTTTTACATTTTGTGTTTACTTTTTGCTTATAAGGACACGGGAATAGATGCAAAATATATGTAAAAATCTGACCACATTCCAAACATACAAGGCTATTAAAATTAGATATCAAACATAACTTTATCTTAACGAATAGTGGAGTAGCCTAATCTGTATTGTTAATTAACATAAGAAAGATTCAAAATGGCCGACAAGATACACAGACTGTTAAGAGCTACGTAAGAGTTTGATTTTTGTTTCTTTCAAAGGATTTATAATCAATGTAAGGGTTTTTTTATTGAGAAGTACCAGCATACTCCAAATAAATATAAATTAATTTTTAACAAAGTCGGTCAATTCGAGTAAACTTAAGCGAAGTGAAAAACCAAACATGCACTTGTTAAAAACCATTACTTTCTCACTGTACGTATCGATCACGTTGTGATCGTACAAAAACGATTTTGTGATTTTGATGGTCTTATAAATTTTCAGATTCTTTACACAAAGTGAATTTCACTGAAGTATATGGTCCGTAAACTAGTATCACAAAACAATTATTTTAACGATTTTCGTTTACAAACACTTTTTAATCAAAAAAAACCTTAAAACTAACAAAAAAATGATTATTGAAAACCGACTTTAACCATTTTGATAACTTTCGTTCTAAAGTAGAGTTCCTAAACACCCAAACAAACTAACTACAAACTTACAGTCACTATCTTCCTCAAAATGTATTGTAAAAGAAGTAATGAAAACGCTTCATTTTTCAAAAAAAAACGTTCATTATGTTTTGCTCAAATTTTAGTCTAAAAAATTTTAGAACTCACCTTAGGTATACCAAATTTGAAACTAAAACAATATGCTATACGGTTTTGAAAATAAATAAACAAAAAACAAACCCTGACCGCAATTGTTTTTTTAAATATTTATTTGCTCTCTTACCGTATATTTCTATCTACAATTCGGTCTACAACGTTCTGCGCCGTCTTCCGATCTCCAACCTCCACCGATCGCGGTCCCACCACAGGTCTTCTGGTAAATCCCTTTTTTTTATTTCCTTTTCGACTCCCTCTCTCCAGCTCAGTCTCGGCCTTCCTCGTTTTCTTCATCCAGGTGTTCACCATTGCATGATTTTTTTGGGAATTCGCTCATCCGGCATTCTTTGTACATGTCCGTACCAAACCAGTTGTTTTGTTCTTATATCTTCTACAATTGTATGCCTTACGTCCATTATCCTCCGTATACTTTCATTTCTCACTCTCTCTTTTCTTGATCTTCCTGCCGCTCTTCTCCAAAAGTCCATTTCAGCAGCCAACAGCATTCTTTCTGTTCTGCTCTTAATTGGCCATACCTCACTACCATATGTTATAATGCTTTTTACAATTGTGTCATAAATTCTTTTTTTATTCTCTTTTGAAATGTTTTGATCCCACAACATCCCGTTCAGCATAGATACAGCTCTCCTTCCAAATACTATTCGTTCTTTAATTCCTTCATCTAATGTACCATCTTGTGACATTTTAAGTCCTAAGTACGTATAATTTTGAGAATGTTGAGAATCCTCCATCCATCTTCTAAAATTATGTCGTGCTGCCGTCCTCCAATACACATGCACTCCGTTTTCCCCAGATTCACTTCAAGTCCCCACTTACTGTATTCCTCTATTAATTTGCGAACCATATATCCCGAGGTCCTCATGATCTTGTGCGAGGACAATCTGGTCGTCCGCAAAACATAGCGTGTATAGAGTGTTGTCGTCTTGTAGAGGAATGCCCATACCTTTACATTTGTTTTTCCATCCTTTCAGGGCCTGTTCTAAGTAGATTTTAAACAATGTTGGGCAGAGGCAACATCCCTGCTTAACACCCTTATTCGTTTTAAATCCTTGTGACACTTGTCCTTTTATTTTTATCTTGGCTATCGCATTTTCATATAGCCTTTTCACTGCTTTTATTAAGTTAATATTTACATTTGTTTTGGTTAAGCATGCCCACAATTTACAATGTGGGACGCTATCGTAAGCTTTTTGCAAGTCCACATATAATAGGTGGATCTCCTGGTTCACTGCTGTTTTCTTTTCTATTACTTGAATGACAGTGTACAAATGGTCTACTGTTGACCTCCCCGCTCTGAACCCTGCTTGCTCCTCAGCTTCGAGATCCTTGTATTCCTCCTCTACCTTCTGCTTTAAGATTTTCCTATAAATTCTGCTAACTGTGCTAGTAACTGACAGCCCTCTGTAATTTTCACATACTTGTCTGTCGCCCTTCTTATGAATTGTTGACACAATTGAAGTTCTCCATTCTTCTGGTACCTCAGCACCATTTATACATTCTTGAAAAAGCCGCTTGAGTTGCTTATATAATTTATCTGTTCCGCACTTAAATAGTTCAGCCGGAATCTCCCCTGGTCCAGGTGCCTTTCCATTTCTGAGCGACTTGCAAACATTCTTTACCTCTGTCACACTTATTCTTAAAGGCGAGGCCATTATATTAACTGGGTTTTCGTGATCTTCAGAATTTATTTCCATAAATTCCGTTCTACCTTCTGTTAACAAACTTTTGAAGTGCGTTTCCCATTTTTGCATGCTTATAGTTGAGATCATGTCTTTGTTTTGGTTTTGACGTAAGTTTTTTAGGAGTTGCCAACTTTCTGTACTTCTTCTTCCCCCCAGATACGTGTTTATTTTTGTACAGTTTTTTCCCAGGCTTCATTTTTCTTTTGAGTAATTTTCTTCCGTACTCTTGCTTGAGCCTTTTTGTAAGCTGTTTTGTCATAATTTGTTTTGCTAGTTAAGAATCTTTGGTTCACTTTCTGCGAACAAAAATACTCTTCCCTCAAAAAGGCAACTATGAGAAAGAACAGAAAGAGGAAAGTCACGGACCAACCAACCAGTTAAGATACCGTATATTTATATTCTTTAAAAAAAAGTCTGGACATTGACTTCAGTTATAAATCTTCATTTTGGGAAAAATCTGATGAAATGTTAGAAAAGTTAGGTCTATTTTCGGTTTATTGAACCGAATATGAGAAAGTTTGTGCAACATTTTTCAACCATTTTTCTATTCGTATATCTGTCTGTATGTCCTATATGGGACTAAACACAAAAGGCTATTTTTCGTTATCTTATTACTTTCTCTAATTAAAATTACTTATTATACCTGCATAGGCAGCTAGCTGTATAAGCCTAGATGCCTTAAACAAGATCACTAAAAGTTTCAATTTTCAACTTAGAAAATACCAACAAGAAATATTAAATATAAATGTTAACACTTTTTTACTTTTTTCAACAATCAAACACTAAAAAGAAATTAACTGCATTTACTAAACAATTTAGCAATCTAAATAAGCCTAGCCTACGACAATAACAAATTTAGAACTGACCTTGAAAAAAAATCAAAGGTTGCTAATGTAGGTTTAGTGCCTAACCTAAAAAGGCGTAATCATTAAATTAAAATCAGCATTTAGTTACGTAAATTTGAGTTTTTATATTAAAACTATCCGATTGTGATTTAGGTCAAGTTTAACTCGAATTTAGTTTACATAAAATATTTCGTCAATGACTTGAAAAAAGTGTAGACCTGATTTTGAAATTAACTAAATATTAATTTCTTTTAACGACCGATAAACATTACTGAAAGTTATGGATTCGTTTTTTTTCATATGTAGAATAATCTACAGCCGTTGAAATACATAAACAGTAAAGATTTTCAGTCAACAAAAATATAAAAATCATAACTTCATTAACAGTGAATGTCAAATCTAGATTAAAACTTACATTTTTGTAGATTTATAAAAACTATTCTACACTACGTTTATTTCAACTAACATTTCACATATTTAAATAATACACACACATGTAAACGCATTCACTATGAAAGATACTGATAACACACGATTTCCAAAACGATAATTGAAACAAATTCACAACTAGTATAACCTCAAAAGTTAGATACGAGTTGCTAACAATGACTGAAATGATGAATCATCGCTAAGGGGTGGCATTGCGTAGAGTAGGCTACTTGGTGATCTACGAAATAGATAAGGCAGTGGCTACTAACTGAACACCTGTTTTATGAGTTCTACTTACAGCAAGTAGAGTGCGCTAACGAACGCAAAAAAATAATTGATTTACACTCTATTAAACGTTGCAAATCTACATTATTTTATACAAATATTTAAAACGATATTTGATTTTTTGCAAATAAATAATTACATAATTAGGGAACTGTTAAATGGAAACGGTTTATTAACCAACCATAATGTTAAGATCTAATCCTGGTCCATGAAATGTACACAGATCCTGAACTCTAAATCAGTTTTTAAGAGGTTATTAAACTTTTAAAAACAACATTAGTTTTTCAATGTGCTTCTTGAAATTTTAAAATGTGAATTTATATATATTTGACATAAAATAAATTATTTTTACAACTGGCAGGTTTTTTTACATTCAACTATACGAAGTAAAAATAAAAATACTTAGCAAAGAAAATCGATTTTAAGATTTTGATGAATCTGTTTGTTTTATTTTAAAAAAGTGGTTTTTACTCAGATGTCTGTCAGTGTGTGTACCTTGTACATGTTGCTGGGGGCTAAATTAATTGATTCATGCTAATGAATTTCGGCAAACAGTTCTGGTTTGTCTATGTTATCTCGAAAAAATGCTTATACGCAATTTTTGGTTAAAAATTAATAAAAATAGTAGCCTATTTTTTCCAAATCGATTTTTATCAAAGATTGCTCATGCTTAGTTCATAAATATCTAAACAAAACGTAGACTATACGTTCCTATATCTCCCAAAAAAAAATCAGTTTCAAGACTTTAGTAAAAACAAAATAAAAATTGCCCTAGTTGTTCAAAACCATGCCATACGGTTTTGACCAAATTTATGAACGTCCATAACTTATTAGAGAATTTCCATAGAGAAATGAGCAATTTAAGGGGCATCATGGTAACATCCAAACCCAAGAGCTTGAATTGAGTCAGATCCTGACCTTTAGATCGCTTTTTCAGGGGTCCGATTAGATTTAAACCTGGATATAAAATCGATTTTAATAATAACCTGGACAAGTTCGTTTATCAACAAAAGTTTCAAAATGATGGAAATTTCAATTAAAAATTCATAACTTTTTTATCTTAAAATACGTCCGAAAATTTTGTTCAGCGTTTAAAAACTGCATATGTAGTATTTCGAATTTTTAAAAGCAGATGAAATAATGAAATTCAATTTCACTGTGGTCACGGTTCATTTTCCTACTTTTAATAAGCAGGTTTTAATATTGTTTATGACAGTGGAATCAGAATTTTAAAAAAAGGGTAAGACAAAAATTATTTTTGGAAATTCGCTTCCATCACGTCAGCTAGACAGGCGCGTGCCGCGATTATCACTATCACAAAATCTTTATTTGGCAAGAGTTTGGGAAAGTTCGATTGGGTCTATCCGGTGAAATCCCATTTAACCGTTAAGGAATAATGTGCACTCATTGTTTTAAATTATAAACACGAAGGTCAGACTTTTAAAAAGCTAATTTATACAATTTTAAATCAGGTTCCTCAATAACGTGTAACATTACTTAGTTTACGATTTCGTTTTATTTTCATACTGTTTTTTTCATATTGTTTTACTTCAATATTGTTTTATTTCGGTATTGTTTCATTTCCTTATTGTTTTATTCCAACATTATTTTAATTTCATATTGTTTTATTTTGATATTACTTTATTTCCATATTGTTTTATTCTTATATTGTTTCATTTCCATTTTTAAATTTCTATATTGCTTTATTTCCATTTGGTTTTATTTCCATATAGCTTTATTTCCACATTGCTTTATTTCAATATTACTTTATTTCATATGAATTTATTCCCACATTACTTTATTTCCATATCGTTTTATTCTTATGTAGATTTATTTCCATTTTATTTTATTTACATATAGCTTTATTTCCATATTGTTTTATTTCAATATTGTTTTATTTCGGTATTGTTTTATTTCGATATTGTTTTATTTCCATATTGTTTTATTTCAATATTGTTTTATTTCGGTATTGTTTTATTTCGATATTGTTTTATTTCCATATTGTTTATTACAATATTATTTTAATTTCATATAGTTTTATTTTGATATCACATTATTTCCATATTGTTTTTTTTTCAAATTACTTTATTACCACATTACTTTATTTCCATATTCTTATATAAATTTATTTCCATTGTGTTTTATTTCTATACACTTTATTTTCTATTTTGTTATTTCCACATTCTTTTATTTCCACATTGTTCTCTATTTTCATATTTTTTAAATCTATATTGCTCTATTTCCATTTTGTTTCATTTCCACATTGCTTTATTCCAAATTGTTTTATTTCCATATTACTTTATTTTCATATTACTGTATCCCCACATTACTTTATTTCCATACTACTTTATTCTTATATAATTTTATTTTCATCTTGTATCAAAATGGTCGTATGCGTGAATCAATTTCTAGGTTGCTATTGCACTGCGACCTATGCAGATCTATTGCGCCCCTTTTTTATATTCCTAAGATGCTCAGTTACAGCGTCCTCTCCAGTGCTAATCTGTTAATAAAGTCTAGGCTTCGGAGAGAATTCAAGGTGGGTAACTCCGTCACTTATAATTGATTAATTTCCAGTTCGTTACTGAGGTGCTTGCAGCCTACTAAATTCCCTTTCAATTTTCCTTTCTCTTGACTCTTATTACAGAGGTTTCAGGTGAAATGCCGAACATTTTATTTTTGGGAACACCTGTAAATAGTAAGGAAATGAGATATGCCCGTAAAGATCCCTGAATGCATGGGTAAGGCTTTACAGTTTAGAGTTAGCCAAGCTGTGTAGAGTAATGAGTGTATCTTGAGTAGATGATTGAGAGTAGTATGAGCTAGAGGTACGGTGGGCTCGCTAAACCCATCAGCTGTTCACTTCAGCTGCCTCCACCGGAATGATTGCAAGTAAAGTCATTCAGTTTTGTTAGTTTTGGGAACTTTGTATCTATCAAGTCAGCGAGACATATGCGTATCGTTATTGTTCCGATCCATCACAGTACTGTCTCTACACTACCTTTAATGAAAGAAGAACCGTACAGTTGCATGAGAATCATGGCATCTCGAGTGCAAATCACGCAACGATTCTATGTTTCTGATATTAATACACAAAGATTAAAATAGTCTAGACAATTATTTTTTCCCAAGTTAAACATATCAACACCTAACAAAGTAAAAGGTCGACGTTTTGTACTTGGCGTTATCAATTTTTTTAAGAAATTATTTTTTAAAAATAATTTAGAACTTTCCACTTACGAACATTTACAAATATGGTTTCACCATCGTAATAACACCTGAAAAAATGGAACATTAAGTTTAAAATTGAAAATAAGAAAAAACCCTGACCGTCGTCATATTCTTTTATTTTAAATTCAAATTATTTAAAACGAATTAAACGCTAATTTTGCAGACTTTTAACCTGATTACAACCATATCGTAAAAGGGTGTAAGATAAAAAAATATGTTTTTTTATATATCAGTTTCAAAATGGCGGATGCATTAAATCATAAGAGAAATTAACGTTGATTGCGACGGTGGAATCAACGTTATATTGCGCATTAACTTTATAAATTTTTGAAATAAAAAAAAGTTAAGAAAATCATTTACATGGCGGTCAGGGTTCGTATTATTAAAAAAATATTGTATAAATACGCTTGCATCACGTCAGCCAGACAGCTGTGTGCCGCTGTTACTAGTGGATTTTTAGTGGAAAATGAGTCATTGTGAGTCATCATGGTAAGACCCACACCAAGAACCTTCAAATTAACGGTCATCCTGAACACCGTTAAACAAATATATTGGTTGAAACAAATATATCCTGAAACACTTCTCAAAATTTGCAAGGACGAAACTGACCTGAGCATGACTAAAATAGGCTCTGTTAACATTACGAACAAGAGAAGCAGCATGGAGCCAGTGTTAACGTGTGTGGTGTTCTTGGAATTGATCTATCTATAGCAAATATTTATATTTGTTTAGTAATAGTTTGTTTATGTACATAAATACGGCACTGCCGCTTGTAACGTTTACACTGAAGTGATTCTCAAATTAGTGAATGTTAAAAATGTGTGTGTGTGTGTGTGTGTATGAGAGAGAGAGAGAGAGAGAGAGAGAGAGAGAGAGAGAGAGAGAGAGAGAGAGAGAGAGAGAGACAGACAGACAGACAGACAGACAGAGGCGGAGAGAGAGAGAGAAAGAGAGACAGAGAGAGAGAGAGAGAGGAGTGTGTGTGTGTGTGAAAGAGATGAGTGTATGAGAGAGAGAGAGAGAGAGAGAGAGAGAGACAGACAGACAGACAGACAGACAGACGGAGTGAGTGAGTATGTGTGTGAGAGAAGAGTGAGTGTGTGTGTGAGAGAGAGAGAAAGAGAGAGTGTGTGTATGTATGTGTGTGTGTGTGTGTGTGAGAGAGAGAGAGAGAGAGAAAGAGAAAGAGAGAGTGAGTGAGAAAGAGAGAGAGAGAGAGGCGTGTGAGTGTGTGACAGAGTGTGTGTATGTGTGTGTGTGTGTGTGTGAGAGAGAGAGAGAGAGAGAGAGAGACAGACAGACAGACGGAGTGAGTGAGTATATGTGTGTGTGAGAGAGAGAGAGTGAGTATGTGTGTGAGAGAGAGAGAAAGAGAGAGAGAGAGGAGTGTATGTGAGAGAGAGTGAGTGTGAGTAAGAGAGAAAGAGAGAGAGAGAGAGAGAGAGAGAGAGAGGAGTGTGTGTGACAGAGTGAGTAAGTGTGTGTATGTGTGTGTGTGTGTGTGTGTGTCTTTTTATGTGTGTCTTTGTTTGTGATTGTTTGTGTGTGTGTGTGTGAGAGAGAGGGGTGGAGGGAGTGAGTGTGTGTGTTTGTGAGGGAGATTTAGAGAACGAGAGAGTGAGTGTGTGGGAAAGAGAGATTGAGAGAGAGAGAGAGAGAGAAAGTGACTGAGTGAGTGAATGTGTGTGAGAGAGAGAGTGAGAGAGAGAGACAGACAGAGTGAGTGAGTATGTGTGTGTGTGTGTGTGTGTGAGAGAGAGAGAGAGAGAGAGAGAGAGAGAGAGAGAGCGAGGAAGAGAGCAGATGTGTGTGAATGGTGAGTGTGTGTGTGTGTGTGTATGTGTGTGTGTGTGTGTGTGTGTGTGTGTGTGTGTGTGTGTGTGTGTGTGTGTGTGTGTGTGTGTGTGTGTGTGTGTGTGTGTGTGTGTGTGAGTGAGTGAGTGAGTGAGTGAGTGTGTGTGTGTGTGTGTGTGTGTGTGTGTGTGTGTGTGTGTGTGTTCGCACACGCGTCTTGAATAGATGAGTGAGAACAGTATGAGATAGAAGAACGGTGGGATTGCTAAGCCCATCAGCTGCTCACTTTAGCTGCCTCTGCCGGCTGCTAAATACGATAATGAATTCAGTTTTTCAAATAATTACAAGTTGAAATATAGTAATACGTATTAGAAATTAGTTTCTATCACTTCAGCAACACAGATGTGCGCTGAGATTGTTAAATAAAAGTGAAAAATAATTTCAGTTTACATTTAAAATAAAATAGTTTTTCCTTACTCGTGTATACACAATTATTAATGCTGAGGGACGAGTTGAAAACTAGTTGCACGGTCGTATTTAAACAAATGGCATCCGTTTAATTTACAGAGAAACTAGTTTCCATTTTAACAAGATTCGTGATAATTTAAAGACCATTATCAGTAGAGGAATTACAGCGGTAACATTTCGTTTAATTTAAAACTCCGTATAAAACTAACAGAATGAGTTTGATTATATTTGCAAACTTCACGAAGCTAGAAAGTTTGTTTCTGCAAACTCTTGTATTAGTTTAAGTTTAAAGGAAATAAAATACAGCAGCTAAATTTTGAAAGTTTGAAATACATTTTTACAATTTTATTTGTAAAACTTTTACAGTTTAAATGTAAGACATTTTTTAAAATATATGAAATAGCTTTTGAAAACTAATTAAAATTTGTAAGTTCAATAAACATTTGTCCACAATGATCGACGTATTGTAAAAAAGAGTTATTTAATTGCATATTTTCCTGAAACAATTAAGGGGAGTCCAAGTGTGAAAAAAGTTTTCAAAAATGTTTTTTTTAAAAAGTTATTACTTTCAAACTTAGATATTTGTGAACAGTTTGATACGAAATATTTTCGGTTTTTTCAATTTTAAATACTTTTATTATTTTTTAAGGAACTGTTACATGAACTATTTAATAGGCTAGTTAGAAGTATGGTCAGTTTAAATTCAAATAACAGTTTATCTACGATTCAAGATACAATATTTTTATTATTTTTGTTTCAAACGTTTGTAACACTGAATAATGAGAAAATAACTACTCATTCCTTTACAACATCTGTTTGTTTTGTGTGAAAAATATTTGTTTACGTTTAAAAGATTAGAAAACCTATAGTGATACAGTTTATCGAGATTTTTTAGTCTTAAGTCATATTTTGTAATAAAATATGCCTAGATATAAGAAATGGCCTAATCAGGACATGCTGTGAACGATAGTGTTGTCATGAGTCAGCAAAGGTAAATACGCATGAAAGGATGAAATACGCAATGTGATCGCCCCCAAATCGAGGAGAACACTTGCCTCAAGGTTACGAAGCAAATTTCATTCATCGAGTGAACAACATGCAGAGCAAGTCATAAAGAACATATGTCAAATGTATTTTTCATAATGTTTTCATATGTAATGGCAACATGTATCCTTTGTACTGATGTTGAGATATATTACATTTCATAGGATACTTTATTCAATACTTAATAACCGGCGTTCTTATTGAACCACCTCTTTTTATGTGTTTATTTTTTTCATATTAATTGATCCCGTTTTGTTTTTAGAAAATTGGCCGACATTGCTAAAAAAAATCTAACGTAAACTATAACCTAACCTAACCATAACCCATAACTTAACCTAACCATAACCTAACCTAATCAAACCATAAACCATAACCTAACGTAACCTAACCTAACAATCAACCATAACCTAACTTAACCACAATCAAACTAACCATAACACATAACCTGACCTACCCTTAACGTAACCTAACTTAACCGTAACCTGACCTTAACCTAACCTAACCATAATCCATATCACTAACCTAATAACCTTTAAAAAATGTATAAGGTTCTTCTTATAAATCCAGATCTACCCATATATCATGCCACTTTTTGACCAAAATAACAGCGTACGGTGGAACGATTATTTCACCCAAATAAAAAATTCCGTTTATTTTAGGAAAACGGCTAATTCAGTGCTTTAAATATGTTATTAGCAAAAAAGGCAGCAAAAAACAATCTTGAGCGAATCATTATTGGCAACATTTTGAGGGGAATCTGATGAATCATTACCCATGAGTAGTTGTTTTGATACCGAATGATGCAGACAGATAAGAGATTTCGTAGTATTGTTTCTAAGTTGCAAAACACTTCACCTGCTCTTGATTACTTCTCGAAACACTAAAGTCGAGTGGGTTATTTACCGGCGAAAACTCCTTTAAAGGAGACTCGGTATGAATTTAAATTTATATCTCAAGTGTTGTGTTCTTGTGTTATCGCAACTTTAACCCACTTAATTACTTCATTACTTTTCGGAAAACGTATAAAGTGAACGTGAAAATTTGACCTAAAGATTTTGATGAATTTTATGAATGTAAAGGCCTAGTAGTTTTTTGAAGCGTTAGCCTCTTATACCACGTTATGCACTTTGTATTTGTCACCATGGAGCATTTTCTGACGCTATAAATCATCCCATCGTCTGCATTAACCCAAGTGTGCACAATAGTCGGACATTAAACACACACAAAAAAAAGGTGATTCGGTTTCATCGAGTTGGCTAGGAAGCGTATGTAACGCGAGTAGGGGAAGTATTACACGGACCCCTCCAGTTCTCAGCTCTTCCCCTTTCTTTCGTGTGCCGCGAATGAATGGTCGCGCGCGTATGTATGTTTTGTGCCTGTATATATTTAGTATTCAAGTGTTATAACAGTAACGTTATATAAGTTTTATAAATGTTTAAATCATACTACTTACCCAGTCCAACTTAATTATTTAGTGTTCAAGTGTTAATTGTAATAACAGTGACGTTTTATAGGTTTATTACATATTGGTACGTGTGAATAATAAATGTTTAAATTATTTTAAACGCCATCAAACTGCTTTTCCAGGCCAACTTAATTATTTAGTATTCAAGTGTCAATTGTATTACGGTGATACGTTTTTTTTAAGAAGGTATAGGCCCTTATTTTAACTACAGTATTAGTTTCATTGAAATCGTTCTGCTTGTTTCGTTTCCACCGAACGTTACAACTCCAGACAAACATCTAAGTAAAAAAAAAAGAAAATACAGTACAGTCATTGGGACTGTCGGCAGAACAGTGGTTAACAGTGACCCCGCTGTTCTCTACAATTACCAAATAAATAGTAAACTCAAAACGCGGGAAAAAACTTTCAACGTAAATATTTTACACATTCATGAGCAGACTTTGATTTATTTAACATTATAATTTTTTGATATATTGCAAAATAATTTATAATATCCTACTCTGTTATTATCACATTATAACCCACCTTGGCTTCGAGATTGTGTTAACTGATTTTGCATAAACTACTTGTAATAAACAATTATTGTCACTTCGCTACGCAGACAGTTATAATAAACGTGATATTAGTTCACGATGTTCAGGTGCATGGGGGGGGTGAATTTATGCAACCTGAATTACGATTAACTGATAATTCAACAAATTTTTTATCGTTATTTGCAGTAATTAAATTTTTTTACTTATTTTGTGTGTGTGTTTTTTAGCAAGCTCACGCTTGCAATTTTAGTCCAATTTAATTCAAACTTGGCACAAAAATCTACTTTAATAACAGCTTGGAGAAGTTCGTTAACAAAGAGAATTAATTTGTTTTGAAAATCTGATTTTACCATCGTAATCAGCGTTAAAAAACATAAATTAACATTTCTGTGTTTTTAAAATCATTTAAAATTTTAAAAAATTGGTTTTGCTGCAGATCAGGGTTCATTTTTGTATTTTCAGTGCAGTTTGAATGTTTAAGGTGCTAGTATATACAGATTTTCATGCTGATTATGATTATGAATTTCAAAAAGGGTAAGATAAAGACGAAATATTTTTGAAAATCTTCTTTTATCAGGTCAGACATACAGATGCGTACCATGATTATTTTAAATTTTAACGATATCACCTTAAAAAATCGTTATATTGTTTCACTGACACGGGCTGGGATTTTACCATGAGACTTACATACCACTAAATTTTCTCTAATAATGTCATTATTTATTTATAAAAATAAAACATTTTCTGTATATTTAAATATAATATATAAAATTTAATAACGTCCAACAGTATAATTGAAATAATTTTCTCTGTGTTCTTCAACGCACTCTACAGGCTGTAAAGTAGTGCTCAAAAACTATTGCCAACTGTTCAATTTTTGGCCACTGCCTTATGTATTTCCTTTTCGTTGCCAAACGAATAGACCCCCCCCCACAAATAACAAAATCGATTTTTTCGTATCATCAAATTTTCTCTATATTTCATTTAATGAAACAATAAAGGAAATGTCTAAAACCACTGCACAGTCTAACTTGTGAACCTACCTCGCCGAATAGCTGATCTAATTAATTAAAACATCGGATACATCAGGCTTTGACAAATCCAGAATTTCGCTGAATAAATTCCAACCAACAGCCGCAGAGGAAGCTGTTTTTCTTTCTTTTTTATTTCTGCATCTAAAATACTACACACAAGTTCACAACAACGTATTGTAGACCCTATATATTTTAATAAAATACAAAATACCTTCATTTAACAGCAGTAATTCAATCTCCCGGGTGGTTCTCTTTCCATCCCGTAATATCCACCTCGCCTCCCCGTTGTTTCACTATATTAACATACAACTTCTATGAAAACAAATGGCTTTCTTTCAAATCCGCCCGTTACTTTACCACAACCTCAGTTATAAAAACACAAGGAAAGTAATAAATTGTTTAAATTTGACTGCATCTTTCTTGAAAATTCGCTATTTTGCTGTCAGGGTAAGACCTTGAAAATGGTCATCCAGATATTTTGGTTACACGAGATATTTGTCGCGTGTGGTACTTAGCATTCTGACGTTCGCAATTTCGGTCTGATTTCATTCAAACATGGCTGGAAAATAGATTAAGGACGAATTATTTAAGCAACGAAAACCACACAGTTTCAAAATGGCGACCATTCAAAATTTTAAAAGAATTAATCTTTTCGAAACGAAGCTTTGGCGAAAGGAGTGAATAAAAAAAGTGTATCGAACGGAAGAATGTAACGGAAATATGGAACGAGTAAATGAATTTCGTCTCTATTTCTGTCTCTTTTTCTTCCTCCATTTCGATAACAGTACACGCGTATGTATGAAAACGTTGTGTTGCTTTGGTTTCGTTATTTTTTCTTAGTTGAAGAACACGTGCACATTGTAACCGTTTATAATACATTCGAAATTAATCAACGTTTACAATAATTGTTGTTAATATCGCTAGTTTTTAACAACAGCTGTTAAATGAAATTAGCTGACCGTTACGGATTAATATAAAACAGATGATCTTTTACTATAACTACAGTAAATAATATCTAAGCTAAAGGTATAATTAACAAAAGCTTCCCTTCTGTCGGTAACTCCTAGAGTTCCACATGTGTACTTTTTTTAATTTACTCTTTTAAATGTTCTGATATTACCATTGTAATCAGCGTAAAATAGTATTTTAAAATTGCAAATTCAAAATGCCTAAAATACATTTTCCCGAAACTAATTTTTACTTTCCATTCTGAAAAAAATTGTTCTTAACGAAACAAACAATAACCTAACAAATAGTAGCCTAAGCTTCAAAAAAATTAATTTTTTAAAATTTAAATTCGATTCAAATTATTTTTATTAAATTATAGTCTTTATACAGAACAGACTGTCTGAATTCACAAAATCGGCACAAAAAGTCTTTAATCTGTGTGCCAAACGGTTAGTGTTTATTAGTTTTCCCGATTTTCACCGGAACAGTGTTTTTCTTTAATATTATCCCTTAAAAAACAAAACTTTTTGTTATCCGATTTCATTAGCATAATCAGCGTTATAATCTGCATCTACTGGCTTTTTTAAATTTTTAAATTTCATTGAAAACACGAAAACGAATCTGACAGTGGTCAGGGTTCAATTTGTTATTTTAAATGTAATAAAAATTAGTAAAATCATCCGGAGCAGGCAGAACGTTTTCCCCCGTGTTCTTATTTATTGCGTGTTTGTCCACCGGCAGCGCTGGCGTTCCTTTCCAATGCACTTATTAACAGCTGATCTTATTTTGTTGTTAACTGTAATTTCAGAACAAATAGTTATACAGTTGTTGTGTTTACTTGTTTTCTTTCATTGCGGATGATTAAATTTATTACGAAAAGTTACGATTTTAAGCCATTTTTAAGGGAACTATATTGTGACGTCATTGCCGTTTACTTTGCCCGGAGTATGCAAGATTTACTACGCCACCGAAGTTTGGTAAACTTTACGCAATATTAGTAACACGTAAAAACCGTATTAGTTAGGTTCTTAAGTATTTCTTTTTAAGGAAAAGACTTAGGAAAAAGTAGTGTTTTTGCGATGAAAAACAAGTCACCTACTTTCGGGCACTAGTCATTTTGAGGTTATGTTTATCACTTTTATTTTCCATTTTTTTTAACTTCTCGTTGTGTCCGCACTTTTATATTTTGAATTATTAATATTGGGCATACAACAAAGCGTTTTGGAGCAAATATTACCGAAATTGACAAAAGTATTAAAACTCCTTACTTTCACTTATACAAGATAGGTTAGTAAACGAAACTGCAGAAATAAAGTGGACATTTTTTACTAGAAAAATTCAGAAATAGATATAGTAAGTTTTGTGAGTAGTACAAAATTGGAAATGTTAGGCCTAATCAAGTAGCTGATATAAAATATAATTTTATCTGTTTATTGAGAAATTTTGTAGTTCGCGCATAGGAAAAGGCTACTTCGAAACTTGAGATGAAATATATAAATAGTATTCCATGACGTCAGCGATACAGTTGCGTGCGGTTTTAATTATTTTCCAACGGAAATTCGCTAATTTTCACAATGTACCGCCAATTTTTCAGCAAAAGGTCCTCTGGATTAACAGATGCATTACTAACGTGAAAGTTCGAGGTCCTCTCAGCTCTGTACACGACGTATTGGCATCCAACCAATAAAATGATTAATAAGTCATTGTACATAAGCCTACTTGCGTATCTAGTTGAACAATAGGATATTAAATACAAGCCGTATTAATATGGGAAGAAAACGAGCAAGTGCAACGGCGAGGTGACCTTGAGATCAGCTGTTGAGAAAAACCTTCGTAAAGGTGTGCTTGTGGTATGTCTTCCGTAGGTTTGCCAGTGTAAATTTCCTTTCGAACTATTCTAGTGACCTTCATGGCAAGATGGACCGTGAAATGAGCACCGATCCTAACCGCTAGATCAATTTTTAGTAGACGTTGAAAATTTTATATACGAGATGTGTTTTTTTTTTAAATTGTAGTGTTCACCACTTTCGTCCAATTGTATTTAAATTTGCTAAACAAATTGAGTTTGGTAATATTTGGGATTAGTTTTTGGTCCGTTAAAATCGGTTCGACCGTTTCAAAATGGCTTAAGTCTTCTACGACATTCAGGTGTAATGCTGCAAGAGGTTAGAGTTCATTGGTAGGTTACATAACCAATAGCTGATTATATAGAGCTTCCTTCCAACAACCGCCTTTACCCCAACGATTATTCCTATTCAAAAGGCAGTTTTTACTTAAAACTTTCATAGTGAGAAATTTTGCACGGGCAGGTTTTCCTAAATGTCATATTTGTGATTCCCTGCATTTCTTCTGGGTCGGTGTTCATCTTGAGATCATTATTGAAGACTGTCACTGCCGAATGAACCACCATGCCTTTACAATACTTTGCAGAACTTCCTCTTGCTTTTATCCCGACAGCTCCGTATATGCTTATGAAGAAGCTCGTGTAAGAAGTGTGTGTTTTGAGTTTCTCCTAAGTAGCCAGTTCATTTTTCTAAACTTCATATTTAATTCTACCTTTTTATTTTTAACATGCATGCTCTTTTCATTTAGCTTGGCATCAGTCCCAAGTACTTAGCATTATCAGCTGTTGTGTATTAATTTTAACAGGAACCGGAAAGATTTCCCTATTTGTAAAATTAACTTGTCCGTTTGTTAAGATTAAAATGATTGTGTTACAAGTCCGCTTCTCCCGTCGTCAGCGAGTCAGTTGTGCGCCACGATAACGCATTTAACTTGAGGCGTTCCCAAACACAAATTGAAATCGGGAACAAGAATAATTGCAAATTTGAAGGCGCGGCTGTGCCTAACAGTAAAATCTACAGTGTTGCTAAATTTATTCGGAACGGCACAAAAATTAACGTCACCGTATTTCGCCGCCCACGAGGCACTTTCCTCCCACACGTGATGGCGTTATAAATACACGAGTCTAATTTAAATCCTTCATTGCTATTTTAGCTTTCGTACATTATACTGACGAAAGTTTAAACGCTATCGATAAAACATGGTTTATAGAGCAAGTTGTAAGGAACGTCGGCAGCGATGACGTCACGTGCCTGGCTTGTCAGGCGTCCATTGGAGGGAAACAATACTGACAGTTATCCGGGATTAACGCCGGGAATAGTATTACAAATTTAAAGGTATTCAGAACTGATACCTTCTCTGCTCGTATAGATGGGCAGAATATTTCGTTTAAACGACCTAGTTCAATTTTTTTATCTTAATTTATTATTGACAGCTAAATTTAATACTTAATATTGCAGCCTATTGTGTGCCTATTTATTAAATGTATACTTTAACGTGAAACTACAATTTACAAACAGTGACTCAAGAAAAGTCAATAATAAGTCTCCAGCGGCGGGAAACTATTATTGACGTAGATCATTTCATTCCTTCACGAACTATTGTAGAGTTGAACTAAAGAACGAAATGAACTACTGAACTAAACACTAGTGGAATAAACTGAGTCATTCGTTCGCGAATGAAGAAAAGTTTGGTACAGCTTTTACGATACTTATCTGTTTCAATTCAACAGATATTGTAGAGTTGATCTAGTGAACGAAATGAACTACTGAACTGATCGAACTAAACGCTAGTGGAATAAACTGAGTCGTTCGTTCGTGACCTATTGTAGAGTTTAACTAGTGAACGAAATGAACTGTTGAACTGATCGAACTAAACGCTAGTGGAATAAACTTAGTCGTTCGTTCGTGACCTATTGTAGAGTTTAACTAGCGAACGAAATGAACTACTGAACTGATCGAACTAAACGCTAGTGGAATAAACTGAGTCGTTCGTTCGTGACCTATTGTAGAGTTTAACTAGTGAACGAAATGAACTACTGAACTGATCGAACTAAACGCTAGTGGAATAAACTGAGTCGTTCGTTCGTGACCTATTGTAGTGTTTAACTAGTGAACGAAATGAACTGCTGAACTAATCGAACTAAACACTAGTAGAATAAACAAACTATATACTATAATGTGTAGGCATAGTCTATACTGTAATCTAGGGCACTATGTACGCAAATCAGCATTATTATTTTGAGAACGTACGGTAATAATTGTTTTTGCTTATATTGTTACAGTTGACGTACTGTAGTTTCATAAGCCGTTAGGAGCGCTGATTGTGAGCACGAACTACATATTTCACTATGAACTAATTCTCGGAGTAGTTCATTTTAAACGGTTCATTTACGAACGACCCACCTCTAATTTCTCGTAATCCAGTAATAATATCGAACAAGTAACACTGACAAATGCTTACGTATTGCTATTGGAAATAAATGGAGCAAATACATTAAGCAACCCTTCACACATTCAATTATTCCAGTTTAAAAACACAGAAAAACTATTCAATTTTTAAAATCAAATCATATGTCGATCAAGTATGGAGTTAATCCAGTATTAAAGGAAGGACTTACAGGCAATACTTACATTCTAATACTTACAGACAGCCAGGCGGCAATAAAGGCTCTCAGTTCTGTAGAAATATCATCCAAATTGGTATAGGATTCCCTCTGATCCCTTTGTGTCCTGTCAAATGCTAATATGGTGCAACTGGGATGGGTATTCTGACATTGCGGGATCGAGAGATCAGACCTGATGGTCAAAAGAGGAGCTGCTGATCGACTTATGGAGCCACAGCCCTCGGATTAGTCGCACAACTACGACAGGTGCAGTGAGGAAATGGGCTAGAGGAGAGCACACCAAACGATGGAAGCACTTCCCTGGGCAACGTCTTCTCTCGGGATCAGATCATGTACTGACAAAGACACTTGTTCAGACAGGTCACTGAGGCAGGTCGTCGCCATGATCACTGGACACGGCCACATTCGGAATCTCCTCGAGTGCGAGATCCTGGAGGCCAAAAGAAGACCCTTTGTACCTCAACAACCATAGCATAGCAGGGGTTTCATAAGGACAAGATTCTGGAGCTCGTCTAGGGCACTGGAGTAGAAGGGGAACTCAAAAAGCTTACATCTAGCATGTCCCCCCCCCAAACATATGAAGACTCACAAGTGAAATTAAGGTACCAAATTTATAATAATATTCATTTTGGGATACAGAGTAAATCGGAAAGAAAACAAATGCATCATGATTTTTTTGTGGGGGTGTATTGCTTTACTCCTGCAAACTTATTTTATTAACAAATTTAAATTGGAAAAATGAGTTATTGGAGCAGCCATCAAGGTAAGACACAAACCCTTAAATGACCACCGTTATTGACCTTTGGTGTTAGCATTTTGCTCGAAATTTTAGTTCGATTTGACCGGCAGATCACGTTTTTGCTAAAGACAAAGCACGCTCACGTTCGCAATTTTGATCCGATTTGATTCCAAGTTTGGCACAATAATTGTTTATGGTAACAGCTTAAACATGTTCGTTGAATAACAAAATACATATAACAGTTTCAAAATGGTGGCCATTAAAATCTTTAAAAAATCATAACTTTGTCGTAATTTTTTAAATCTTATTTCTCCGACGTAATCAACGTTAAAAACTGCATTAATTAGCATTTTGAATTTTCAAAATCCGTTGAAATTAAAAATTATTCAGACGGCGTTCAGGTTTCGTTTTCGTATCTTCAGTGCAAGTTAAATTTTAAAATGTAGATTTTAATGCTGATAGAAAAAAATATTTTGGAAAATTCACTTAAATTGCTCAATATAAAAAACATTCGTAATTAACCCAAGAATTAAAATCACTTTCTACACAGAAAAGTCGATTGTTTCTTGACCAGAGAATTTAAGGAACAAAATGAATTAGACGATTTTAAAATACATGAAGTACAATTGTTTATTTATGTAACTACTTCTTACACAAAGTACACACAGGTATTTACGGACTTTTATTACTACAAAATATAATACAATATATGCATATCAAATAGATTTATATGTCTAATAATATCTCTAACATATACATAACATAAACACGTTTGCATTAACCTGATGGAACGTTTTGAATTCGCTAAATATTTCTCGAATTAATTTACAGAATTAAAAAAACAAATCATCTTTACACGTAAAACATTTCCGTAACGTCCATCAGGTACAACTTATGACCATTTTCAAATTATGACTAGAATTTCATTATACTTTGAAATACGTTACTTAAAAATAAACAACTCATATAAACATCTTAACACTAACATACATGGTTCGTTACTAATTAGGGGGAAATACGTTTCATGGTGCACAATCGGGTAGTGGGGGAAGGGAGGGGTTCCCAAATAACCGTTATCACAAATTCGCTAATCAGAATCTAAAAGTGAGCTTTACACAGTGGGAACGATTCGTGCAGCACAATTATCACAAAATACACAACGTACAGTCGTTAAAGGATATTCTTTTAAAACGTTTATAAAAAATGTTTAGATCTGTAACAAGAAACTTCAACGTTGGAACAAAACAATACGTTTTGTAACCATATTGCTTCCTATCTGTTCAAAGTAACATTAAGTAAGTTATTGACATTACAAAATACAGCACACTTAGGGTAGACAATTTAAGAACTGTACATTGCGAAAATTGGCAACACTGTATATAACAAAATCGTTTAAAGGAAAGAAAGTTAGGTTTGTGTGTACACAGTTTGTTTAATACAACACTATATTATCAACGAAACGTATGCAAGAATAACGTTATAAGCTAGTAGCTGCCATTCGGTCACCTGATGATGGCGGTAGAATCGAAACAAGATCATCCTAATTATAGTAATTTTTGTTTAGGTATAGAGCTGTTAATTTTTAGTTTAGCTGAGCCACTCTAATGTCATTTCGGATAAACTTCCATCTTTACAACTTAAATTATCAACTTCTAGAGTGAAAATGACAAAGCTAAGAACGGTAAACGTAACATTAATAATATTTCTAACCGCTGTAAGATACTGCGCGTCGTGAACAAAACTACATAACAATTTAACCACGCAGTACCTTGTGATTTTTAACCAAATGCGATGATGATGCCTGTTTTTGTTTTTTTAATTTTAAACGCGTTTCGAACTTGTATTTCATTATCAGGTTTTTTCCGAGATCATTGTTAGGTCGTATCATACTGAAAACCATTTTCAATAAACGTGTTTGAAAACAAAGATTTCAAACGCATTAAACATTTTTAAAAAATTGAATCTAGCTGTAGATTTATTTTTTCCAATTTATTATTAATATAAAAATTCAAGTGATTTTAATAGTACAATAGTAATAAGTTAACAACCGTTTGATAATAACTAATAATAGTTAAATCAAATATTGTAATTCGGTTTAGGATATTGTTTTAACTAAGATTTAGTTAACAGTTTAACTAAAATAATTAATACAAATAAAACGCTTTCCTGTATTCATTTACCTTTACTTAACGTTGGTTAATTTGTATAAATCAAGTCCAAATAAATTTTTATTAAGTTTAAAAGTTCAATGTAACTTTAGGATACAGTTTACCAACATTGTAATAATGTTTCAGCATTGAAACACTTTCAAGCATACCGTTGTACAAACGCGCAATGGGAATCAAATTGTAAATGTTTTTAGAAAAGGTAGTAATACAACACTAAATTTGATTGGTTACTGAACGTAAAATCCTGTAAACATTTCACTTCGGGCTTAGAAATCACAATTTTTTCACTTTAGTAATGTATGTGGTTAAAGGTAAACGGTCCTCTAAGCCACATCAAGCTGTCCTCAGACCTGCACGCACTGAGTCTTCGTGGTCAGGATGCAGCTCTTCATCAGTTGGTGGTGAGGTAGATCTCTTTCCTTGTCGTCAGCGCCGTCCTGCGGAACAGACTCGACGTACCCGCTTTCGTCGCTATCCTCTTCGGACAAAGAATCCAGATCGTAGTTGGGTTTGACGCCTTGCCGCTGGTCGGGCCTCGTCGACGATGTGTCCGATCCGCTGGAGATGCTCTGCAGACTAGGAGTAGAGTCTTCTTCCAACTCTAAATATCCTTTACCTATTCTGTCCGGGTTTAATCTACTCAAATCCAGAACAGTTTGTTCGGTCAGCGGGTACAATTTACCAGTAACGTCCGTCCTTAAAGGAGCTTCGAACAGCATCCTTCTAGTTTGTACTAAACATCCTGATTTGATTTCGTCCTTGATTAATTTATCGTTGAATATTCCCGGGTCGTTTTGCTGTTTTTCGAACATCCTTTTCCTATCTCGTACTAAACTGTTTGTTCTATTCTCGGACAGTTCGTAATCCATATCGACTGATTCCGACCTCTCCTCTCCGCAGCCTAACCTCAAACAGTCCTTTTCGTTTGTTTGCTCGCTGAACACGACATCCTTGCAGGACTCTTCGTTAAATTCTTCTTCGGATACTTTACTCCTCACGTCTGCATCGTCGTCGCTCACGCTGCACATTCGCGAGTGATCTTCTTCCAACTCGCCGTCCGTAGTAAGATCGTCCTCTTCTTCGACGCTACTGTGAAGGCTGAAAGTACTCCCGCCGATCCACATACAACTGACGTCATCGTTAGCGAAAGGTTTTTCCTCTACTTTATCGTCGATTATTTCGCACTGCTTTATCTCTGAACTGTTTTCTTCGATACTGTTCCCTTGAATATCTTCCGTAGCGTTTATTTTGTTTTTCCTCGCGGTCTCCTCCAAAGTTTTCAAACTCGATGTTTCCAATTTCGTCATCGATCCTACGCCAGCATAACTGAGCCTTCTCGGCCTCTTCAGAGTATCTTCGAAATTATAACCTCTTGGTTTCTTCATCGATTTCCTCATTTCCGATTCCTCTTCTTCTTCTAAACTCTCTTCGATCGCCATCAGTTTAGGAGCGGATTTAGATCTCTCTAACGGCGGCCGGTAGTTGTGCGATCCGGTAGACAGGAGGATTTTTCGTCTCGGTAACGATGGATTGTCGTAAACAGAGTTGGCCAGAGACAAGCGAGCGTTCTGCCGGCTCAGTTTGTCACGCTTGAATTCGATCAGAGCCTGCGCCAGCCTGTTGTTCAGCTGCGTCACCATCCGACGCGCTGTCGACTCTTTCGAGCACAACACCGCGTGGCAGCGGAGTTCTTGTTTAAGTTTACGTCCTTCGTGCCTGTAAACCCAACAGAAGACTTTCGGATAGGCGGACGGAGAAGCGCAGTAGGTGACACGGTTGCTCCAGTACTCGGTGAGACCGTGTTCCTTAGTGACGGCCTTGAGACCGGACTGAGTGACGGTCACTTTCATGTGAACGTCCGGCTTGGAACTGGAGGTATAGTTCTTCCACAAAGTGCCCAGAGGTTTCTCCACGCAGCCGTCTCCTGGAACAAAGAAAAAAGACCTTAGCATTTACAAATAATTTTGCTATTTTCAACATATTTAAATATGAAAATATTTATAACTGTTTAAATCTGCTAAAATTGTTTTATCATTTGAAACCAGTTTATAAAAAAATCCAGTAATCAAACTTTCATAAATACTTTCACAATAGATTTTAGCGAGTTTTTTTAGGGAGAGCAACAGGAGTAACTGCGGCTAAAACTAAAAACCTTAAGGTGCGCAGTTCAGAGACGCAGCGGACTGACCGGTGCTTTAGCCACATCGACCACCGAGTCAGCAGGCACGCTGTTTTTTCAATATGTTTTCATCTTCATGTTAACATAGATAGGGATACATTCCTATCTGGTACACCATGGAGAAACCTTGTGTAGTTTATGCAGGAAGGAAGAGAAAACTGCAAAAAAACTCACTGAGGGTACCAGTCTTCTGAACTAAAATTAGAGAAACTTGTTGCACAACAGGTCCTTTTATAACACCGTTAGGGAATTAGTCTAGAGGAAGGGATAATACAACCCCAGGCACTGTGATCGACTGACCTATTGCGCAACTAAACCTCTTAAAAATATCTAGTTCAGCAGATTGGTGCCCTTAATAAGTTCCAGCAACCCAATGATTAGCTCAGTCTGTTGAAGATCCCTAAGGCCTTTGAAACCAAAAACCCCTAGTCTTCTACTATCAAGAGACTACAATAATGAATTATGTAACCTGAAGTTTCCTCTTCCTTCCTGCACAAGCAACACACGGTTTCTCCGTGGTACATACCTATCTTGTTCATGTTCACCCTCAGATAACTACCCTGTAATAAGCCCCATGATCCCCTTGAGTTGTGCTCTGACCAGGACATCTGCTGCCCCTTTGAGTGGTGTTAGGGAATACAAAACGCTTTTAATATGTAGAACTTAAAACTAGCTTCGAAAAAACAAGAATACACATTCGACAAATGGATAGTTTAAATATCTATTATTGAGATCAGGTTTATAATTTTTTTCAGGTGTGGGGATGCGGTGGTCGATGTGCATAAAGCACCGGTCACCTTAAGGTTCTTAGTTCTAGCCGCAGTTACTCCCGTTGCTTTTTCCTCACCGTAAACGCTGATCCCTCGTCCTCATTTTGTCTATCTGGCATAGAGTATGGAAGTTAAGAATAAACGACTATTTTACTTTTAAATTTCTATAGTACAAGTTAATATTACTAATTATTATAGACTACGTACTGCAAATATCCGATCACAAATAATACAAACTAAAAGAACTACAAAAAATGTAAGTGCTTTACAACATCTAATATCCATTGAAATAGCCTTAATATCAGGTAATAAACCTTTATTGCTATAAAATATATATGTCGTTCTCAGTAAAAGGTTTTTATATCACGACCAAGTAAAATAAATATTGTTTTGTAATAAAAAAAATATTGTATAATTCAACCTATGTTGTAAATCAAAGTCGAACGTATCCCTGAGGTTTTATAGTTCAGAAATTACCCGCTAGTCGCGCTCGAAACCACTTTAAAACCGCGTCCAATACTCTAATCCAATTAACTGCCGTACATTGCAAATGCTGTTAACAAAACAGCGACGCGGTTCTATTATCAGAAAGCAAAGTTTCAACCGATCCGCCGGTCACGCCCATTAATTAATTACTTTCCGTACGGAATCCCGAAATAAACACCTGTTGTTGCCTGCCAGGGTAGTTTGTTTAGTGTTGATTTGTTGTAAAACGCTTTTATATATATAAACACAATGACGTGTACATTCTCGTGTTTGGAACATAAGATACGACCTGTACACGCAAATTTATTAGCTTTGGAAAACGGGTTATTATATATGGTAAGGCCAAGGCCCCTCTCTTTCTGTGTGTGTGTGTGTGTGTGTGTGCGCGCGCGCGCGCGCCGAACGGGAGAATATAACGTAAATATGGAACGAACGAGTAAACGAATTTCGTCCCCCCCTCTCTCTTTCTCTCTCTCTCATTCTTAGTAGTCGATGTGGCTAAAGCACCGGCCAGTCTATTGCGTCTCTGAACTGCGCACCTTAGGGTTCTTAGTTGTAGCCGCAGTTACTCACGTTGGTTTTTCCTTACCATTAACGCTGATTCCTCATCCTCATTACTCTAACTGGCATAGTGTGAACGTTAAGCAAATATATTTGTTTTATTTAACCTCAAACGTTAACGTAGTGCAATACATTATTGCCTAACATTGTCACAATAACACGATCGTTATTAACACGTCTTAACACGATCACGTTCGCTATTAAAGTCCGATTTGATTCAAACGTCATAAAAATTGTTTTTAGTAACAGCTTTGACAGTTTCAAAATGGCGGTAATTCTGAATCTTAGAAAATAAATTTGACGCATTTGACGTTATTTCAACGCAATTTGAATGTTTAAAGCAAAAATATATATGCCTGTGTTTTTGACGGTGAAATTTATACTATCAAATAGAGAGTAAGGTTAAAAAAATACTTTTTGTAATTATTTTCCATCACTTGAGCGAGACAGTTGCGTGCGCGGAGGTTTTTTACTTTTAAAATCACGTCGGCGAGAAAAATAAATGCTTGCAGCGAATATTTTTTTGTTTTTCAAGCGTTGCTAGACTTCTTACACACCCTGTACAAAACAAAGCGCTTTTGCAACTGAATATCAAGCGGTCTGGTGCACTTAACGCCACTCAATGTTGCCAAAGTGCCGGGTCTTATCGTGATCATTTCCCGTAATCCGGCTTGATTTGATTTCTCCTCGCTCAGCGCTCAGAAACAAAGAGCTAAAGGGCTTATTGTTATCATGCTCGTTCAGTTCGCAACTTGACAGCCTGTATTGTTCCTCATCAAGTGACATGGGTATTGTTTATCAGGGAAATACACTGCGTGCTGTCTCGCTGCCGTGATGGAAGCGAATTTTCAAAACCTACCCGTTCTATTTTCATACATGTTTTTGAAAATATAATTACACTATCATAATCACCGCTAAAATCCGCATAAATTAGAAATTTAAAATACACTGCCGATATGAAAATTAACCCCTAAGTTTAAAATGTTAATTTATGAGTATTTTAACACCAATCGAAGTATATTTTCAGATTTTTTTTTAATTTGCCATTTTTAAAATGACGAACGGAATTTCACCGGTAACCAACAGCATTCTAATCGATGATTGAGAAACGCTTGAATCAAAATGAAGGACGATAGAATGCAAAAACACGCACGCGCGCGCACAAATAAATTCTGATGAACCTTTGAAACGTGTTTTAAAAGTCAAGATTTGTGTACGTTAAGTTCTGGGTCTTACTACGATGGCCGCTAAGCCAATAGCAAATTTGGCATAATTATGATGTTCATTCGTCCATTTATACCAACCAGCCATTAATACTGAAATGAAATACAATAGTTTAATGAATTTCCATTACAAAATGAACTCGTATTTTGGGTATCATAACAACCCGTGACTTTGAAATGAACGCCGATCCTGACCTCTACATCACATTTTGAGGGAGAGTTAAAGTTTTCAATCCGTTTCGATTCAAACTCGGCCAAAAATCGATTTTAGTAACACTTTGGACACGTTCGTTAACCAGCGAAATTCGTTCAACAATTTCAAAACGTTTTTGTGCTAAATTGTTTCTTTTGTATAATTTAACATTTTTAATTTAAAAAAAACATCAAAAATAACTTGACGGCGGTCAGGGTTCATTAATGTATTTTTTAAAGTTTAAAACGTTGATATACATGGTAAAATCTGAACTTTAAAAAAATCAGGTGAGATAAAAAACATATTTTTATTAATTCGCTTCTATCATGTCAGCGAGATGAAAATACACGACCTAATTCTACAGTAATGCGCGGCATTTCACTAACGCAAATATTTTCCACCGACATAATTTCGTCCTATATTTGACCTTCAGCGATTTAACTCGCTATTTGTAGCGTGCACTAGTAGGACAAGGGTTGAAAGTGTGGGGTGAAGGGTGAGCTTTCTATTACTTTCTCTGGAAACGTTATCGATTTCCCCGTCTGTCCGGGGACTAGATTTAGCTTTCTTTTCCCTCTATTAACTGTCATCACGTGTGATTTCCGATCGTAAAAGAAAAACAGCTGATTTGAAAACCTTACGTCACGCACCAGTTGCGTGACACAACTCACCATTATTTAGGGAACAATATTCACACTCAGCTGATTGTGATTTTTTTTTAGGTTATGTTATGATTGTGCTTTGGTCAAAACAGCGCTACAATACATTTTAATAAAGAAGGCACAAATAAAAATAATTTCGGCACGCAGCTGTCTCGCTGACGTGATGGCAGCGAATTTTCAACAACAATTACTTTACACACACACACACACACACACACACACCCTTACATAAGCGCGCTCACGCACACACACACACACACACACACACACACACACACACACACACACACACACGAATGCTCTTACGCGTACGCGTACATACACAAACACGCACACACACTAACAATATACCCATGCTTAGTTATGCTATTTTTCAGAGAACAAAAAAATACAGCTCATTAATTCTCAAATTCTAGAAAAAACTAGTTCGAGTTCATTTTAAACTAGTTAAACCCAGCCTTATATATATATATATATATATATATATATATATATATATACGTGCGCGCGCGCGCGATCTACAATTCTAAATCGGTGAACATGTCAAAGTCCAGGGCCTGGATGTTATCATGATGGCGCTAAAATATCTCATTTTAAAATGGGAATTTTCTAATAACAAAAACCCAAGTATAACGTTTTTTGTAAAATAGCCTACGTAACATGGCTATTAATAAAAAATCGGTTGTGTATGTTTTCACAGTAAATAGTTATTCGTCAATGAAAAAACGTATTGTTAATTAACTAAAAACTTTAAAACACATTCCGTTTATTATGCGAAAGAAAAACAATTCACAATGAAAACGTCACTGCAATCACTTTCGCTACATTTCAGTTTAAACGGAGAATTTTAAAGCCATCGCCGATTCACTTCCTTATCGAAATGCCCGTGAAGCAGAACAAAGTTCTGAATTGACTCCGAAGTTACCCACCCAGCATGTGCCAAAACATTTACTGCCGAACGAAATTTACGTTTTACACTTCACATTTGCCACTGTGTTTTTGATCGTTGAACTTCAATTTAAAATACCAACTGAACGTAATACGTACGTGTTTATTATTTATACAAATCCACACAAAGTCTGTTTAAGCACAATTCTTTGAAACGACGACAGATCTGTACACGTAAAAACCTATTTCTGATATTAACCCATAGTATAAAAATACTAACAGAGAATCCTAAAGATTTTTATTTTTTAAATTTCTGCTTAAGAAACAAAAATTAACTTTTAAGGGCACAAAATTACATTTTGGGAGCCTCTTCCGACCGTTTCGCCGGGTTGTAACGTTGTTATTTCTGAATTCAGGGAATATCCACGAATTTCCATTGGAAAATTAACTATATGAGCAGTCATCATGGTAAGAGACCAGGACCAGGATATTTTTTGAGTGAACGATAAAATTTATAAATATACGTATTTAGTCCAATTTCATTCAAATTTATCGCAAAAATCGATTTCGAAATAGATTGCACAAGTGTGTTAACCAGTAAAATTCATTCTATAGTTTCAAAATGGCGACTTTAAAAAAAATTCGTAACTTTTTTTTGCCTTAAATATTTTCAGTAATACGTAACCAGCATTAAAACCCGTATAAATTAGCATTTCGAGTTATAAAAATACTTTGAAATTAGGAAATTTTAATTTGAGGACGGGCCGGGTTCAATGCAATTTCAAAGTTTTAAATGGTAAAATATGCAGACTTCAATGTTAATTACGATTGCAAAAATCATAGTTACAAAAAAATGGGGGTAACGTAAAGAAAATACTGTTGGAAATTCGCTTTTATCACGTCAGCGAGACAGCTGCGTGTAGTGATTATTTTTTGTTGTTGTATAAACCTTTATTTTTTGTATTTTGTATTTAAAATCAACTCGTTTCTTATCCTAATCAACTAAATGTAACAAAATTAGCGCATTTTTAGGTCAGCGAAACAACTGAGTGCCGGGAAACCGGTAAAACTCTTACTTTTTACTGACTTACTTTTTACAGAATTATTTTACCGCATTTGGTAAAAGCAGCACAAGAACCTTACTGAATTTTACAGTAAAACGGTACTTTTCCTTTAACGGTCAATCAACGTGAAAGTAAGCTTTAAGTCCCGACAATAAGAGGACGCGAAACAAAGACGTCTCTCGATAGCTCGAATAAAGGATTCGATTCTTTGAACAAAGAACTGAGAACAGTCGAATGAGAGCCGTTAAAACCGGGGATGAGTCGAAACAATTGGCAGATATCAGCGCGTTTATTGTGAAAGCTTCACTGTCTGGCAAACGGAAACGTGTTTACTGAAAATTGTTTAAAACAACTTTTCCGAGTCAATGAACCCAAACATACAGCGCGAAAACGTTATTTTAACTTTCCCGCATTCAATTATTGCCTTAATACAGTTCGGAATGGGTGGAAAAGCTCCGGAAAATCGCCACGATCTCTTTGTAAGCTCATCATATTTGGTATAAATCCTAATCATATATAGATAGATTCAAAACTCAAATCAGTGTTAAAACTTAAGTAAAAAAAATTAGGGTCAGAGAATAGTCATTTATAGTATTAAATACTATAGTATACACTATAGTATTAACACACACAAACGTGTTTTATAATAATATTATATTATTTACTGAACACACAGTCGGTGATTAGTGAAACTCCATGATATGAGAAAAAATGTAACTTTCAAAATGTTTAATGGAGGAATGAGAAAATAATGGAGGATCAAATGCGTAAACCTCTTCGTGAGACATACTGTATATCTAATAAGATGCATTTTGACGTGCTGCAGGCTACTCCACCATTAAAGTCACCATAACTGCATTGATCCATCAAGTGGTCAACTAGCCGTGCATGTTTAACCTACATATAATGTATGTAAATTATAGCATTATTGTATAACAGGTATGGCCGGACGCGTCGCGTGTACAATGGGAAAATCAATTCTGGGCGAAAAGTGGGTCATCGTCTTCAGCGCGTGGGCAGCTAAGGTTTACGTTAAGTTATTAACCAAACAAGGTATCAAACTTGCAGCTGTCTCGCTGACCCGATAGAAGCAAATTTCCTAAAGTATTTTGGTCATTTTGTTTTTTAATTCTAAATTCACCACCATAATCACAATTGAAATCTGCAAATTTTAGCGTTTTACACTCTAAAAATTAAATTGAAAACAAACCCTGACCGCCTTCAAATTACATTTATGCACCAAGCTAATTTATGTAGTTTTCAACGCTGATTGCGACGGTGAAATTGGATTTTCAAAATATTTTAAGTCAAAAAAGTTACGGATTTTTAAAATTTGAAACGGTTAACGAACTTGTAAAAGTGATTACTATTTTCGATTTTTGCGCTACGTTTCAATCAAACCGGACCAACATCATGAATGTGAACGTGTTAACACTTACGTATACATTTTAACGATCCTCTCAAAAAGTGATCTAAAGATAAGGATCGGTCTCCTGTCCCCTGTTTGTTTCCTACCATTCCAACGGAAATTCACTAAGAAAATGTTTTGAAGTGAACACTTCTCCGATTATACAATTTTTGTAGGTAGAATATAATCACTGTAGTGACACGTAATAACTCGTGAACTTGCACGTAAAAATATTCTTCAGCACGCTACTCGGTTTTCCTGTAACGTTCCCACAACACATGCCTTACGTAAGAAAAAGCACATTGTATTGTTTCGCTAGTTAATCGCCGGCCATGCAACCGGAAATGAGAAGTTTAATTCCGTCCGAAAATTCTGGTTTTTGTTAAAACTGTCTGCAATTAATCATTGTTTCTTTCACAACCAAGGAGACTACGGGGTTATTTTCTTGCAGGCGAAATCCTAAAATAATTAGTGTTGGGCACTGTAATTGTGGAAATTAAATTTAACCAGGATGCTATTATAGTTACACTTAACTACTCACTGACTCAGTATTGTTGGTAGAATTGCACGATAGTATTCTGTTATCTTATTTTTTTTTTAAATCTTCATTTCACCATCATAATTAACACTAAAATCTGTATATACAAACATTTTAAATAACATTGAAAACACGAAAATACTAATTTATGCAGTTTTTAACGCTGATTACGATAATGAAATCAAATTTTTAAAACAATTTAAAAACAAAAACATAATAAATGTTAACGATTTGAAAATGCCGCCACTTTGAAGCTGTTTAACGAATATTGCTGGGTAACGAACCTATCCAAACCAAAGTAGATTTTTACGCCACATTTAAATCAAATCGGACTTGGGTTTGGTATTACTATACTAGCTTATTTTCCAACGCTATCTGCTGATAATCGCGGCACGCAGCTATCTCGTTGACGTGATGGAAGCGAATTTCTCAAAATATTTTAATGCGAAGGTTTTAACAACAGCTTTGTCGAGAAGTGTGAAAAAAGTTTGACGAACGGAAGAATGTAACGGAAATGCGCAACGAACAAGCAAACGAATCTCGTCTAAACAAGCAAAAGAATTTCTGTCTCTTTTTCTTCTTCTTTTCGACAACAAGTACAAGTTCTTGGTTTCGGTATTTTTCCTTAATTGAAGAACACGTGAACGTTGTAATCGTTTATAATAATTGTCGTTAATATTGCTAGTTTTTAACAACATGCTGTTCAATGAAATCAGCAGATCGTTGCGAATGTAAAACTAAACTACAGTAAATAATATCTCAGCTAGGTTCACGTATTTATTTATTTAAACAAAACAAGATGTTCGTAACTTCAATCTTCAAACTAATTATATATTCCGCAAAAGGTTCTCCCGAGTTCCACAAAAGTACATTTTTCATCTAAACTTCTATTTAAAATTTTGATTTCACCATCATTAACGGAATTAAAATTCAAATTGTACGTTTTGAGAAGTAACCTGAGAATGAGTGATCTTTTCAATGTGAGTGAAGATCATGGTTCGAGGTTAGAGTGTTACCATGATGGCTACTAATGTATTTATACTGTATATTCGAAACGTTATTGCCAATAAACAATGTCATCTGTTTAACTTTACTAACACCGTCTGCGTCGAACACCTTGGGAATTAGTAATTCTGAAAACGGCAGCGGTTTTTAAATCCTTGACAAGTCAGGCGAGGAAACAATGAACCATCGTGACTAGAAGCGAGCCAACAGTTGTGCTTTGTTTGCCGAATCAGCTGATTTGTATCGAAAGTTGGACGATAAATTGTTAAAAGCAAATACGGAAATTAACTATAAACGCATGCAAGTTGGAGCCGAATTGATTAGTGTAAGCGAGAGGTTGACAGAAACGATATTGGCTTTTATAAAACTTGGCCAACTTTGTTGGCAGGAAAATGTACCATGCCTTATATAGTAGCGCTTGCCCGAAAAGTTGGGCAGATTTCGACTTAAAACAGAGACAATTTTTAGATTTCACAACAAACAAATTTAACGTTGATTAAAATGGTAAAATCGAAATTAAACACACAAAAAATTACTAATTTTTAAAGAATGGAAAAGGCGTTCATTTTGAAACTTTTGAACGAATTTCTCTGATTAACGAACTTAACTATTATCAAAACTGATTTTCGTGCCAAGTTTGAGTCAAGTCGAAGTATTTTTCTTTATCTTAACTTTTTTCAAGTCAATAAAATCTGCATAAAATAAAATTTCTTATTTACAAAGGTTTTTTTTAAAATTTCAATCTGCTAATTTACGCAACCTTTAAAGCTGACTGCGACGGTGTAATCAGATTTTCGAAATATTTTAAATGACAGCCATTTTGAAACTGTTAAACAATTTTTTCTTGTTAACGAACTTGACTATTATCAAAACTGATTCTTATACTAAATATAAATCAAACCAAAAGTATTTTTGTTTATATTATTTTTTTTTAAGTCCAGATTTCCCCATTGTAATCAGCAATAAAATCTGAGTACATAAACGTTTTAACTTTAAAAATTGCATTAGAAAATGAACCCTGACCGCCGTCGAATTTCCATGTTTTTTTAAAATAAAATCGGTAATTTTCACAGTTTGTAATGCTCATTACGAAGGTTATTTTATTTTCAAAACAATTTTAAACAAAAAAATCAGCGAATTTTTAAAGATTTAAAATCGCCGCCATTTTGAAACTGTTAAAAGTATTTTGCTGGTTACCGAACGTAAACCAGCATATTATTGAAATCGATTTTCGTGAAAAGTTTGAATCAAATCAGACGAATTGGGAACGTGAGCGTGTTAAAACACTCACATGGTCAAAATTTAATACTTTAAAGATAATGTAGAGGTCAGGATCGGCGCTAATTTGAAAGTCCAACGGAAATTCGATTATTAAAGGACTATGTCTCCTAATATTCGGGAGCTAAATTCAAAAACTAGACCTAATGAAGTTTTTCACAGAGTTTGCAGATTTGTAAACATCTGTAGAACAAGAGTTTACCAAAATCGTTTATATTTTTCAAAAACTCCGGAACAACGTTGTTGGTTTCATTTTATTCGCTTTTAAAAAAGCCAATGTAACATATTCAATGCTCAACTAGTCCAACTAAAGGCCCTCGAGGCTTTCTCCTGGCGTCAGCACGTTCTTTAAATAGAATATCGATTTTATCTCAAATACGAATTTTAACCTTGATTCTTCAAACATAAATACACAATTTCTATCAGAATGTTGGGCAATAATGTAGAAATAACAATAACTCTTACTGATAAGGACCACAAATTTACAAACTAGTTTTAGGCGTTTTTACTTCTCTATACGTTACCTGTCTCACTGACGTGATAGAAGCAGATTTACAGTAAAAAAAGCTTTTACGTAAAACCTCTCGCACCACAGAGCAAATGACACGTTTTGTTTGGGAACCTATGAAATACTCGAGTAAAATGTGATGAAAATCGTCAAGCTGATTTTTAGGAATTTAAAAAAAAATCTACTCACAGTTTATGGAATGGCTGAGGGAGAACCATCAAGCATACAGATTCATAAAAGGGCAACAACCAAGTAAATAACTTTTTTTGACACTGCGTACTTTACAACAGACTGATTTTTATCAAATGCACGATTTTTATCAATACGCAGGATTTTTATCAATACGTACGATTTTTATCAAAATGCACGTTTTTTTATCAAAAAGCACGATTTTTGCTTGCACATAAAATATACATTTTAAACAGCCACCTGCATTCTAATGATGTGATAGTTTTGTTATTCTAGTCATGTTTACTTGATTCAAGGGTTGCCATAGCTACCCTGCTCACTAAACATAACGCAGACGAATGTTACCGCTCGATAACAACCCCCATCCCTATGAAGGGCGGTTGCAAATATGATTTGAAATTAAACCAGGTCAAAGAGTTTATCATTCTTCGAAACCAATTAATTCAGTTTTCATTTCAATCAAAAACGGTAACAATATTCCGTTTTAATTGTGTTGGTTAGGATTTTATTACTTTTCAACTTACAAGGGTTGTTATCTGTTCGCTACAAAGTTTTATTTGGTTAGAATTACATTGCTGTAGTTATATGTATTCGGTATTTATGTACAAGTAACTGTATTACTCGGCGCTGCCCACGGGAGGGGGGGAATAAAGAGTTGTATTTTACACATTAATATACCCTGAACATTATTTTGAGTTTGTATTGCTACTGCTAGATTTGTGTATTTTAACCTTCATTTATCGATAAAAATCTACAGTCTGGAATGTACTGATAAAAATTTACAGTCTGTAATTTATGAATTGTTCCTAAGGTCAAAGTAGTCTACAGTCCGGAATTTATCCAAAAAAATTCTTCAGTCCGGAAATTATTCATAAAAACTGACGTAATTTCTCAAAATCTGTTCGTCAAACGTTATTCAAATTTTGATAATATACGAAGCAATACAACTCACGCCAGCGTAGCAAAATTTTAAATAAAACAAATTTACGGTTTTAGAGTAAATCTAAAAAGCATCAAAAAACCGACAAACGCCGGAAATGTGAGACTGAACCACGAACACAGAGAAGATAATTACGTGACTTGTTCAGTGGGTCTGCACAGAAACCTAATGCTTGGTACACACTCACGTGTCATATCAGAACACCAAATCTTGCTCGCGTATTAAAATTACAGTACACTTCAAACCAAACAATAACCGAGTAAATTAGCGGGTCCGGAAACAGTTATCAACTTGATATCAAGTTCAAAATGCATAATTTATAAGACTAACTGTACACAAAACTGTACCGTACAATTATAACAGGCCACAATTATTCAAGACCCAATTTAAAATAATAGAGTTATTCTAATTGCGGTCGTACAGTAATTAATTTTAATAGGATTAATCCTTCAAAACACCGGCTTTAAATGTCGAATAAAGTACGGATCGATTCATCGAAGGAAGTGAACAACTCAATTTATAGGCGAATTTCTATTACAAAGAACTATCGTATCACTAAAGCAGCATATAAGCACAAGAGTCTGTCTATCATCAGCTTTAGGGCATGCCAGAATCACAGAAAAGATTAAAGGCCCGATTCTAATGATGAGGACTGACCCAATGATGGTTTCTAGACCCTTTAACGTCTAGATGGTGCTGGAATGTACTGGCCGAAACCAAGGACGAAGAAAGTTGTTACCCTGGGGGGAACATGCGACAGTATTCCAGGCTGACGTAATGGTCATTAATGACTGTGTTCTGGAGAATTTGAAACGGGCCTTCAAAAAGACTCGTATTTATATTTCTTACAAACGTTATGCAGTAATCAAAGCACTTGTGGGTCCTGTGGATCCTAAAATTCGGTCCAAGTTGGTCTGGAAATTTCGTGAGAAACTCAACGCTCTGTTCCTAGGTTCCGGGGCGTAAGGTCGTTTAGGGAATGAGGAGGCAGACTGACTGGGATCTGCATCTGAGCCGGCTTTATGAATCTTTCTATCGTGGCCGGGTCTGCTATCAATAAGTGAATTAGCAAGCAACACCAGGCAAGATGGGCATTCCCATAGCAAGTGCCTTTTAGGTAAAAATACATCAGACGGGCGGCAGTAATCTTGGGCAGAGCACAGCTCAGGGAAGTCATGGGGCTCCTTACAAGACACGAGGTCTAAGGATACACATAAACAGGATAGGTTTACGGAGTATTATACGTACGTTATGCAGTAAAGAGGAGACTGCATGACACATAATTCATGATTGTGAGGGTCTTGGTTTCCAGGATCCTAGGATCCTGCAGCAGAATGGAATCAGTGGATTGGTGGAACTTACTAAGGGCATCAATCTGCTAAACTAATACTCAAGAGGTTTAGTTGCACGATAGGTCAAGTCGATCGCAGTGCCTGGGATTGCATAATCCATTAGTCTAGTTTCTAATGTACTCTAGGGGTGGTGTGTGTGTGTGTGTGTGTGTGTGTCCGTATTAGCAATTTTGGCTCAATTTGAGTCAAACTTGGTTAAGACTTTGATAGTTTGTTGAGTTAGTTAAAAATGGCGGTGATTTCGTCTTAAATATTCTGAACGGTTAGTAGTACATTCATATATATAAAGATCATAAATTTATCAATAAAAATTCTCAGAAACACTTTTAATGTGACAATAAACGGGGGCGCCGCAGTGGACACTGAAAAGTTTCCCAATTTGGAAAGTCCGTTACAATTTTACTGTGTTACGGTTTTATGGTATTGCGCCACACTATTTTGAATTCGGGATTTTATGGTTTTATTTACTTCTCTACTTTGGGAAGAGTTTCCCCGTAAAAATAGAATGGGGAATAAGAACAACAGAAGTTTGACCGTAACGGGAAAACACTACCCTCGGACTTTTGTTTTATAGGTTAGATTCGGCGCCAGAAATGCGAGGTTTGGTTCTTTAAGACAACATTGCTTCGATTAAAAACAATCGCGACAAGCAGTTGTCTCGCAGACGTGATAAAAGTGAATTTCAAAAAGCAATATTTTTTTTATCTTACCCTCACCGTTTTGTTAAATCATGTTATCCTGTTCACTCCCCTGAAACAGCCTCACCCAACTATCTCATCTCTTTAACTGGATTTCTTTTTTTGAAGTTTAGAGTCCAAACACTTTGTTTAAGCACTAACTTCTGATCAAAATCATTTAAGCCTTTTTAACTAAAAAAGGATTTTAAAAAAAGACTAGGGCACAAGTTTAAAAGTTTCTCCAGGCGCGTGACCAATCTGATCTTCATCGCATTAGCTGTTCAGACAAAGAACATTGTCGCATACGTCACAATGAACAATAAGACCACGTGATTCATACGGACAGGAAGATGCAGGACCTCAGCGACCCTGGTGGGCGTTAATCGAACTAAACGCTTGCAATTATTCCAGCGCAAGTTGATCGCCCACTTGAAATAATGTTAAACTGGATTCAACTGGTTCTGTTAATACTGGGCAAACGTAGTGAGTACCATTCACAAGTAAATGGCCTCTGGCGATTCTATGATTGGAAATGAAATCAATATAATATTTCCTCATCAAGCGCTATATATATAAAGCGTTATAAATATAGCGCTACACACACACACACACACACACACACACACACACACACACATATATATATAGCGTTATATAAGCGTTATTGTAGATTTCTCATTTGTTACGTAAGTGCAATTTAAATTACCCGCGGCACACAGCTGTCTCGCTGACGTGAAAGGAGAGAATTTTCGAAAGTATTTTTTGTTCACCTTAACCCTCTTTTCGATATCATTTACTACATTGAAAATACAAACGCTGACCGCCAGGTTAGGTTAGGTTAGGTTAGGTTAGGTTATGGTTCGTTTAAGTTAGGTTATGGTTATGTTCAAATTAAATTTCTTAATTTCAATGGATTTTAAAAATTGAAAGCGTCAATTTTCTCAATTTTAAACGCTGATTATGACGGTTAAATCAGTTTTTTCTTAAAAAAAACATTAAAAACACAACTTTATGAATTTTTAAAGAATTGAAATGCTCTCCATTTTGGAAATTTTTGAACGAATTTTGCTACTTGAAGGTGCACAAGGTGTTACAAGAATCGATATTTGTGCCAAGTTTGAATCGTACTAAAACTGTAGACGTGAGCGTGCTGAATAAAATCTGTATAAATTGGTGCAGTACGTTAATGTACAGACGTAAAACTGTCCAATGAAATTTAAAAAATTAATTTGACGGCGGTCACGGTCCATTTTTCGTGCAATGGCATCTATATTTTCAAATGATGAACAAAACGATATTAGAAAATCGCTTCTTTCACGTGAGCGTACTGAAACTACAGGTTGTGCAGTGAAAAATGTCCCTGGTACTACAGCCAGGAAACAGCGAAGTAGGACCTATTGCATATTTATAAGGCATGCATTAGGCTGTTTATCATACAGCCTCACGTATGCAAAGCAGTCAAAACTTCGCTAAAACCTTCACCTGCACTCACAGGATGTGTCAAGGTCAAGCTTCCCCTCCTCGCGGACTGTTATTGAATGATTACCAACGTCGGAAGTATCCAATAAAAATAGTTCCGTGAAAACTGCGCACTACTACTAAATTACGCAAATAAAATCTACGCTTCCGATTGGGCATTCATAACGACGGAACCGGAAGTGTATTGTTACTTGAAATTATTTTATGAAGGATTACAAAGGCTGTGTGACAGGAAATGTACAGTGTTCAAGGTTACTTTTTTTTAATTTGTGGATTAAATGTGTAAGTTTGCTTGAAAATGTACGAAATCGGAATACGAAAGAAAACTAACCTCTGTTTTATGCAAAACTTGTTCGCTTTTTTCACTTTGTGATTTTATTGGTTATATTTTGAGACGTATTTCGCTGAGAACGAACTTGCCAAAGACAACTTTGAGTCGAATCGGCGTGAATCAGCATAGTGAAACAATAAATTACACTGAAAATACAAAAATGAACCCTGACCACCGTAAAATGTATTTCTGTATTATCGACCTAATTTAACGCTGTTTAAAGCGGTAACGTCAGACGCTTCAAAACAGCGCGTGAGTAAAAAAGAACGATTTCTATGGGTAATAAATTTTTGTCTCTAAGAATACCCTACCGAAATCGATTTTCGCGTCAAATTTACATCACATTAAAGAAAAATTTAAAACGTGATATTTAACCATAAAAACCATATTCAACCATAAGCTCGGTGGTTGAAGTGGTAAAGCATCGGTGGCAGTCTATTGCGTCACTCAACTGCGCACCTAAAGGTTCTTAGTTCGAGCCGTAGTTGTTCCCGTTGCTTTTCCCTCACCGTTAACGTTGATCCATCATTAGTCTAACTGGCAAAACACACACACACACACACACACACACACACACACACACACACACACACACACACACACACACACACACGTTTTAAATTTTTGTATATATTTATATAATTTTATATAAATAAATAATAATAAAAGAAATTGTATATTTATATAATTTTAACACCCGTACAATTTTAAATTTACTAAAAATTTTAATAAGTAAATCGGTCGGAGTTCATGTCAGGGTCAAAGTTCTGAGTCTTACCAAATTTTTTTCAACGGAAATTCGCAAAAATCACGCCGCTACAGGCTGTAAAACCATCTTGATCTAAACACGGAGAAATACAATTGGTCTTGTTTTGGCTTCTACTGACGTTTAGTGGAAATAGATTGGAAAGCTTCGGTAAGTACGTACGCGACAAGTAGATTTGCTTTTCGACTTTGATTGGAGACACGGGTCCGGGGAGAAAGTCGCGGGATGCTCCACTTGCTACCTTAATTTAGGCTTATTATACAAGGTGATTCAAACGTATGTGCCAATCATAGTAAGAAAATAATTCCTTCGTAACATTATTGACGAGAAAATTTTATACACAATTTATTATAAGGTTGTAGATTAGCCCTGCAGTAATAAAAATAAATTGGAAAAATAAAATAAATAACACAACCAAATTTTTATAAGGCTGTAAAGAGCAGCTACAACAATATTATGTTAATTAAACTTTATTTAAAAAAACCTGGACGGTAAAAGAATTTTAAAATCTGGTCAATGCATTTTTAAAAGACCCCCTAGACTCTAAAAGTCAGGGTCGATGCTCGTTTCATGGCCTCGGATCGCATTTTACGATTGGAAATTTGATGAAAATGTTCTAGTTTAAATTGAATAATAACTTTAACAAACAGTTTTCCCTTAATAAATATGTTTTCTAGATCGCAGAGTCTAGTTCTACTGGATAAACCGCGTGCACCTGCAGACGCGCTCGCCGTGTGCGATTAAATAAACTGTGAAATTTAAAATTATACATACGAAAGTGGACGTACAGAACGGAAGTCGCATGCAGGAAACAACTACTGTTCCATATCCGGAACCGCTATTACAGATAAAGCAACACAGTCGCTGTACATAGTTGTGCGAACAATGCAGTGCCATTAACAAACATTTCTGTTTTCTCTGCTTTGTCTCTTGCGTAATGTCAACAATTTAGTTTCACTTTTTCGGTTAGAAACGGCGTGCAATCGTGTGCGTTAGTTGGAGCGCACTGTTGCGTTACGTTTTTAATCATAGTTATTGATAGCTCGTGCGGTGCGGCCATGTATTTGGTGAAATAAAGGTGGGTGTAAAGCCTGTGTTTTCTGTCATCGTGAAATCTGCAGCTTCAATGGGACAGCGAAAAGCATTAACAAGTTCGTTAGCAGAAGCACAACAATAAAAAAGGTAAACGTAAAAAAGTGAGGGAGGAATTAATAAAAGAATTAGAAAAAATAAATACATAAGAGAATGAATGGAAGTAAGAAAAGGCACACGGTGTACAGTAATACCAAAAATAGATATAAAAATATTTTTTTTAAGTAATACAAAAAGATTTACACGAAAAAAGCATACCAAAAATAGATATAAGAAGATTGAAACAAAAAAATAATACCAAAAATAGATACAAAAAGATTTAAATTAAAAAAGAATACCAAAAATAGATACGAAAAGATTTAAACGAAAAAAATTTTTTAAATAGATACAAACAAATTTTAACGAAAAAAATACTGACTGATATTTGATAAAATTGATCAAACAAATTTGATAAAAAATTACTTTTGGAAGTTCGCTTCCATCACGTAAACGAGACAGCTGCGTGCCGCGATTATTATAAATACAAGTGCAGTTTCTATAAATAAAAGTAAAATATTAACGTTATAAATGAACAAAATTCAGTTACGTGAAAAATATACCTATATGCTTACAAAATTGTGACGTCACTGAAAACAAAGCGCCCTTAGTGTGTACCCAAATTGCATACCCTGCGCCTTCCAATGCACTCGCAGGCCGGTGTGCTCACTTCAGCTGCCTTCACCGGAGAGTTAATACTTAAATCGATTTATGTGCCAAGTTTGAAACAAATCGGACGAAAATTGCGAACGTACATACATACACATGCGCGAGCGTATCAAAATCTCCATGTGACACACGGAAAGGCAACAGTACTAACTAGATTCGAACCTATGTGCAAGTCCTACTTCTAGCGAACAGCCTGTTGCCTTACCGCCTGAACTTCAATCGACTCCCGCTAAAACATTAATGACACTATGTTTCGCGCATGTTCAAACTGAAATCTCTGCGTTGCTTACGTCATCATTTCAAACCGTTCTCCGCGTTCATAAAAACAGCTGATTTCTGTCAAGAAGAATGAAAGCGCGCTCACCCGGTGTTACGGCGCAAATACTTCAGGCGAAAGTGAATCTCTGTGCGCCAACCGAAGAATGTTTTAAACGTTTTTCTGTTGCTTTTTAAAAATCTGCCCGTCCCGTCCCGTCCGTACCGGCAAACCTGTTCCTATTTAGGTTACGTCCATTACGGCCTACCTGCCACAGTACCTACTGTGGGACGGCGTGGAAGAATCCATCAAACATTGCACAATCGCAGATTTCACCGGCGTTTTTTTGAGTCAAAGGTCTTCTTCAGGCGGTTAACGAACTTTGATTGCGGAATCAATTATTCGGGAAGGCCGTCAGTAAAAACAAACACATGCAGAGAAGTCAGGTCTCCCAAGCAGCGATGTTTTACTTTTACTTCTTCACTACACTAACAATCGCGGCACGCAGCTGTCTCGCTGACGTGACAGAAGGGAATTTCCCAAAGTACTGTTCATTGTCTTACTAAAAATCCGATTTCACAATCATTATCAGCATTAAAATCTGCACACGTTAGTATTTTAAACTTCCACATTACATTAAAAATACAAAAACGTACCCTGACCTCCGTCGAATTAATAAATTTCTTAATTTCAAAGGACTTTGAGAATTCAAAACGCCAATTTACGCAGTTTTCAACGCTGATCAAGAGGGTGAAATTGGATTTTCTAAAAACATTATGACAGAAAAATTATGATTTTTACAGATCTCAAAATTGTTGCCATTTTGAAACGAATTTCGTCGAACCTGTTCAAGCTATTATGAAAATCGAACTACGTTTGAATCAAATCGAACTAAAATTGCCAATATGAGCGTTGGCGCGCGCGCGCACACACACACACACACACACACACACACACACACATTCACACACACACACATATATATATATATATATATATATATATATATATATATGAACGACTCCTTAAAAAGTGGTCTAGAGGTCAGGATCGCAGATCATTTCAAGGTCTCGGATTGGGTCTTACCATGATGGCTACTCTAATAACTCACTCGCCAATAGATATTATGTATGTATGCGTTTTTTAAAAAACCGATTATATGCCGAACGTCAGAACCGATTTTCAAATTTTTTTTTTTAAATAAGTGTTTTTATTTGTGTTTATAAAAAGTATTTTTGAATATAGGTGTAATTTTTAACTGTATTTTAAACAGCAAACGGTATTCACAGCTCTAACGATTTCGAAACAGCTGTAATATCATTCAACTGCGTATTAGAGTATAATCTTTATAAATAAGCTCTAAGCATTCTTGACCGATTTACCATGCAGTTACTGCCTACACTCCCATCAATATAGACATAATTGCCTTCTTACACTGCCATCAGTATAATTTCTTATTAAACCAGCTCAATCAGATATGCTTTCAACTTTCGCGACAATAATCTTAATTATAAATACTGTACTGAGGTAATATGACAACTCCCACTGCCTTCAGTATAGTACAGTCTTTGCCTTCTGCCATTGCTGTTATTATATCGTGATTAATTCCGCTCGTTCCCCGCTTTCAACTTTCGCGCAACACTTGCGTACAGCGTGCTTATTTTCTAACCAATATTTCCCGTTTGTTATTATTTTCATTTTACTTACGGCCACGGAAATCCCTTTAGCCGCGGCCTGTCTTAATTATTTCCCGGTCGTACCTACAGGCCACTGCCATATGGAATTGTAAAGTCGGTATTCGTTTCGGTTATGTAATTGGCAGTGTATCAAAAAGCATTGCGGTAGCAGAGGTCGATCAAAATGGCATTGGCTACGGATAGCTATGTTAATAATTAATACGACACGACGTGGATATATGATGCAATATTATAACACTATTCGTACATTAGTCACAATAGGCTATACTCGTATTATACAGCTTTGACTCATTTATAATGGAATATAATTGGATATAATTTTCAATCGTTGGTAGCCGATATTACGTGAATCATTCAAATGGCTATGTCGCGTGTTTTGCAACAAGGAAAACGATTTTTTCCCTTTTTCAGTTAACACGTAATTGTTAAACTGTACTATAAATATAACCTTTATTAGAGATATGTGAGCGCTCGCTGTTGGTGGCATCTTGCGGCAGAGCGTTCAACTACAGTTAAATAGATAACAGTACTGTTTATTTTCTCAAACTCCCACCATCTGTCCCTGCATCTTGCAGCGATCGTAGCGACAGTTAGTACAATTACTTGGACTTTAGCCTCTGATATCGAGCAAGCTTTTTATAATGGTGGCTGTACTTCCGTTTATAGAAAATATCATTAGTCTACATGGTACAGACTACGGGCTTTAAGAAAAATTGAACATACAACATTTTAAAGTAAACTTTCTAATTAATCAACTGTAATTCTTAAAATATACCTGCAATTCCTGAAATATACCGTACCAAGCATGGATACACAACTCATTGCAAGTAAAATTGCGAAATCGTTAAGAAAGATGTTAATTTCGGCTGCAATTGTTATAAACGAAGACCAAATGTTACGCTAAGATCGGAGAAACTAATATTAAGCAGGATTTCCGGGACACTGTGATAAGGACAAGATTTAGATTAAACAACTTCATAAAAATAAAGTTGATGTGACCAGTGAATCGTCCTTGAATGAAGTACGTACAGGATAACAATGAAGAGGAAGTCCCTATGCAAGCAAATGTTTGGTAAAAGAGGAACACAAATCCAGTAAACTTACTTTTAACCAGATTAAGTGGCAACCGATTCCAGTATTCTCGAGCTCCGCGTTGAAAATGCGTGATTTGAGAGCAATGGAGAGCATAATGGCTCCCAAGGTCCTGAGCTATTTTTGTCTGATTTATAATAAAAAAAAAAAATGGTGCAAAAAATTTACCTGAAATTTCAGGTCGTATTTTGCTTATCAAATCCCCCTCTCTCTCTCTTCCTCCCTCCCTCTCTCTCTCTCTCCCTCTCTCTCTCTCTCTCTCTCTCTATATATATATATATATATATATATATGTGTGTGTGTGTGTGTGTGTGTGTGTGTGTGCGCGCGCGCGCGTGTATGTGTACGCGGTGAGATTCCACTTATTCTGTATATTATTACTTATGAAAACACCTACAAGTAGCGATCCCTGCATGCTTGGGTAAGGCTGAGGTAGACTGGGAGGTCGCCAGGGCTTCGTTTGATACACTATTAGCACGGGGGACGCTTTACACTTTACAGTTAGTCAAGCTATGTAGAGTAGTGTGTGTGTCTCAAGTAGATGAATGAGAGTAGTATGAGCTAGAGGTACGGTGGGATCGCTAAACCCATCAGCTGCTCACTTCAGCTGCCTCTGCCGGATATATATAATTCTAAAAGTTTTTGTGTTTGTTTCTGATATACCTTTCGCAACAAATTTCATTCAAAGGTTGTTAAGGGTCAAATGGAAAATATTGTGGTGCAGATCACACGAAAATTAGGAATTTTTCTCAATTTATCGATATTAACAAAACGAAAAGTGATATTTGTTTGCGATCTAGATTCTGTTCGAAGATAATCTTTCTAGAAAATTTGACAGGTAACCGTGAACGTTACTGAACCAACATTATTCGTTCTTTTTTCATGAAGCAGTCAAAATTGAATTAGAACGGTTCATCCAGTACACACCAACTACACTCGTTATCGTTAAATCAAAGGCCGCTATCTTGAGAAGTAAGTGAATGAAAACGTACCTCATGCATACATGAGCATAAGTGTATCTTTGCTTTATTGTTGTATAAGTGTATCGTTGTTCGGGCTTTATGAAAGTTTCTTTCGTACCAAATTTCAAAATAATCTGTCAATGCGTTTGGTCAAAATTTCGTACACAAACCAAATGTCGAAAAGTCGATTTGAAACAAAGACTTAACGGCAAAATATATATCAAATTTCATAAACTCTCGTTAACGCAGATCCCTCGTCCTCATTAACCTAACTGGCAATTCATTTCACAACCAAATATCTACATATCTTAGTAGACATGCTATGTTTGAGAGAACACGGTAGCGATGTGGCTAAAGCACCCATCAGTTTGCTGCGTCTCTGAACTGCCCACCTCAAGCTTCTTAATTCTAGCCGCAGTTACTCTCGACGCTTTTCCTTTACCGTTAACGCAGATCCCTCGTCCTCATCAGTATAACTGGCGTTAAGTAACGAAACTTTATACCGTTATTGACGGTGTAAGATGCAAGTTTGTACTGAGAAAGGTTTTTAATTACGTAAAATTATGATTCATTACTCACGGCCGTTAACCATCCTTCCGTCGAAATAATCTAACACTGTTTATTACACTTAAGATTGTCTTTAATTAAGCAATTAAGCCAGTTATTATTACAGAACTACAAGTGTCGACTCCATGTCACTTAGCGTACAAAGCGCTCGTGCTATGTCCGGAGGTCTTATCGGGTCGTGCACTGTTTTGAGGTTAGCTGCTGACTGGAAGTGGCAACACATCTAGTCATCTGAATAAAGAAATAAATGCGCGCGCAAATGTCTCGCTGCCAAAATGGAAACTGTATTGAAACTCGATTTTACGCGATCAACAACTAAAGTTATTATAACAATTGAAATGTTACAGCTCGGAAGTCAATCGAAATATAAAATTATCGCTCAAACAGGTGTTCACATAAAATAATAAAATAGAATTAGAAACAATTTTTGAAAATCAGCCTTCACCATCATATCAGTGTTAAAATCTGAATTAACTAATAGATCAATTCCTAATTGCCTGTCCACCGCTCTGCGACAGCGTTCTGACGCGTTCGCATCCTTTTCCTGGCCAATGTAACCGCAATATTTAAGAATTTTTTTATACTTGGGAAAAGCAACGGGAGTAACTGCCGCTAGAACTAAGAACTTTATGGTGTGCAGCTCAGAGACGCAGCAGACTGACCGGTGTTTTAGCCACATCGACCACCAAGTTCACCAGTATTCAGAAAATACAGTACTAGACCAACTTTATCAAAAATTGTATGCACTTTCTCAATGAAGCAGTAAAATATTGTAACATACTGAACTGTTCAGACATTTTGAAACGGAAGTGAACGAAAAATCTTACAAGTACGTCGTTCGGGCTTTGTAAAAGGTAATTTAGACCATATTTCAAAAAAATCGGCCAATTTAAGTTTAAAAAAACCCTCGAAACAGTATTACGAAGCTGTTTTTACAAAAGCTTTTAAGAATGCCAGTAAGAAACAATGTAACATTTTAACATCAAAGTATCGTCTGTAACCAAGGGCAACACAAGTAAACAATCTTCTGATAACAATGTCTTATCAGTAGCTCGGCATGATTAGTAAACATCGTTCAAGGTCACTGCCTCTGTTAGTGCGCTTGTAAACGTTGCTATGCTAAAATCCTGAATGTATAAAAATAAAACTAAATTAAAACATTGCGATTATCGTTACTTGCTGTAAACAGATTTACATTTACATTTTGAATATAAAACGTACTAGAATGATGACCCTTATGAGAGCTTTGTGAGCGCACTCTGATGATGCGGCACAGTATTCAACTGCATTTAAATAGATAATAGTACTGACTATTTTCTCAAACGTCTACGCCCCTGTCTTTCCAGCTTGCAGCAGTTATTTCAGTTACTTGGACTTTAGCCGCTAATAACGAGCACGCTTTTTATAACGATGGCTGTACGTCTAGTCCGTATATAATCTGTGCCTATAAGTACAGCATCTTCCAATTGCCGGCCAGATTAATTTTTCTGTAACTAAACACATTTAAATAAAAGTTCGTTATTATTAGGGAATTTCCTGGGGGAAAAGAGCTGTTCGGGCACCATCATAGTAACACCCAAACCCATGACCCTGAAATTTGTATTTGTGGTGTGCGTGCACTCGCTCGCTCGTTAACAATTTTTGGTCCGATTCGATTCAACCTTGGTACAAAAATCGATTATGTAACATCTTGAAAATGTTCCTTAACCAGTAATATTCGTTCAGCAGTTTCAAAATGGCGGCCATTTCAAATCTTTGAAAATGCATACCTTTTTGTCTCTTTGACTTTACCGTCATAAACTAGCATTTTGAATTGTTGAAATCCATTGAAATTAAGAAATTCAACTTGACGGCGGTCAGGGTTCATTTTCGTATTTTCAATTTGAAAGTTTTCAACGCCAATATGCAGATTTTAATGCTGATTATGATAGCGGAATAGGAATTTCTAGAGAGCTAAGATAAAAGAATAACAAATAAGAGATTGTTATTGGTTATAAGCAGAACTAATCTAAAGTTCTGAACGCTTCAAACTGTTAATTGGGCGTGACAATTTATTTCTTCTACTTTTTCTATTTTTGGAAAATGTGAAAAAGTAAGCCTAAACAAAGGACATACTGTTCTCAGGACACGATTAGAGTGCATGTAGCTCTTGTCAAACTTAAAAACCTGGTCGCTTGACGATGTATCCTGGAATTTCAATGTTTACTGTCTAGTGCAGACATAGGCAATAATAAACAATAAAGATGGATTTGAGAGTTTGAAATGATTATGCGCATGCGTAGATCGTAAATAACCTGAATAATATTCGGAACCAGATCCCACGACTGGACTTGGTGTTGTCGCGATGCGCAGAACGATTCAGCGTAGCTGATTTCGATTCCGAATACACAAATCGTTCGATTATGACCGTTCCAAGTAACTTACTCGAATATTTCAAGATCACGGGACCGGGTCTTACAATGATGGCCGCTCCAACAGCTCTGTACATTTAGCGCATTAAGAAATGCAATTTGTAATTACAGTGAACTGTGAACGCAATAACGCGTGCAGCTGGAAACACGCAAGTAGGTGGACGAAGCACGCACCTATTGGGGGTGGGGGGGACTTGTCAGTCATTTAAAATGGCGGGTGGCAATTTGCAAACATGCGATTTGTGAGTCACCGTGTGCTGTAGCAACGATAAAGCAAAACACGCACGCCGCTCTACAAAAAAATAAAAAGTTATTGATGTAACAAATAGAAGGAAATGTTTTCAGCAGCTACCATTTTGAATTTTACAGATATATTTCCTGTTTTTGTACTGTATCCCTCTACAAGGCAGATTTAAGTTCGGACTTAAATTTGCTGATTTTAACGCCGACTACGATGGTGAAATACTTAAACCAAAAATAAAAACAATGTATCATGTTTTCTTTTCGAAAACAGCCGCGTATCGCGGTATAATTTAATTTAATTCGAAAAAGTTTGCGCCATGTTTTTTGTATTTTGTTTTAAACGCGTTTCAAATATTGAACGAATAAACGTATCTAGATGGCATGCGCAGAAAAAAGTCAACAATTGATCGTTTGTTAGGCCTACAAATGTAAAAACAGATGTCGTTTTGTTTATCGAAGCTTAAACACATGTTTTGTTAGAACTCGCACGGCCGGGAATTTCAGTGTTTGTGATTGTAACGGTTTCGTTATTTACTTATAAACATTTTGCAACGTAAATTACCGCTCAGCACTAAACGCCTCTTCCTCGCTGTTCTTTGAGTAATGACGTCGCTTCCTCATTATACGAAGTAATTCGATTTGTTCCTTTACAGTGGAAATCATTAATTTATCAAGATAACAAACTTTCATTACCTTATAGTCAGCGAGGAATGAAAACACAACAATCAGGGCTATAAAAAAAAATTTTAAACATACTCCGCAATAAAAAAAATAAATAAATAAACATCATATAATACAGATCGCACAAGTTCATAGTGAATTACGTTAATCAGATCACCGAAGCTTTGCGCTTCCAACGCTAGGCTGCGCTATTGTAGCAACATGTGGAGCCCGTTTACTGAAATTCGTCGGTATCAGAAACAACATAATTTTGCACGTTTTTTTAACTGTAAAATAATTCCTTGTAGGAATGAAGTGACCTTGGTATGGCATTGGATGCTAGATTAAACTGGAAGACACACATTAAAAAGAAGAAAGAACTTGATAGGTATAGAAAAATATACTGGCTCCTCAGTAAAAGATCAAAATTAGATACAATAAACTGCTCTTGTATAAAAACACGTACTAAGACCTGTGTGGACGTAGGGTTTGCGGTTATGGGGCTGCACCAAAGTGTCCAACATTGAAATTATGCAAACGTTCCAGAACAAATTATTGCGGACAGCTATCGGCGTACCGCGGTAAATCAGGAACGACAATATTAGAAGAGATCTTCGAATAGAAATTTGAGGAAGTGATGAGGTCTACTGCAGCTAGACACAAGAAGACACTTCTTAACAATGCCAACACAGAGATGCAGAAACTCAATAGCAGTGACACTGTGATGAGGCTTAAAAGAAAGAAGCCGTTTGACTTAATACAATGATGACGTTATTCATTGGGATATTTTTTTTCCTTAATGTTATTATATTTCAATACATACTACTAGATGAGGTTATTCTTAATTGTAGTTGTACAATAAAAAAAACGTTGCGCGTGCGCAGTTTGAAACAATCACGAAGTGAGCTATACTAGCGCAAACGTCCAGCCTTCCTCTTTAAAACGATACTAATACGATAGTGTTCGTCTGTTTTCCAGCCGAGTTACCGAAGTTTGATATCAGGCATTGAAGAAAATTCGAAAATGCACAAAATCATTGCGTTAGATTTTACTTTAATTTCTGTAACGCATCCATAACCATATGTAACAATAAAACATGTGGTTATTGTTACTTTCCAGTTTTTTTTTATAGCTCCCGCAGAAAGTTTAGCAAATTACTGGTTTCGATTAAAGTACTTTAAATGGACAAAACATTTATAAATGAAAATTATTAAAACATTTATTATAAACACATGGCTCAGAGATAAGGGGAGATTCAAGTAATGTGCGCAAACGCACGCAATTAGACAGAAATAAAAAAATGTCTGTTACTGAACAAAAATAAAAATCATGTATCATGTTTTCTCTTCCTTTTTATTTTAATTACGTCAGTTTGTTCGAAAACACCACATAACCTAAACCTTATAGCCTAACAGTTCTTCATTGAAATCAGCTGACCGTTACGTATTCATATAAAACAACTGATCTCTTTCTATAACTACCAATATAAAAATTAACGATTCATTTCATCGGTCAAACACCATAAACTTTTTCGTAGTTTCCGTAGTGTAGTGGTTATCACGAGCGCCTCACACGCGCAAGGTCTCCGGCGCTATCTCGGGCAAAAACACAGGAAATTTTAAATTATAATTAATGTAATACGAGACTTGCGCGGCGCAAAATATACTGTTACATGTAAATATAAATTTGTACATTCGCGTCACGCAAATTCCAGCATCACAACCAACTCTAAAACATGATACATGTTAAATAATCATATTTTTCTAAAAGGAACTCAAAAGAGCTTCATTTTTCAAAATCACATAACTCTAAATCACGTTTTACTGGCAACTAACTCCATTTTAACTTGACACGACAAAACCACAATTGTTGCTTTCGACGAACGCCGACCCGCCTTTACGTTTAAACAGAAGATACGCCAAGCACAGATACATCAGGAGAAAGGTTTTAATGACTGAAGACACTTGTTATTGTTCGGGAAACGTAGAAAGTCAACGGAGAAAGGGAGCCATTGTTTCCATACACGGCATTGTAATAACACGTAAGGCGAAAGCCTTTTAATGTCAAAATCAGCTGACTGTAGAATCACAGTTACAAATAGCACTGTTAATTTCACACTATAAATAACGTATAACGATCGTGAAAAGTGGTTTAGCAGTGATCACGTAGTTGAAGACTAAACCACGCGACCTATTTCGATTTGACATATCGGGATTTCTTAAAATCGGATCTGAAAATGTTTATCAAATTTTAATCAATAAGCACGCAAAACATGTAGGTCGCTATATCTAAAAAGAAATCGGTAAAGTGTTATCATATATATATATATATATATATATATATATATATATATATATATATATATATATATAAAACAAAATTGGTGAGTACCAGGCAGGCGTCCGTCCGGGTCGCTCGTGCGCAGAACAAATTTTCAACCTGAAAACAATATTGCAAGTAAAAGCTAAAAGGAATGTCCTAGTGTACGTTCGTAGATTTCAAAAAAGCATACGATTCCATTGATCGAAAATCTTTGTTTAATATCCTGGAAGAACATGGACTTGATCCTAAAACACTGCGACTGATCAAACAAACACTGACAGGCACAATCGCTAAGGTGAAATTTATGGGGGAAATTTCCAAACCCTTCCTGATCACAACTGAAGTTCGCCAAGGAGATGGACTCTCGCCTCTCCTTTTCAATCTGGTGTTGGACAAAGTTATCAGGGAATGGGAGAGCGAATTAAAAATTGAAGGGCACTGGAAACCAGTTCGACTTGGAAGATATAAGGACAACACAGAAATCGCGTGCCTAGCTTTTGCAGATAACCTAGCCATACTCACAGCTAATGAAACAACAGCGATTAAACAGATAGAATGTGCAGAGAGAGTCGGTCTACAGATCTCGTTTCAAAAAATCGAATTCTTCTGTTCAAAATTAAATATTCAAGAACTAAACACAAAATATGGTAAGATAAACAGAGTCAAGCACTTCAAATATCTGGGGGAAATTCTTGAACCCACAGGTGGCAAGAAGGCTGCTCAAAGGGTTCGGCTACTGAGAATGAAGAGAGCTCTTGGTATAACGTGTGATCTACAATAAGAAATGTATGTCGACGCACACAAAAATCAGACACTACAACACAGTCATTAAATCGGAGGCATTATACGCAAGCGAAACGCTAGCACTCCATACAAAAGGTACCATGGAAGACATTTTTAAGGAAGAACGGAAAAACTTGAGGAAGATCCTTGGCCCAAGATTAACAGAAGACGGATAGAGGTTGCACTCCCGGAAGACCACAGAGAAGATATTGAAGCTGGCAACAGATATCAGAAGGAGGCTTCAATTCTATGGACATATCAGTAGACTGCCAACAACGAGACTTGCCAACAGAATCCTTAAGTATATACAAAGAGTGAAATCAAAAACGTCGTGGATCACATAAGTCAGAATAGACCTACATGACGCAGAAATAGACTCAACAGACGTTGAAGACAGGAACGCATACAGAAGAAAGATGTTCGGTTGGAAAATCCTAGAGAATGAAATCCCAAAGAGAGCAGGGGTAAAATGGACGGAGGAGGATCCATGGGGACATGATGAGGGTGGTGTGGAGGATTAGAAGGAACAAGACATGAGTAGGAGTGCTTTACGTGATCCAACAGGGTCTATACGCTAATTATATATATATATATATATATATATATATATATATATATATATATAAAGATAACGTAACTATATAACTCACGTCACGTGACAGTTATAAATTAACCGCAGCAAGCGGATCGTCGTCAAATTAAATTTCCAAAGGATTTTTGAAAGATATCGAGTTTATAAAGTTTTAAAAGATCGGCGATTCTGAAACCGCTGAACGGAATTTTCTGGTTACAAAAATGCGTCTTCAATCGATTTTCGTGCAAAGTATGAATCGATTCGAACTAAAATTGCGAACGTGACGTTCTAACACGTGGTACTGCCAAAATTTTAAAGACCAAAAAGTGATCCAGCGGTCAGGATCGACGCTCAAACCAAGATCGTTCCCCAATCAAAAATCAATTAAATAATTTCATTATTGCAACATAGCCACCAGACCACATATTTAAATAATTAGGGTTATGATCTATTTTCCGTCACAAAACACGCGTCACTAAACACAATTATACGATTAAAATTCACACGATAAAATTTGGTTTGGCCAAACGATACGTGCAACTCGTAAGTCTTGCACGTGTAATTTCGGACTACAGTGTAATTCAATGTTTTGTTTAATTTTGAAACGACCTCGACAGAGGGATTTGACATTTTGTATTACGACCTGAAGATGAAACTGTAAGGTTTCGAAACCGCGGTAGCCTTTGCGTGGTGAGTAAATAGACCAATAGACGGAAAATACGTCGTAATCTAAATTATTAAATAATTTCAAAATTTCACTAACGTAATAAAAGTTAAAATGCATAAATCAGTGCAAATATTTAAGTGTTCAATGTTATTTTTCTTTAATATAAAGTAAAAGATTTTTATTAAAAAAGTAACGAATTTCAAGGTGGTCAGGGTTCATTAAACGCGAAAATGTTTGTCTGCGTTTTTCAGATCCCATAACTTTCTCTACGCTGCTCGTACAGGGACCAAAACAAAATACACCAACACGCGATAAACACCATAAAGTTTTAAAAACGTACACCGGAAGAGAAAACCTTCCCTGTTCTATAAATAATCGATTCTGCCTAACCTCAAATATTCAAACCACTTGTTACGACAGCATCGTCGACAATTAGCCGTTGTATTTATAGAAGCTACGTCTAATATTAACCTACAACGACCCCATTACGAGAACCCCTCCCCCTTGTCGCGTGTGATACACGGTTGTAGATCTCGTTAACATTCGTAATCTGTGTGCTGTTGAATGTACTCGGCTTAATGGTCTGATAAGCGAATTTGACCTCTTAATTACTGTGAACGTTCTTCAGCAGCCGGTCGTTTATGGTTCAACGTGTCTGACAGTGTTTTTAAAACAATTATTTTTTATTTAATCACTTCACAATTATTAATGGAACTGAATAAAACTCGTTCACAGAATGTGAGAACGAATTAATTTTCTTTTAATGCGTAACGCAGCAGACTGATCGGTGCCTCTACCGCATCGACCACCGAGTCCCCAGTAGCCTATATAAATCAACAAGTAAACCCTTGCTTTCAGCAGTAGTAAAGCTGAAAAAATGTAAGATGGGAAGTTATGATTTTTTTAAATATTTGAATTGTTGGAACTGTTGAACAATTTCGTTAGTAACGTGAAATTAAATACCACGTGGATCTTAAAAAATCCAGTTGAACAACTATCCGCAAAAAAAAACAATAAAATCTGCCAGGTTTCTCAAAATTGGTCCAACTTCCCAAATTTCGCTGCTCCGACTTCATTTTCGCTCGTTTATTATCAAAATTTTACCCATATTTTTCAAGTTTTACTCAACAGTTATTCAACCCAGCGCTCATTTTAAAGTCCCGGGTCTGCCGCCCCCCAAATACTTCACGCTTTGACCGGACAATTCGCGATCCATTCGATCTTAACACGGCAAAACCACAAAGATTAAGGTTAGGTTAGGTTAGGTTAGGATACTCAGTGAGTGCACGTTTTGCTTCTTAATTTGAATAGCAATTAAACCGAATTAACATTTCCGTCAACGGCCACAATAAACGATGTACTGGACACTTAACGTGCTAACATCACCCCAACTATGTGCCTTACATCGCGTCTTCAGGAAATACCACGTTACTTTAATGTTCAGTGATTCCAGTTATTGACGATCCATGTACGCGCTCTTCAGGCAGTTAGCCCAGCCGCTAATCCATGTCCCAGCGATTACCCGGCTCCCGAAACGGACATCCTTCATTAAATATTGCGAAGCCGGACCGGGTACGTCACTTCCGGGACCTTTGCGTGTTTGCGGGCACGTCCGCTGGTCTCACGTGACCAGCTTGGCAAAATGTTTAGATGTAGTTCAAGCTGCTTTTGCGCAATATCGACCAGTAGTTCGAAGAACATAACAGCGCTCGTAACTTTTTCGCCAATTTAACCGTTAACCGTAATATTTACGAAAAGTTTTACTGGACCGACTTTATTGGAAATTTCCGGTATCACTGAAATACACTCTAAACAAAAATCACAGCGACTGCATTATCAACGTTGAATCAGAGTCCGCCATCTTGAAACGAAAGCGGATGGAAAAAATCTAACACAGGACGTCTTTCGCGCTTTGTACAAGGTATCTTCGTACCAAATTTCAAAACAATAAGTGCGTTTTTCTAAAACTGCGTACACTCGTCATCGTTATATCAGGGGCCGCCATCTTGAAACTGAAGTAAATCGGGGGAATCTTACACATACGCCATTTGGACTTTATACGAAGTACCTTCCTAACAAATTTCAAAGCAGTCGGTCAATGCGTTTCATTAAAACTGCGTAGGCCTACACTATTTGAAATCAGAATCCGACATCATGAAACAGAAGTGAGCGAGAAACATACTTCTTAAAAGGTACCTACATACCAAATTTGTAAAACAATTGGTCAATGTGTTTGGTCATAACTGCGTAACACACAAACCAAATGCTGGTCGAGTTGAAACGGAGACCTCGTGAAGAGCGAAAGAGCGAAATCCATTGTTCCCCCGGCTCGAAAGTTTGATGAGTGACAGCGATTTTCAAAATGCCAGTTTTCAGTTTTAGTTTTCTGTTTTCTCTGCGCTTTGACGCGGCGTTTTATTGTGGTGTGCATATTGTTCACCAGTTTGCAAATCAAAGTAAATTTCATTCTTTCGATTTTTCATCAGCGACTTGAACTACGAAACTGAAAAATATGACTTATTCGAGCAAATATTTTCGAAAATCTCATTTCGCCATCGTGAATTTTGGTAACGAATTTTCAAAATCCGTTGAAATTAAAAAAGTTGATTTCGACGGCGATCAGGGTGCATTTGTGTATTGTTAATGTAATTTAAAAGCGTTATATGAAGCTGTTATGACGGTGAAATCAAAATTTAAAAAAACGATTAAGATAAAAGATACTTTTTGAAATTTGCTTCTATCACGTGAGAAAGCAGAGTAATATAGGTTGTAAATAACATAAAATCAATACGAAATGACCTTTGTTACATTTCACTTGAGGTATTATAAATCTGTCAATACAAAAGAAATACAAATTAAAATCAAAGCGTCTACCGTAAAGAGGATTGTTGCAAATCAATCACGTTACCAAAAACAACCAATATTTTCTAACACTGCTAATCACAATAAGTGCAAAAATGTAAACAATCAACAGGATTTATAAACGTGTGGGTGTTGTGTATTGTAGTGATGGAAACAATTATGGAAACATTGTTGAATTATTGCGGAAAATAAAACAGTTGTTTCTATGAATGCGCCACATGATACACGCATGTTAGGTATTTTCCTCTGTCAATATTTGTTCACACACTGCAAATTAAATTTTCATTAACAGTAATTAATAGATTCAAAGAAACGATAATTAGTTTACCCGACAAATTGAATTGTGTAATTTGGATGATTGCACGTTGGAAAATTATACGTTTCATATTGCACGTACAGTAATTAATACTTTCCAGTACGCGAGTTCTAGGCCTTTTTTGAAATTGATTTTCCATATTTACTGTTACCGCCTAAACAACACAATCTAGTTCCGCTTACCAACCTCCGAAAAACACCCACGCTAAATTCTCGAACTTCTCTCCCGGCTTTAAAACAGCCTACGTCTGCGAACCTAGTTCATAATTCTGCCGTAAACCAATACTCGCTTCTGATCTGTTCACAGTGCTCGCGTATCTCACGTCTAAAGGCATCACTGCCGGCGTACCACGTCGTATCTTCCATACACAGTAGCTTCATTATGGTTCCCGCCAAAATTTCGGGTATAAATACAGGTTGAAAACCGTTGTTACGGCAACCTGCCAACACCCGAAACAACTCTACAAGACACCATAACTTGCTCGGGTGAAAATAGAAGGAATCCAGCCAAATTTGAAAAACAAATGAGGTTCTTGTTTTCTCGCCATTTCTAACCGGAAGCGTGCCTAGCCAGCTCTCAGCCGACCTGGTAAACGCTCGGACTTCTAATATTTCTCCCGTGACTACAACATTACAACTCGCAGGGGGATGCAGACTAGCTGCACCAATTGAGAGGATTTAGTCGTTCCTCGCGGTACCCGAGTCTAACACACACTTACACTTACAACACTAAACCTTCGACTTTAACACTTTTACACACACACTTACATTGAGGGGGGCGATAACAGCCTCAATGTGCTTTTCGGCTTAAAATAAAAAAAACATTACAAAGCCCCAAAATTAAGCTGCTATAGAAAAATTTTAAAAATTCCAAAGGTACAGATTTTGTTCAAAACCGGCTCTAATGTAACCAACAATATTTATTGTCGTATTTTAACACAGATCTAAACATTTCGGCTTTAAATTCTAGCTGCACATTTAAGTTTTAAGATATGAACTTCAAAAACAGCTGATTCATACTTTCTAAACGTCGTGTATTGCTTTGTACACACAAATGATGGGAACAATAACACCAATAATCCATCATTAAGTAACAATTTTAAAAAAACAAACACGTGTTCATGGTTGTTAAAGATTTGTGAGAAAGTTACGGCGTTGTACCGTACTATTTTCTAAAACTTGTTACATCACACTGCGTACTTAGTTATGGTAGATAGGCAATTTTAATAACCTTCCAAGGTCAACTAAGACAATTTATGCGTTTGTTCAACTGCTAATAGGTTATTACGAAATACTCCCAACTTGATGTACGATCAGAGTGATGAATGTATGAAGTTCAAGGGTTACTACTGCGACCTTTGTAGTTCCGTTGTGCCTCTTTTGTGTATTCCTGAGATGCTCAGTTACGGCCTTCTTCAGTCCCGGTTTCTTCAAACTATCTAGGATTCTGAGGGGATTCAAAACTACTCCACTTCTGATGGTGACTTCCCCGTTCGTTATTGAGAAGCTTGCAAGTGCCCTGTTAATTATTTCCCTTATTTCGGAGTCCCTGATCCATTTGGCCAGTTTTTTGTTGTACGCTCATTCTATTTTACATTCTTACTCCCACAAACAGCTAGAGAAATGAGGTCCACAAATACAGAACCCTGAATCGCATAGGCTGTGGTCATTCACTCCATCAGTAAAGGTGGCTTTACCCTTTAGAGTTCGCCAAGCTAAATAGAGTAGTGAATGTATGTGTCTTGAATAGATGAGGGATCGCTAAGCCTTATCAGTTGCTCACTTCAGCTTCCTCTGCAGGAATTTGTTCATTGTCTCGAACTAGACAATTTCAAATAAATAGTATCAAGTAATATAAAGACTTTATTTATCAACTTCCATAACCTTCTCAAACAAGAAGACTTCTAAAGAGGTGCTTGCACTGATTTCCAGAAACATTTTAACAATGTTTAATTGGCACCCTCAACAAAAAATGTGTGGCGCTCTGTAGTCGCAGTGACTAAAGCACCGGTCAGTCTACTGCGTCACTCAACTGCGCATCTAAAGGTTCTTAGTTCGAGCCGCCGTTGCTCCCGTTGCATTTCCCTTACCGTTATCGTTGATCCCTCGTTCTCATTAATCTAACTGGCAATTTATTTTACAATCAAATATCTCTATATCTTAGTAGACATACTTTGTTTAAGGACGGGATTCGGTAGTCAATGTGGCTAAAGCATTGGTCAGTCTGCTGCGTCTCTGAGCTGGGCACCATAAGGTTCTCAGTTCTAGCCGCAGTTACTCCCGTTTCTTTTCCCTTACCTTTGACTGATCCATCGTCCTCATTGGTCTAACTAGCATAAAGTATGACGTTAAGCAAAAAAAAAAAAAAAAAAAAAAAAAAAAAAAGTGTAACTACTTAGAAACACACAATAACGACTGTACGCAGTTTTAGCCAAACGCATTGACAGATTGTTTTGAAATTCGGTACGAAGGTACATTGCGTAAAGCCTGAATGACGCAAGAGTAACATTTTTCCCATTCAATTCCGTTTCAAGATGGCGGCCTCTGACTTAACAATGACGAATGTAGTTGTTGGCTATTTGCTTTAATACTGGCTGAACGGTTAAGACTTATCATAATTTTAACCTTTTCACGGAGAAATAGCGTAAAATTTCCAATACATTTGGTCCAGTCGAAGTCTTGTCGAGTAATACACGAGGACGCACGGCGAGGCAAACTCGTCCGTAACTGGGAAGTAGGCCAGAATTGCTGTCGGAAATAATCGATTCGCTCATGGTGGTTCCAATCAATAGCAGACCTACTAAGCCTTCTGTGGATGCTGATTTCACCATTGCATTCCCTACAAGCCCAACAGCTTCGTCTGTACAGAGAAATGTCCTTAAGGCACGAGATAAATCCATGTCAGTATGATGCTAGATTCTTAAAACATGGCCTCGCTGACGTAATGAGAGCGAATTTGAAAAAGTATTTTTTTTAATTTTAACCTCTTTTTGAAACTATGATTTCAACTTCAGTATCAGCATTAAAATCGGCATATATTAGCGTATTAAACAACCAAATCGCATAGGAAATAAGGAAATGAACCATGACCGTATTTGAGTAACTATGACTATATTTACCATGTCTGTAAATAAGTAAATAAACACAAATACAGACACACGCACGCACGCACCGTCCAACTTTCTCCTCACAACGAAAACGAATATTTTCAGACAATTTACACATGCAATAAAACATCTCTTGCAATACTCTAACGCTGCGTTATACCAAAACCAAAACAAGGACCGGATTTAAATATATTTAAATAAAGCGTTGTTTATACGATACGAATCTATTCGTCCACCTTGGTTTTTTCGCACGTTATGTTGGCAACCTTGTTCCAGTTAACAGTTTTACCAAAGTGGTAAATATTTAAATGCAAGTACAATTTAAAAGGTAAATGCAACGATTAAATTGAACAGTATCGTATTTAGATTGAAAATTTATTTAAATAAAACCCGATTCGTATAATAATTGGACTTAAATCGTGCTGTATGCAGCAAACAACGGCCTCAAAAAATGAACAGAATTCATTAACGCTACATAAATAGACGATAATGAACCTTGGCCTCCGTAAGATTTACAACTTTATTCAGAAATGTATAAGACAAAAAAAGGTTGATTTTTTTAAACTTTTATTGGCTGTCATTTTGAAACACTAATGGATATCGCTGAGTAACGAAATAAGATTTTGTACCAAAGGTGAAAGTTTTCTCGATTTTAGGATCGGCGCTCATTTCAAGGTTCTGGGTTGGGTTTTACCATGATGGCCGCTCCACATTTAATTTTGGACTTCCTCATATTTACATAAACAGATTGTTACATTCATTGAAACGAGTTGCGGTGAGGGTATGTTTTTCATAATGGATGTAGAATTTGTGTGCAAAATAAATTATGTTATTGAAACAAAAATAAAAATCATGCATCATGTCTTCTCTTACTTTTTTATTTTAATTTGTTCGAAAACACGATAAATTAACATAGCTAGTTATTAACAACATAACCTAAAACTTATTATAGCCTATCAATGAAATCAACTGATCGTTACGAATTAATATAAAACAATTGATCTTTTACTATAATACAGCTAGTTTTTAACAATATATCCTAAAACGTATTATGGCCTATCAGTTGTTCAATGAAATCAGATGATCGTTACGAATTAATATTAAACAACTGATCTTTTACTATAATTACCAATATAAATTTGTGCATTCGCATCACGCGACGCGCAAAATCGAACATCACAACCAGCCTTAAAACATGATACATGTTAAAAAAAACTTTTTAGGTTAGAATTGATGAGAAAAGAAGAAAAAAGAACTCGTAATCGTTGGAAGGACAAGGTGAAGAAGAAATGCGAGGGGCTTAAGTAACAGAAGGCACCAACAAACTAAGAAATAATGTGCTTTCTTTTGCAATGCCATTTTATAACGAATGATCCTAATAGATTTCTAATCCCTCTGATCTAAATGCCACAATACGTTTACCCACGCTTCAATAAGTCGTTAGTACTAGTAATGCCGCATTACTCTAGGCGGCGCTGAACGCACGTCAGCCTTTCTAATTACACAATCAAATGACCGCCGTCCACCGCGCCTTATCCTGTTATATGGCTGCAATCCTCTCAGCTGGGAGGTATATTTTATCTGTGACTGGATCGAAAAGGCTGTGATTATAATCAAAGCTCTGGTCACATTGAGGAATTATACCACTGCGAAAACATATGGTAGTGTACTATTCAGATTACGGTATGGTCACCGAATGCGAAATTATGCAACACATTTCGCTTCTAGGCATTATCAGGCTACAGGTGAATCACCCAACGATGAAACAGCCTTCTATGATAGTAAATTTGTAAACAGTAGTATTTCTATCATTCTATGATTGGTTTGGACACCAACATGTGCTGTTTTGTATTTCACGATCAGCGTTAAAATAGCTGTTATATTATAATTTCAAGTTTTTCCCAAATCCACTGAAAAAACGACAGCATTGACTATACACGGCCCAGAAATACAGCCACCAAAAGTGTGCTCGATGTCAGAGACATCATAGTAATTGGACTATTTGCCGCTATGAACGCTGCAAACTGCACGGACAGGTGGTGGAAACGTTTGAAGAAATAGTACTGTTATTTATTTACCTGTAATTGAACACTCTGCCGCAAGATGCCACCAGCAGCGAGCGTTCATATACCTCTAATAAGGGTTATCGTTCTAGTACTTTTATATTCAATGACGACAGTTACTCTGACGGCGGTCATGGTTCATTCACTTACTTCCAGTGAAATTCGAAAACCGAAAACGATAAAATTGCAGGTTTTAATGTTGGATATGATAATGGAATCATATTTACAAAAAAAGTACAATACAAAAATTATTATCGATATTTCAAAAAAAACATTCGACCAGTTGTGAGCAATGTTTTGCAAATTTTACATACTGAAGCGAAACATTAAAATAAAATTAGTCATAATTCATAGATAATATTCGCGAGCACTTGAAAAAATGCCGATTAATTAATTCTTATTTGATTTTATTTACGGCAGATAAGATTAAAAGCACATAACCTCAAAACGTTCGTTTAAATTTATTGTCCGCACTTGTTTAACAGATAGGCCTACTTTTCATCACCCAAGGTAAGATTAAGTGTATTTTTGGCTGTACACATGCCGCCTAATACCTAAATGAATATCTCGCCTTGTATGTTAGAACAGTTAATGCGCATGAACCAAGGAGCTGGCCATAAGGAGGGCGGGCGAGAGGCGACTCTTTTCTGAAAACATTAGCCTTCGTTTCGCGAACCAGCAACTCAACTCAGCTTTGTGGCTACAATGCTTTCGTTGCAGTTAGTAGCGAAGGTTCCACGCGCACTGATAGCCGGCCCAAACTGTACGATACAAATTTTTATACAGGTGTCACTAGAACACCTTAGCACGCTCTACAGTATTGGATTCTACACATCCAAGTAAATGGAAAATGCTCACTTACGTTTTTTTTTTGAATCCACCTTCGTTTAGTAGTAATCCGCCATTTTTTTTTTTTTTTACAAAAACTCACTGTAACTCCAGTAATAGATGAGATATTGAATTCAAATTCACCATAAGACTTCAGTATGCTACCACTTATTAGTGTATAAAAAACACACAGACTTCAGTCTTATAATTTTCAAACTTTTAAACGTCGACTATCTCAAAGACTACAACTTCGAAAAAATTAATAAAAGACAAAATATTTTTCTTTTCCAACAACAAACAAAATATTCATCTTGTTTTCTGTAAGTCAAAGTATTAGCGAGTGATTGATGTGGTTGAATAATCGGTCAGTCTACTGCGTCACTCAACTGCGCACCTAAAGGTTCTTAGTTTGCTTCCGTTGCTTTTCCCTTACGCGCGCGCGCGCGCACACGCACACACACACATACACACACACACGTGTGTAGAAAACGTGATCACTGTAAAACTGAACCAGTCCTGTGAAACCTGAGCGTAACACCACATGACGAATCTATGATTCACAGATTAGCCTACATCGGTTACATTCCACTGCCTTGTACGCTGCTAAGGACAACAGAACAAACGATGACCGGTTCACAATTGCGCAATTCCGCGGCCGTTATGTTACACAACCTTGCTGTGAACAGGTGCGCCGATAAATAACCGATATCGACGTGGGAATGTGGACTTGGGACTGTTTACTTTGTGTTTCAAGTGTGACCGCCGAATCGGATAACGGCGTGGTGGAAGACGACGGAAACCGCTAACAGATTTTCGGCAACGATTTGGTAAACAACGTGAAATTGTGCGGTTATTTTGGTTACGGATGCAAAATTGATGGGTAATTTTATCATTATACGAAGAGTGAAAAATTGATTTGGTCGGATTAGCTTTTGACTACCGCTACTGGTGCGGTCATCGAGCCTCTAGAATCCTAAAATGTTATTATTGAGAGGCACTCGTAGCATACTGTAAAATGTGGGAACTGACCACTAGGCCAATTAAGAAGTCGGTAAAAAATTATAAATTTGGTACAATAACCTATTACGTACGCACTCGTGTGTGTGTGTGTGTGTGTGTGTGTGTGTGTGTGTGTGTGTGTGTGTGTGTGTGTGTGTGTGTTTTAATACGTTCACGTTCGCCATTTTAATCCTGCATTAACACTTACACAAATCATTTCATTTTTCAAACGGTAATTCCTCTTAGTCAATGGCAGTACCTTTAAGTGCAAATATTCTAAATTTGTATAACAAACCATATCTAATAATGAGAAGTTTTTATATTTATCAACATGTGCACTGATGTGAATAAAATTTTAAAAAAAGAATTCGTAACTGTGGTGGCAATGAGAATGTTTAAGAAAAAAAATACCTCATGGTGCACATGCCTATAACCTTTTTTTTTAAGGCGAAAAGCACATTGAGACTATTATCGCCTCCCTAAATGAAAGTGTGATTGTAAAGTGTTAAAGTCGTAAGTGTAGTGTTGTAAGTGATTTTAGACTAGAGTGTTTGTTAGACTCGGGTACCGCGTGGGACGTCTAAATCCTCTCAATAGCTGCAGACAGTCTGCACCCCCTGCGGGGTAGGCCTATGTCATGTTGGTTAATGAAGGATTTAAAACCTGTACAGCAAAACGGTAAATAAAACTATTCAAAACAAACTATTAAATAGTGAATTTGCCAACAAATTAAAACCTGTCGGCTGAGTAAACCGCTAAATAAATCTAATAAATAACAAAAACTGCCGTAACCTAAATACACATTCACAGAATACGAATTTTTTGGTAATGCAAAATGTTTGAGGAAATCTTGTAAAGCATACAATCTGTCTTGCACCTCATACAAATCTCATACATCTATCACGATGTAAACGCACAACTAAATAAAAGTTAATGTATGCTGAACAAGTGGTGTTATACATATTTTATACACTTCGTTGTGGGGTGTTTTTGACGACGTTTAGTCAACTAATCGCGTGTTTCAAGCCTAGAGAAGAGAAAGGACGACCCGCCTCTGACGAGATCTGTGATACAGAGAGGTTGTTTCGACAACATCATTAAAAACAAAGAGATATGAGTGAAACTGAGCAATAATAAATTCTGGTTTTCTGTCGGCAACTTTACCGTTTCGAGAAACAACCATATATTTTCTTTTAACTACTCGTATTACAGTCATAATCAAAGGATTGTGCTTCGCTCCATATTCTTTTACAACAAATTTCATTCGGCCTATTTGCTAACAATAGGTAGAAACAGCTGATCGGTTAATACAAAGAAGAAACTTTCATACAATCACATGAAATCAGCTGTCTAAGCAAATAGAGCCGAACAAACCTAACCGACAGGCCAACGTACAAAATTTCTTACTAATATTTTTATGTTTTTTGTTTAAAACTGGACTTTCGCAGATATGTAGTTACTTAACACAATGACATTTAAATCAAAAACATTCTATAAACCGTTTTCGAAAAAATAGTCCGTATATCCACATCTGCTTTTTAGTGATTTTCTATTGGAAAATGAGCTAATGCATAAGCCATCATAGTACGTCCCAGACTTGGTACCTAGAAATGAGCACTGATCCAGAGCTTATCAGAATATATATTTAGTAAAAAAACAGCAAATTATTCCGTCAGAACAAGACAAAAATCTATTGTGTTTGTGCTCCGGCGGACTTTGCTGTTTAACTTGCTCAAAAGTTTTAAGTTATACAGTTCGGAGTTCGGTATCTCATTTTTTTTTTTTAATTAGACTAATGAGGACTAGAAATCAAAACAACGGGAGTAACTGCGGCTAGTACTAAGATGGAATTGTGGGCAGAGCACAACTCAGGAGGATCATGAGGCTCACAACAGGGCACTGTGGTCTGAGAAGGAAACTGCAGGTCACATAATTTATGATTATGAGGCTCTTGCTAGAAAGAGATTAGGGATTTTTGGTGTCCAAGACCCTAGGGATCTTCAGCAGAGTGAGCTAGTAAGTGTGTTGCTGGAACTTCTTAGGGGCACCAATCTGCTGAACTAGGTATTTTAAGAGGTTTAGTTACACAATAGGTCAGTTGATCGCAGTGCCTGGGGTTGAATTATCCCTTCCTCTAGTATCTAATCTAATCTAATCTAAGAACCTTAAAGTGCGACGCAGCAGACTGACCGGTGCTTTAGCCACGTCGATCACCGAGTCCCCTAACGGTACTTCAATATATACCAGTAAAACATACCGTTATTGATTTATTTTGGTTCCATTTTAAAACGGGTCAATGATTTCATTTTCCATTTAGGTCTCTATCAGTTAAACGAGCATGCTAGGTTTGAATTTTATCGATGGAACCGTACTAGAGATATGAAATATTTTGTTTTGCGTTTTCGGACATTAGTTTATATGACCGTTTTTTCATGGATTCACTTCCAGAGAGATTGTTTTTCCTTAACGTCCATACTTTATGCCAGCCAGTTAAACTAATCAGAAAGAGGGATATCAGTGTTAAAAGCAACGGGAGTAACTGCAGATAGAACACAGAACCTTAACGTGCGCAGTTCAGAAATGCAAACCGGTTCTTTATCCACATCCACAACCGACTCCTCACCAAGAGAGTGCCGTACAGTTTTGAATCGCCCTGTATTTACGTCCAAAAAATCGTTCGGAACTATTCTGAAAAAAAAACAGCTAGTACCTAAGCGACTATAGATGCTATAAATTTGGTATGCAGTAGACCATATTTTAAAAGGACGCATGAGTATTTTTTATCCAAAAATTTCAGTTGGGTGCGGACCAAAATTATGCATTTTTAAAAATGTTTTGGAGCTGATGTTTGGCGTGCAGTTCAAGAGGTTGTACGAGTATATTTTAATATAAAGTTTTAGTTGCCCTAATTTAAAAAAAAAATCGGGAAAAATATTAATAATTCCATCGAACATCAATGTTAATTTATTATCTACAGAAGTCAAAGATCGTAACACCCAGTAATACAAGAGATATAAATGCATTAAGTTTGTTCTTTGTCGATTCTTATGTAAAAGTTTCATTGAATACATGTTTATAATTTACACAGAAAAAATTTCCATTTCTTCCAAATATCACATTCCAATGAAACTATACGTATATCTACCCCCTGCTGACAAACACTCGTGGGAAAAATCGATCAACAATATGTAAACCAAAAGCAACTCCATCTTAAATTTTAATTATTTGTCTATTATTTCCCAATTGCTCACTCCACGTGAAGAGCTGGTCTGATAACCTTATCTCCAAATAGTGTATTTTCCAACAGAAACCTAGCGTTCCACCTTCATGGGAACGGAAGTCAACGACCTCTCGGCTGCTTTCTAATCTTCTCCGGACATGCTGGTTCCTCACCTCGTTCACCTGACGTTCCATTGATAACGCTGCATTGTCTTCATCGGGGCCGAGTTTATGGCCGTCTGTCCCGCCGTGTACGGGCTTGTTTTAATGGAGGAACAAGGCTCTGTGTTTTACGCTCGTTTCGGCAGTAAACGATGCAAAAACATTGCACTAACATTTTCCGAACAATGTGTGTGAACGTTAACATGTGTTAGGACATATAGGAAGACTTCGAGAGGACGGGAAACCATTACTTTATAGGTTCAGAAGCCGTTTGCAGGAGCAGGATGATTGTAACGAGGATCAGGGTTGTGTTAAGACATTCAAGAAGACTAAAGGAGACAGTAAACCATAACTTTACAGGAGGTTCAGAAGCCGTTTGCAGGAGCAGGATGATTGTAACGAGGATCAGGGTTGTGTTAAGACATTCAAGAAGACTAAAGGAGACAGTAAACCATAACTTTACAGGAGGTTTGGAAGCCATGATTGCAGATCTTTTAACGAAGATCAGGGTTTTGTTAGGACATTCATAAAGACTAAAGAGAACAGGAAACCATACTGTGCAGGAGGTTTCGAAGCACACGACTGGAGGTCTTGTAACGATAATCAGGGCTGCGCAGAATGTTGAAAAGTAAACTATCGCATGGAAAATACGTGAAACGAAAGTAGAAGTAGTTTAAACTAATTTAGTTTTAGTTTTTCCATACCGAATATAATAGGTTAACATTTTAACGAAAACTTAAGAAAAGTAAAGAATATTTGATTCAATATAGATGTTTTTTCTATAATAATTTTTTAAAATATTTTTTGGTCGAGTGATACACAAAGATAAGCATGTCTTGATTTAGAACCAAATTTGAAAATAGGAATTTGCGGTTCGAGAGGAAATCGGTCCAATAAAACAAATCCGACGATGGATAGGGTTAATTTTGTTTGACCCACTTCACCCCCCCCCCAAATCGTAAATGTCTTTTACTTCAAATTCGCTAAAATTACTTCAATTATGAACTAACTTTGAACAAAATCTGAGGAATCAATGGAAAATTATGCTACTTTTCCGTTTACCCGTTATAACTTGCCGCCTTACTGTTTAGACGCCAGTGTAGCTATACGGGCACTGAAAAGAACCTCGACGATTCGTTTCACGCATAACCCGGGTTTCTTGGCGGTAACTTACACTGTAGTTTCTGACCGCACTAACACTTGCGCGGCCACCACAAAACCTTAAATAATTATTCGGTAAAATTAAACAGACTTACGAACAGGAAGGCTGTGGTCATGAAAACGCCTGATATCGGCGAACAGTTCAAGGAACTGCGGGTAATTATAGGTTATATTAACACTTGTCAGTGTATTCTTGTTAATTGTTATCGGGTATGTTGCAATACAGGTTGAAGCGGTAGTGGTAAAACCACGTTTTAAGAATTTACATGATGACGTTTTCAAATTAGATTTTCAAGAGTGTAAATTTTTTTTAAAAAATGGAATGGCCGCCATTTTAAACTGTTTAGAGGATTTTGTTTGGTAACGAACTTGTTCGAATTGCAAAAATGAAAGTACTTACACGCACGCACGCACGCACGCACGCGCGCGCGCACCCACACACACACACACACACACACACACACACACACACACACACACACACACACACACACACACACACACACACACACACACACACACACACACAGTATACTGGCGATAATCCAGCACGTCTAGTAATCCGTCGGTATTCTTTATTTGCGTCCTTTAAGAAAAATAAAGGAAATCAAAATCGTACAGCAACCTCGAATGTGTGACTAATAAACGACAAACAGTGAGTGTGAGTGTGTGTGTGTTTTATGATGGACGCTCCAATAAGCAATTTGTTTTAATGGTTTAAAAATTTGATTTCCTAACAAAAGAAATTTCAGCGAGAAGAAAATCTTGTAGAAATAGCGAAGGCCACAAGTCGAGCTGGCGGTCACGGGGCCGCGAGCATGCGGGCAAGCTTATCTCTCTGCACTTTGCTGTTACATAACCTCAAAGTAAACTTTAAGCCTTCAGTACAGGCAACAGCTGACATCGGAAGTCCACTAATCTTCAACACGTGCTAATATCAATAAGGCTGTGGCCAAGCATTATATCAATGGGCCAACGTAATTGGTTATTTACAAATTTACATAGGGAAATGGACCGTTATAATGAGACTGAGATACGGAAGCTTGAAATGAGCGCCGATAAAGGATTCTTAGATCACTTTTTGAGGTTTAGTTAAAATATTTACATGTGGTGGCGCCATAAATTGTGTATACAGGGTTAGACAAAAGTATGGACAATTTATATTAACGTTGCAACAACTGAAATTGTGAAAACTGAATTCAGGATATCTTGCTTTATAAACATATATGTTTAGATAGACATCATAATGTTGCATAAAAATAATTTTTTGCAGCTTAAAAATCTTAAATATAAAGACGCATCAAGCGATATCACTTTTTAAATGTCTTGTGTGTCAAAACAGCATAAATATAGTCTCACGTTTTATTTTTGTTCACTCAGGTTATCGATCTTGTGTCCTTAAATTAGTTCAGCATTTTAAGATAGGCCTGCACGAATGAATGACATTCTAGAGTTATTATTGCACGGCGACCTATTGTATTCCTGAATGAAGGGCTCAGTTACAGACCCTTCATAAAGTCTAGGATTTGGACAGGATTCAAGATAGGTAATTCAACCACTCCTTTCTATACCTCCCCTTATTCTTTACCCTTATCACGGAGATTGTGCCTTATTTTGCTAGGTTCTACTTGTGCGGTGAAATCCCGCTCGTTCTGTATACACTCGTACTTACGTTGCTTCGCTCACTCAGAGCCCTGCGTGCACACTGTGAGGACGCCAGATATCCCGCGCGTTAGAGGGTTAGTATTGCACTGCTATCTTTGTAGATCGATTGCGCTCCCTTTCAATATTCTTGAGATGCTCAGTTACGGCACCATTTCGAGTACTAGTCTCTTCATAAAGCCTAGGATTTGGAGAGGATTCAAGTAACGCCACCATTTCCAACCGATGATTTCCCGTTTCATTACTGAGTTGCTCTGTTAATTCCCTTATGATTCTTCTTTCTTTTTGGACCTTATTACGGACTAATTCTACATTTTTACTTATGGGAACACCCACAAGTAGCTAAGGAAACGAGGTCCGCCGTGCATGTATGGGTAAGGCTAAGGTACACTGCGAACACACCAGATATCCTGGATTGGGGGGATTTTACTTTTTGTAAGAATCAATTAATGATTTTCTAACTTTGCTACTGCACTGCGATCTTTGTAGATCAATGGTCTCCCCTTTTGTATATTCCTGAGATGCTCAGATACGGCGCCATCTCCAGTACTAGTATCTACATAAAGTCTGGGATTTGGAGAGGATTGTAGGTGGATAACTTATTGAGTTGCTTCTTCTGCTAATTCCCTTTCAAGTTTTCCATCTCTTGGCCCTTATTATGGATGCATGTAGTTGTGCGTTGAGATCCCTCTCATTCTATTTTACATTCTTACTTATGGGCATATCCAGAAGTAGCTAAGGAAATTTTTTTCCCGGGATCCGTTTGATACATCATTAGGCCAGTGTTATTCACTCCATAAGCATGGATCGCTTTACACTTTAGAATTAGCCAAAACTATGTAGAGTAGTGAATGTGTGTGTGTGTGTGTGTGTGTGTGTGTGTGTGTGTGTGTGTGTGTGTGTGTCTTGAGTAGATGAATGAATGAAAGCAGTATGAGCTAAGATAGGCCTAAGCATTTCGATTTATGTTCTAGTTATGTTTGAAGAAAGAGAGTTGATCTATACGCTCGAAACGTCGTGTATTATTTTATAAACACAAATTATGTACGATTAAACAATAACCACGCGAATTATTCTATCATTAAGTAACAATTTTAAAAGCTGACTTCAACAATGCGCCAGATACGGACAGAACTGTCACAGATGCTCCCGCAATACTGTGTACAACTTTCAGCTGATTCAGTACAGTTTTGTATAAAAACGTAACGTTAAGAATGCTGCCAGAACCCTGTGCAGTTCTATTTATACGCACCGCTATCAATGCCACGGCCTGACCTGGCGCTAGGTCATTATGTAGCTTTATTTCAATGATCGAAATAATTCCGGGAATTTCGGTTTATGTAGTATTTTGTATTCCACACCCGTACCGCTTCAATCCCAAATTGTCAACGGGAAAATGCTAATTTATACCGATTTTAACGCTGATTACGACGATTAAATCAGTTTTATTTACAGTGTAAAGTTTAAAAAAAATCGATTTTTTAAATAATTGAAGTAACCGCCATTTTTTAAACTGTTAAACGGATTTTGAGAGGCAACTAACTTGTTCAAAATCGGACCAAAATTACGAACTTGAGCGTGCTAAGACACAAACACAATTTACATAATTTTTTTTTAAAGAGATTTTTGAACGTGATCAAATTTAAGATGTTTTAAAGGTCACAATTAGTGTTTATTTCATGGTATCGGGCTCGGGTCTTACCCTAACTCCCTATCCAATAGCGAATTGTTTAATAAATTCGCTAAAATAATCAAGATCGTCTAGACATACTGTGCAACTGGTATAAGTCAGTACTTTCGACGGTATGGGAGGAGAAAGAAATTCACTTATTGCAGATTAAAATTTCTGTTATTGAACCAAAAATTAAAATCATGCATCATGTGTTCTCTTCCTTTTTTTTATTTTAATTACGAAAATTTGTTCGAAAACACGACAAATTAACACAGCTAGTTTTTAACAGCATAACCTAAAACTTGTAGCCTATCAGCTGTTCAATGAAATCGGCTGATCGTTACGAATTAATATAAAACAACTGATGTTTTACTGTAACATATGTAGTTTTTAACAACATAACCTAAAACATATTGTAGCCTATCAGCTGTTCAATGAAATCGGCTGATCGTTACGAATTAATATAAAACAACTGATGTTTTACTGTAACTACTAATATAAATTTGTGTAATCGCATCATGCGACGCGAAAAATCCATCACAACCAGGCCTAAAACATGATACATGTTATAAACAATTATAACTTAGATGCGTGAATCGTTACACACCGCCAAACCTTGTCCCAAACAAAATCAGTATTACCAACTCTAAATATCACAGTTTCAACAAGATTACCTTGGCCCAGCCGGTGACTGGTTTTTTGTTTGTTTTAACTGTTTGGTTTTTTTCGACCTTCAAAGATCAACAATTTTAAAAGTCACAAGGAAAATAACATTAAAGAGGACCAAGATCCGCGTGATTAAGAATCAAAGATTCCTTATAGATAATATATTATATTAAGACCAGAATATTACGATAAAAAATAAGCTTCTACATTTAAAAAAATGTGTATATATTTTGAGCTACCTTTTGTCTTTAAATTTTTAAAATTTGATATATATATATATATATATATATATATATATATATATATACACATACACACACACACACACACACACACACACACACACACACACACACACACACACACACACACACACACACACACACACACACACACACACACACACACACACACACACACACACACACACACACACACACACACACACACACACACATTTATAGAATGGAATACTCAAGGACGGCGAAGAAAATACTCAAGATTATAACAGAGAGTAAATGCGGCACGGAATGGCTGAAAGAAGTCCAGAGGGACTTCAACAGATCAACATAGGAAATCTTGAGGATCGTTCCGAATGCCGGAGTAAAATTAAGAAGATTAAATTTCAACATAAAACATCACAACAACTTGGAAAGACGTGGACAGCTGAGAGGAGGAAGGAGCATTCGGATAGGATGAAGAGATTCTGGGAGGAAAAGAGGACAAACACCAGAAGATTAAATCATGTATTTCACGTTCAATCCCTCTCCTAAGGGGGAACAATCAATTATATATATATATATATATATATATATATATATATAAACAAGCTCACTTTAGCAATTTCAGTCCAATTATATTCAAATTTGTCACACAAATCGATTTTGGTAATAGCAGTGAAAATAAGATTTGACCATTACAATCAGCGTTAAAAACTGCATTTTTAATTTTTCAAAATCCGTTGAAATTAAGGAAGGTAATTTAACGTCGGTCAGGGTTCATTTTCGCATTTTCAATGCTAATGTATTGCAGACCAGTGCTTATTATGATGGTGAAACTTTATATTTATTATTTATAGGCCTATACATAAATTATTTATTATTATTATGTATATTATTATGTATTATTTATATACATAAATATATTTAAACATTATTTTTTTATTTTTGAAAACATTGATAGCGTTGAACGTACTGATCGGTGTTGTCGTTTAAAATAGATAACAATATCCTACAGTTACAATATCACTAAAAAAATTGAAACGGTTCTTTTATCGCGTGCGCTGTTGCTTAGGCTACAATCGAGCAAAGCTAAACAAAACGTTGGCCACATTATTACGTCATCTCGGTAACCAATTAACGGAGCAAATTATTTGCTCAATTTAATCGTAACGTTACCTACGGTGACTGTTAAAGTTTTAGCAGAGAATGTGTTATTGTAAAACCAGATACGACAGCACTAAAGTAAATATCTGATAGCGTTATCAGGGAAAAAGCAATGCAAATAAGCTGCGCTGTTCCAAATGTCTCGGAAACAATTGTGTTGGTCATGTACATGCAATTAGGTCGCTGTAATTGTTCTTTCAGAACGGAAAACTAATTAGAAAATGTCATAAAGTGAACTTTAGTGTCTGCACACGTGACGGCCATATTGAATATCTCGTATTCCCCGTAAGACAATCAATTAACAATACCGATTACAAAGATATTTGTTAAAATTATATTGTTTGATATTTCATTTTTAAGTCTTGAAAATGAACTATCGGAGCTGCAATCATAGTAAGACCGGGTCCTGTGACTTTCAAACGAACGACGAACCTGTCCTCTAGATTACTTTTTCAAGGGGTTGTTTAAATATTTACACATACGTTACCACGTGATTTAACACCTCGGGAAAGTTCGTTAACCAACAAAATTCGTTCAAGAGTCTCAAAAAGGCGGTAATTTCAAATCTTAAAAAAGCCGTAACTTTTTCGTCTCAAACTTTTTTTTTAATCCAATTCCACCGTAGTAATCAGCATTGAAAACTACACTAATTACCATTTTGAGTTTTTAAAACCAGTTGAAATTAAGAAATTAAATATGACGGCGGTCATGGTTCGTTTTCGTATTTCCTGATAGTTTAAAACGCTAATGCAGATCTTAATGCTGATCACGTCGGTGAAATAAGAATTTCAAAAGGGATAAGTGAACGAAAAATACTTTTGGAAATTCGCTTCCGTCACGTCAGTGAGACAGCTCATTTTTAAATTCGTCAATAACTATAATTAGCTGATTTTAAGGCTTATCTAATAATTTGGAGGACATTAGATCCGGTAATTTGAAATGCGCCAATTCAGATCTCTAGACCGTTTTTAATGTCTGCATTACGATCAACATGATCAACATTAAGATGCGCAGCTGCGTTTTAAACTTTCAAATTACGTTGAAAAGACGAAAACGAACCCTGACCGCCGTCAAATTTAATTTCTTAATTTCAACTGGTTTTGAAAACTCAAAATGGTAATTCGTGTAGTTTTCAACGCTGATTGCGACGGTGGAATTGGATTTTCAAATACGTCTGAAAGAAAAGTAGTTAAAAACACCAATTTAAAAAAAAATTAACGATATTTCCAAAGTGAGGTGTTCCCTTCAAGTTAACGGTTCTGGGTCTTCGTATAACGGCAGGTCCGTTAGTCCTTTTTCCAAAAGAAATTTGCTACAAAACCTAAACAATATTTCCATTTTAAGTTGTCGAAATGTAATTCAACACTGATAACGTTATTTACTTACAAACAAAACTAAATAAGGTTACATATTATGCACACTTGCTGTAATTTTAATAGCAAGTTATTTATTAACTTGTTATCTAAACTTACATTCTAATCAGTAATTTTTTTTTATTCGCTTCGCTCTTAAATTATACTATCTGTTTTATTCGTGCTTTGTTATTGTGCCTAAAATTCCACACTGTTGTTTTCAAACGTGATTATTTTATGTGAGGCCCTAATTCGGAAGTTAGTATAAATTCAAAAATTGGTACAAATTTAGAAGTTAGTACAAAACCAGAAATTAGTACAAATTCAGAAGTTAGCATAAATTCAGAAGTTGGTACAATTCTCAAGTTAGTACAAATTTATAAATTAGTAAAAATTCAGAAGTCAGTACAAATTCAGAAGTTAGTGCAAATTTAAAAATTAGTATAAATTCAGAAGTTAGCACAAATTCAGAAGCTAGTGCAAATTTAGAAATTAGTACAAATTCAGAAGTTAGCACAAATTCAGAAGTTAGTACAAATAGCGCTGTTTATCACACTATTGTTGTGTTGACACGAAATTCACTTAAATTTACGTTGTAAAATTAATTAAATATCGATACGTTTTTTCCGTCAAACACAGTACACGATACAGTACTTTGACGGAAAAATTGAGGGGAAAACCGGTTTTTTCTAACAAAGTATGATTGTTATTTTCATTAACAATCATTTTTTTATAATACACTTTTTTCAAAATATGATTTATCCACAGTATTGAAAATCAATTTTTGTACCAAGTTTTGAATCAAATCGACCCGAAATTGCAAACGTTAGAACACAAATACTCATTATACGTCTAACACTGTTAAAAACATCACAAAACGTAACGATCACCGTTCTAGCAGCTCGATGCAGATTCCCTTTTAAAAAAGAGCGGCACTTGTTCTTTTGGTTCTAATAACGAGATATTCTGTAACGCTATTTCGCCAAACAGTTTCACTTACATATTGAAATACATCGTCATAAATCACGGAATCGTCGGGGCGTTAAATCACGCGTAACAAATTACAACCAGTTTGAACTAGTTCTGCCGAAGTTGGACTGCGCGCTGTTGCTTCGACTCTAATCCGACTTACGTTTTCGTGCAAAAAATAACTCGAACTTTCCGAATATTTATTTCATTTAGGACTCGATGAATTTTACAAAGTGTTGCATTATAGTTTGCTATAAGCGAATTTGTAAGGAACTTGTTAACACTTGGTGCTATTGGATTGGCACACAAGTTTACTAGCGAATTTTTGTTGGAAAAATTCGAAATTGGAAAATATTTCCTTCGGTCCCACAATGGAGACACTGGAACGAGCGCCGATCCTGAATATTAAATGTGTGTGTGTGTGTGTGTGTGTGTGTGTGTGTGTGTGTGTGTGTGCGCGCGCGTGCGTGTTTTTTCACTCACATTCTCGCAATTTTGGTTCAGTTTCATTCAGAACGTGAAAAAAATCTATTTTGGTAATCACGTGTACAAATTCGGTTTCCAGTAAAATCAGTCAAACCTTTTCAAAATGGTGACCCATTCAAATACAATTACAAGAAAAATTGTAACGTTTCGAAAATCAATTACCTAGTAAAATCAGTCCATCGCTTTCAAAATGGCGGCCGTTTCATCCAATTTTAAATAAAAAATCAAACTTTTTTTGTTTTCAATTCTTGTGGAAATGTGATTTCACCATCGTAATCGACGCTAAAATGTGCTAAAACAGTATTTTTCAGATTCCGTTAAAATGCTGATTATTGTAAATGATCGGACTTTCAGAAAAATTGGCGTAAGATTTTTTAAAAAATGCATCTATTAATGCACCGAGATTGCTGCGTACGAGATTAAATTAAAATTTAAAAAATGATCTGCGGTTAAATAAATAAAGTAAATACACCAATAAGGATCTGCTCGATTTGTTACGTAAGCCTGACACTTAATACTTTGCTTCAGTAAGAGAAATGGCTTTTAAATTAGTGCTAGCACAATTATTGAACTCTTGTGCTCATACATACATAGTAGTATGTTTATAATATCCAAGATGGCTCGGTGGTCGATTTGGCCAAAGCAACGACCACTCTGCTGCATCTCTGATCTGCGCATCTTTAGGTGCTCAGTTCGCCGCAGTTACTCCCGTTGCTTTACCCTTACCGTTAAAGTAGGCCCAAGACGGTCAATCGATTTGATCAAAAGCTAGCATCAATCGATTGAATCAAGCATGACTGACTGTCTAGGAACCCGTTTGACGCTTGAACGAAGCGTTGACGAGTATGCTTGACCATCTAGTCCAGTTTTCATCAAGCATTGCATCAGTCACTCGCCGGCAATCGTAGATACCGCATCGCTCCCTCAAACTGATCCCTCAAATCAGGTTTGAGTTTATCAACCTGATGATATAGTTATACAGACATTGCCCCGAGCTGCGGAAAGTAAAAAACAAAGACTACTTTAACCGAAATAAAAAAGTTCGGCATTAGAAAATATAGAGGGGGCTATAAAGGCGTTGAAACCATACTACATAGTTAATGAATTAAAAAATAAATAAATATTCTAAAAAGGAATTTCAATCGAGAACACAAAACGATCGAGAGGGAATTAGTCTGGAGCGTCAGCGGAGCACATCACGGATGACATTCATGACACTGTTTCCAGGTCGGAAACTCAAGTGATAATGAGTTTTGATCAAAAGATGATTGAAGCGTGCGTGACTGACCGGATTGAAACCGTTTGACCAAACCGCTTGATCGTCTGATCCCTATCCTCATTAGTCCAACTGGCATTAAGTATAGACGTTAAAACCCAAGCGTTAAAACTCTTAATATCAGTTCACGCTCTCTATCTGAAGTTGTGTACAAACATGGGAACAGATAAATAAAAACTAAAAAAATTCCACTTTGTTGTTGACTTCTGGCTGTAAAAATACTTTGCCCGTAGAACGCACTAAGAAATATTTATATAATGATTTCAATTATCAACAGTAAACATGACAGGGCTTAAAGATCGAAGTGTATTGAACTCTCGAAAAGTCGAAATATTTCCCCGACAGAAAAGAAAATTAATACGTTATCGCTTGTAATTTTAAAACGACAATATTAATAACATTTTTCTTTGTTTTAATTATTTTTTACGTGCTAATGTGCATTACCAAAATATTTAGGGGAATTTCAGCAACCCATTTTCTTAATGGTTTGCTATTTTCGTTTTACTGTTTAAACGTGACTGCACGTTTCAAATTCCCCGGTTTTTCTAACGATTCCTAAAAATTAATAAAATAAAAAATTTCCACATAGAATGCATTCCACATAGAAAAGTAAGGTCTGAGTTTATTTTCGGTTTTTCATTTCACTTCAAACCCGATATATTTTCTTTACACTCCATGAATACCCATGCTTCACTACAATATGTTTCACTGTATAAAGACTATTTATTGAACACACAGATGGTACTTGATGAAACTCCATGATATCCAGGAAAATCAGAACACTTTTAAAGTTTCACAAAAATTATTTTTTATTCAGTGACATATATTTCGCCGTGAGGCATCTTCAGTTACAGTGAAGTTAAAAATTATAAAATGTGCTTATATACTAATACAGCTGATGTTAAAACTGGAAGGGGAGGGTAAGGAAAGGAAGAATTGACAATGTAAGTAGGTGGGTGGGCAGCAGCTTGAGAAAACCCCTTACAGTAGATTTGAGCCAAAAGAGGGGCTAAAAATTAGGGTTTTTACAAATAGATCTATATATTTCCAGAATTTCTAAATTATTTAGTTTTATAACTTTTTGGCCTTTAAGTAAAATATACAGCCTTTCACAATATACAGTGATATTGTTCCTAAAGGAATAACTACATTCTAATAAATAATTCTCAAAATTTGAGTCATTTTTTCGTACTTCTAACAATTTAAATGTTCTTTAACACGCGTGTTTACAGCTCTTCCAGATTGCCCCACGTATCCACAAGGGGGGCTATAAAGTTCCAGTAAAGTCAACTTCACAGACAACTTTACATCTTCAGCTGACTTATAATAATGTAAATACGTCAACTAAAGAAATTCAAAATATTGTAAACCATTTTTAGGCGATATAAGTTATAAAATTACAAATTTATTCTTAAATGTAACTAATTACAAGCGAGGATTGTACTCTAGATCGAACTTAGGCAAACATTGTCAACAATAAGGACAAAAATAGATCTTTTGTATACAAAGTTGTCTGTGAATACGTAGGACAATCTGGAAGAGCTATACAAATTCTCGTTAAAGAACGTTTCAATTGTTGGAAGTACGGGAAAAATTTTAGAATTATTCATTAGAATCTGGTCATTCCTGTAATTTGAACAATATCACTGTAAACCATAAAAACCAAAAAGGTATAAGACGGAATAATTTAGAAATTTGGGAAATATATAGCCTAGATCTATTTGTAAAAACCCTAATTTTTAATTTAAATGAACAGACTATCTTCAACCCCTCTGCCTTACTCAAGCCTATTATTTAGGGGTTTTTCCAACATGCTGCTCCCCAACTTACATTGTCAATCCTTCTTTTCTTTACCTTCTCCCTTCCAGTTTTAGCATCGACTGTATTAGTATATAATTACACATTATTATTTTTAGCTTCACTGCCTGAAGATACCTCACGGCGAAACGTATTACTAAGTAAAAAAACAATTTTTATGAAACTATCATAAATGTTCTAATTTTCCTGGAAGTAAAAAAAAATGGCAGAAAATTTGAAGAAAAACGATTTTTTTAGTCCTGCCACTTTGCCGAAGAATTCAAAGACAGAAACAATTCTTTTAAAAAAAAAATCAAAATTGTTGACTCATCGCAAAATTGTCTCTACATTACTTAGTCTAAAATGAAGTTAAAGTCTATTTCATAAATCCCAATTCGAAATTTAATTGACAGTTTCTTATAAAATCTAATACAGTTCCACTTGAGAAATACGAAGGTAAAACCAATTCCGAGACTTCCATCGTGATCTGCTCGGATAGGAAGCTAAAGTGAAATTATACTTCTGAAAAGAAAACCTTATCCCAATATGTCGGTTGCCGTGGTTACCCGGTATGTTTCCATTTCAATTTAGTTTTGCCTAGGAATAAGGAAAGGAAATATTTAAACGCGAATGTTTACCTAAACGCTCGTTTATTCGGTTAACTCAGCGGCAAACCAATTCACCTTTCAGAGGGAATTTTAAATCTAAAATGAAAAACTTCTAGAAAGCAGCGCGGGACTGGCCGACAGAAGTGACTTTTTTTAGCATGCCTGACTGTATACTTTTTCACTATTATGAATTAACTATTTTTATAAAAATTTAGATGCATGCAGGAATGGGCAACTCTTGAAAATTATTTTCGTATTAAATTTCGCGTGTGTGTAGGTACACAGCTTAAAAATTAACTGAAACTCTCATAGACTATGAATTTCAGTATCTTAAGCTGTATAAGGGACTTTAATAATTAATCAGTTTTAACCCTACTTTTGACAGTTATACAGTCTAAGTATAAAAATAAATATAATATTTGTGATTCTGGCATTCACAAATTGGTATACATTAAATAATTAAACTACACAAATTTAGAAAATACACATTTTTAAAATTAACAAGAACAATAAACATAACCTCAATTGAAATGACATTGAAACTATTGTGCAAAATCAGCTGTTTAGAAGTAGCAAGAATCTATAGATTCTGTATTCATTGGAAGTAGTCACTTCCAGTCAAGATAATAACAATATATGCTATGAGGTATGCATTACGGATTCAAGCGTGACGCGAAAGCAAATGTTTATACCCATGTTTTGTTAACCGTGACTATACAAGTTTTCACTTCAAAAATACATTTTATTAATCACTAAACACAAATTTGAGCGTTTCGTGACGGTAGCGCGTTCCGTGACGGCAAAATGAATTTTCCCCGGCAAAACATATACCCATCTTACGCGATAAGGAGTAGTCACTTCAAAAATTGTCATTTATATTTTATTGCATCTGAATTTTTTTAATTTTTTACAAGCAACTACATCTATTTTGGTCGAAAACCCTTCAGGATTTAAAATCAAATTACTGACCGCAATTACAATTTTTACAGAACTTTCCTAAAATAGATTACTAAAACAGTAAAATTCGATAACTTTCTTTAAAAAAACCAGTATCGTTGCATTAATATTCGTTCAAATCTACAAGACAAATATGCGTACACAATGTTTTTTTAAATCGAAATTTACATTTTGTCAGTAGTAAATCGAAAAAACCATGTTAAACTATCCTGATGCTACCTCTGTGCGGCACTGAACTTAAGAACGATAGAGCACAAATCTAGGCACGCCTGTGCCTACACTGACAACATCGTATTGGTCTGAAGAAAATGTTTAAAACCTTGGAAAAGAAGAGCCAAACGAATTGGAGTTACATACATGAAGATGTCAGCATTTTAATTCAGAAGATTTGATTAGGAAAAAGGCGACAAACCTTTGAGAACATGAAGTGCTTCAGTTGAATGAATGTGTTTGTAAGAGTTCTGTTGTACTGCGACCTTTGCAGATCTAGTGTGCCTCCTTTCTATATTCCTGAGATGGTCAGTTACAGCGTCCTCTACAGTTCTAGTCTCGTAATAAAGTCATTTGAAGACAGTAATTCCCCTCGTGTTATTTGTTACTGAGGTATTTTCTCTGCTAATTCCCTTAGGTTTTCTTCCTCTTGGCCCTTATCACGGAGGTATTGCTCGATTTAGTTATTTTTGTTGTTGCGCGGTGTTATCCCACTAGTTGTTTACATTGATACTAATGGGAACACCTACAAGTAGCTCAAGAAATAAGGTCCTCCATACAGAGCTAAGGCACACTGGGAGGTCGCTATTTGAACATTTTGGAGGACCTTATTTCTTTATTATCGTCGGGTTCCAGGGCTCCTTTTCTTTTTTTTTTTTGTGTTTAAAGTCCGACTATTGTGCACACTTGCGCTAATGCAGACGATGGAATGATTTATAGCGTATGAAAATGCCAAGCCCTCACCGGGAATCAAACACGGGTCCACGGGGTGAAAGCCTAGTACGCTATCAACTAGGCCACCGAGGCGGCTCTTGCAGGGCTCCGTTTGATACACCATTAGCACTGGTAGCTTTATACTGTACTTTAGAGTAGTGAATGTGTGTCTTGAGTAGTATGAGCTAAGCCCATCAGTTACCCACTTCAGCTTCCTCCGTCGGAAAATGCTTCAGTTATTCGGGTAGTCTCCTGAACTGCGAGAACAAGGTCACAGTAGATATCAGTAAAAGAATCGCGGTTGGAAGGTTAACACCCTTATTAGACCAGTTGTGACTTAGGATCAGAAGCAAGGATCATGCTAGATGCCAATGAGAATAATTATGTATATTGAAAGTTATTAGAAGGCTGGAAAAGAAAGACAAGTTTGTGAAATCCAGGCGGCTGGTGTGGTTGGGGCAAGTAGAGCATGTGGGAGAACTGATACCCAAGACATAGTATGGCACAACGAAAGGAAAAAGAGGACGTGGAAGGCCGAAGAAGAGATGCAGGATGTGGAAGACGTGAGGGTTAGGAATATAGTGGAAGAAAGTCTAGTCTTGACAGGAATGAAGATAAGTTGTGAGGAAGGCCAAACTCTACCAAATGCTGTAGCGATAGGGAAAAACAGAAACTATCCTGCTTAACTATTCTAACTGTTAACAGGGTGTTTCGAAACGAACACTTTTTACAAAAAATTCCAGACACAAGTTTTCTACTAAACGAAAAAACATATCACCTTTCACTTTCCCTGGAATGTAAACGTGTTTCGACTTGCGTATATGTCATTACATTTATTTTAAGTTGGCGTCACTAAAAAACGGTGAAAGTTAGGTATAAACGTTCTGTACAGACAGGAAGTGCAAATAAAGTTCAACTTCCTTAATGTCATCGCATCAAGTGTTTATTTCTTAAAAGTTATTATATAATAGTTTATTTCGTCAGTAGATATATCAGGTATTTCCGTACGTTCCATGTCATCAATTGTGGCACGCAGCTGTCTCGCTAGCTTGATGGAAACGCATTTCCAAAAGTATGTTTCTTCATAAAATTCTGCTTTCACCATCATAACCAGTATTAAAAACTGTACATATAAGTTTTTTAAACTTACAAATTACATTGAAAATACGAAATGAACCCTGACCGCTGTCAAAATATTTCTTAATTGCAACCGATTTCGAAAATTTAAAGTAGCTATTTATGCTGTTTTTAACGTTGATTACTACGGTGAAATGGGGCTTGGTGGTCCATGTAGCTAAGCATCGGTCAGTCTACTGCATCAATCAAGGGTGCACCTAAACGTTCTTAGTTCGAGCCGCAGTTGCTCACGTTGCTTTCCCTTACGTTAACACTGATCCCTCGTCTTCAATTAGTCTAACTGGCACATACGAACGTTGAGGGAAAAAATTGAAAAGACCGCCATTTTGAAATTTTTGCTGGTTAACGAACTTTTTAAAGCTACTACCATAATCGACTTTTGTGCCAAGTTTGAATCAAATCGGAACAAACTTGCTAACGTGAGCGTGCTAAAACACATACGCAATTTTAACGACCCCTCAAAAAGTTATACTCTCACTTCAAAGATCCGGGTATGGATCTTACCATAATGGCCGTTTTAATTAGCTCATTTTTCCAAAAGAAATTCTCTAAAAACTCTGTACGTTCGTCTAATTGCTGAAAGATTCAAAAACGTATAAATTTTCTATTTTTAAAAAATGTACAAACACGCTGCGATGCAGAAAATAAATTCAGGAATGATTGATGCGGGTGCGTTTAGGGACGAAGGAAAAGGAGATTAGGGGCAAAATATTTAATCAAGGGTCTAACAGATGGGAAAAACATTCAACCCCAATGTAATGACTTTTTGGTTACCCGGTACTGGTCCACTCTTTCACAAAACTACAACTCACTTATAGCGAAACGTTCATTGAATTTTTCAAATTAAAAACCAAACGATATTTTTTTAATTATCGTGAAAACTTCAAAGTTATAAAAGTATTTAGGCCAAAATAGGTTGTAACTGAAACAAGGACAACAAAGAGACACTATTATGACCGGGATATAATGTTGATTAATACATTTATTAGCAAAATATTTTATACAGTATTTCAGTTTTTGTTTGTTTTTTTTACTCTATTACACTCGATTTTTTACTCTATTAAAAATATTACCAGTCGTTCGGATTTTGTACAAGATACCTTCGTACCAAATTTTAAAACAATCGGCCAATGCGTTTGTCCAAAACTGCGTACAATCGTCATTATAAATCAGAGGCCCGCCGTCTTGAAACAGAAATTAATGGGGAAAAATCTTTCACACAAGTTGTTCGGGCTTTACACGAGGCACCTTCGTACCTAATTTTTAAAACAATGCGTTAAGTCGAAACTGCGTATATTCGACTTCAGTAAAACAGAAACCGCCATCTTGAAACAGAAGTGAATGGGGAAAAAATCTTACCCGTCGTTCGGGTTTTATACAAGATACCTCGTAACAAATTTGAAAGCAATCGGTCAATGCGTTTGGCCGAAACTGCGTTCATTCGACGAAGTCTACACAGAAGCCGCCATCTTGAAACGGAAGGTAATGGAGAAAACTTACCCATACGTCTTTCGGGCTTTATAAAAGGTACCTTCGTACCAAATTTTTTAAAAAATCGGTCGATGCTTTTGGCCAAAGCTGCTTACATTTGACTTTGTTAAAACAGAAGCCGCCATCTTAAAACAGAAGTGAATGGGAAAAATCTAACCAGTAGGTTGTTCGGGCTTTATAAAACTTATCTTCGTCTAAAATTTCAAAACAATTTATCAATACAATGCTGCCAACAAACACACAAACCAAACGCCGAACGTTCGAGTTGAGAGATGTCGTTTCGATCGATCGAAAATAGTTTCCCACAATACATCTATTGTGTTACCATAACTAGATACTTCCTTTGACAGATAAAACTAGTTGAGGAGACATGCATTTATAACGTCGTGTTCATAATTCCCCTATTCTTATAGTCGATGTCAATGTGTTTAGTTTGAAGAACAAAGCATCTATAATACTAACATATGACGTAACAGTTGACTTTCTGTTACAACAGCTGATAATACACTCACTGCTGATGCCACAATAGTTGTCTTATCACTGTTATCGCCAACTGTATCTCATGTTTGCACAAGTACAGAACGATATTTATCGCATTTCAAAAACACTTCCTGCAGTTCCAAAACGATTTGATTCAATTCGAACTTTTCACAAAACTGATTTTTTTGCAATTACTTCGATTTAACAGTTTTAGAATGGGCGTTGATAATTTAACTTTTAACGACATTATGAAACGTGATCTAGACGTCGGATCGGTGAACAGTTCACAGTCCTAGGCCTGGACTTTACCATGATGGCTCTCCAATAACACATTTTCCAATGGAAATTATCTATTAATGGTAGTGACTTAGGCCTAATCGGTGCATTGCAGAATAAAATTTATTTACAGAATATTGTTTGTTAAAAGAAAATACCTGCATAGAAATCGTGACGTTCACGACAGAAGCGAAGCTTTTGTTAATGATATCTTTGCTGAATATTTAATTAGTTTGAACATATGCTTACAAATATCTTATTCTGTTTAAATAAATAAATAAGTAAGCCTAGCTTGGATATTATTTACTGTAGTTATGGTAAAAGATCAGCTGTTTTATATTAATCGTAACGATCAGCTGATTGGCTTTAACACGTTTCAGGTTAGGTTGTTAAAAACTAGCAATATTAACAACAATCATTATAAAAGTTTATATTAATTTCAAAAGTATTATAAGCGGTTACAACGTGCACGTGTTCTTCAACTAAGGAAAAATACCGACATTAAAACAACACAACGTTTTCATATAATACGCGTGTATTGTTATCGAAAAGGAAGAATAAAGAGACAGATATAGGGATACGAAGTTCGTTTGCACGTCCGTTTCGTATTTCCGTTACGTTCTTCCATCACGGCAATTAGAATCTATATACATTAGCGTTTTAAACTTCCAAATTACATTGAAAACATTAAACTAAACCTGACCGCCGTCAAAAAAAATCTTAATTTCAACTGGTTTCAAAATTCAAAATTCTAATTATGCAGTTCTTTAACGCTGATTGCGTTGATGTAATCTGATTTTCAATACCCTACAATTTAAGACAATTTTAGAGATTTGAGGTAACCGCCATTTTGAAACTGCTGGACGAATTTTGCTGGTTTACGAACTTATCGAACCTACTATTAAAATCGATTTTGTGCCAAGTATGAATCAAATCAATAAAATTGAGAATGTACTAAAACTAACACGCACGCACACACGCACGCACACACGCACGCGCACACACTCTCTCTCTCTCTCACACACACACACACACACACACACACACACACACACACACACACACACACACACACACACACACACACACACGCGATTTTAACAAAGGAGAAGTCGTATTTAAACTTCAACATGGCCTGGGTCTGGGTTTGATCACGATGGCCGCTCCAATAAAATTTCGCTAATAATTGTACAACGTTTGCCATGTACCTGCAATTAAATCCAAAACCCATAAAATACCATGATTTACGACAAACTGTTACCAAAAAAGAATGTTTAACACTGGCACAACGTTTACAGCCTACACAAGTCCTACTGTACAAATAATACATCTTTGCTAATAAACGGTGCAAACAGTGTAATTATGTTTATATAACCCCGCATCTACTTACTAATGAGCTTACTAATTACCATTTTTAATCACTTAGGCCTACTGGATACCTGCAGGCTTCCGAATTATTTCAATACAAATTGCGCCGTTTTCAGTGTTTTAAGACGTTTTTATGGAAAATTTTCGCGTTAAATAATTAAAACAATATAGTCCGTTCGTTCAGAGAAAACGATTGAACCAGTATAACCGGAAAATGAACAGGAACGTGTCGCTCTGAAGTACGAAATACTAAGTAAATCAACGATTAAAAAACAATGCACAAACTCTTTCACAGTCAGTTTAATAGTTTAAAAATTGAGCTTTCAAACACACTGTGTTAGCGTTTGTTAGAAAACATTTTATTCAAGAAGAAGCGACAAAATCGAAAAAAACAGCGCTTTCAGTTTTCGTTTTTTTACTTCTAGGTACAAACCTAAAAAAAATAAGAAAATTTCAATACTCGATTTTTTTACTCCTCTGGCGCGCGCAGTGTGGGTACCGTGGCACCCCAAATGCCCCGAATGGGGCGCCGAAACGCCAGAAAAAAAGAGGAGAAAAAAGAGAAAAGAAAAACCTATTCACCTTGCGGAGAGGCGCTAGTGGAGTAGCAATGCAAGCGTGCATGCTCGCGCATAGCGCTCTCCAACGAATATTAGGCTACTCGCACTCCGAAGCACCCGATCAGTCTGAATATAATACTGGACCAATTCAATACACTCTTAGTATACTCGAAACGATCAATAATGCCCATAAGATATTACAATTAAAAGTTTACAAATGTCTCAATTATTTGAGTTTTTTTAAATTTTGCTTTTGTAAAAATAAAAATTGTAATTCTATGCTCGTTGCTAGTTACTAGTAGTAGTTGCTATTGCCGAGCACTTCAAACTACTGTAGCTTAATCTGTTTAAATTGATATCCACCCTTAAATACCCTTGATGTTTCGAATATTAGTTCAAATATTAATTGAACAAGTAATCAAAATTTTTGAATCTTTAAAAAAATAGTTCATACTATTAACTCATCATTAAGAAAGTCATGCAAAAATTAAAAAAATCATAATTTAACGTAATTTATTGAGACATAGAGAAAAAATAAATAAATAAACCTATTGCTTTTGAGTGATAGAATTAAATTTTCAAAATAAAATTGTGTGGGAATTATCTAGGGAAACAAAAAAGGTGTCATTTTTGGCGTTGGCACCCACAAATTCAAAATCCTGCGCACGCCACTGCCAACAACCACATGCTTTTGGGCAACAATTGAGATAAATTTAAAGAAAAACATTAAAACCGATGTTTAGAAACATTTATTGTTGGTTGTGTTTGTCGAAAAAAGGCTTTAAATTAAAATACGTTCACGAAATATGGGCAAATTATAAATTTACATAATACATTTCATCAAAATCGATTTTTTAAGACGATTGTTTTTTCTACACACTGTTTCACCGCATAGACGGTCAGTTAGAAACGAGCCAACTGGGACATTTTAACCCGCGACAAAAACGTTTTGGTCGAAACAAACAGACAAGACAAGACGGGATATTCTGCTGCCGAGTTTTATTGGACACAGCACTATATTTATGTATTTATAGTACCATTCTTATGAAATGTGCTTCTTTGTTTTGAAAACTGAAGTTTGTAATTGCGTAATTGTGCGGCGATTTCAGTTTTCTGGCTTCAATACAACAATAAAACTGCAACATTGTTTTGTCAAAATTGCTGAGACGCGCTGAATAAAATTGCGAAAACATTACACAAACTTTCTGACATTCAGTTATTTCCTCAAATATCCGGTTCGGACAGGAAGAAAAACCGAAAAACCGGTCAGTCATACTTCCGTAAAATTTGAATTTTTCCTCCCGATTTACCGCAAATTAATTTTTATTTTACTACCCAATTTCCTACCCTGATTTCATACAGGTATGTATTTCCAATTATGACTAAACATTTTTAGAAATTAAACAGGTTTTGGTAAATCAAACTGATCCGAACACGTAGAAAGGGCGAGTATAGTATTCCACCAGTTTTCTATAAATAAAACAAAGTAAGTACACCAACAAACGAAACACAAAAATATTGTAAAATACAATGTTTAGGTAATATACGTTATAAAATTAGAAATTTAATGTTAGATAAAACTAATTATAAACCAGCTTTTTACTGTATATCTTTTTTTTTAAGGCGAAAACACATTGAGACTATTATCGTCTTCATAAATGTAGATGCGAGTGTAAAGTGTTAAAGTCGTAAGTGTAGTGTTGTAAGTGGAAGTGTGTTTTAGACTCGGGTACCGCGAGGGACGTGTAAATCCTCTCAATAGGTGCAGCTAGTCTGCACCCCCCTGCGGGACTGTACAACGAACTTAGAGAAGCACATAGTCAACAATAAAGTATAAAATACATTTTTTATATAAATGCCTTGTGAATACGTAGTTGCTATAAAAATTCGTGTTAAGAAACATTTCGATTGTTGGAAGTACGGAAAAACTACACAAATTTTGCAAATCATTTATTAGAAACTGGTCATTCTTTTAATTTGAACAATACCAGTGTAATCCATAAAAACCAAAAGGGTATGAAACTAAATAGTTTAGAAATTCTGGAAATATATAGAACTATTTTTAAAAATCATAACTTTAATTTAAACGAAAGGACTAACTTCAGCCCCTCTCCCTTACTCAAGCCTATTGTTTAGGGGTTTTCCCAAACTGCTGTTCATCGACCTCCTTACATTGTCAATACTTCCTTTCTTTACCTTTTCCTTTCCAGTTTTAACATCAACTGTATTAGTATATAAGCGGACTTTATAACTTTTTAAATTCACTATGTCTGAAGATGCCTTACGACGAAACGTACGTCACCGAATAGAAAAGAATTTTGTGAAATAAATGTTCTAATTTTCCTGGTCAAAATTAACATTAAAGTGGTAAATCCAAAACGTTTTCGTTGTGGTTACGCACCATAAATATTTTTGTAATTGCTCATGCTTTAAAAATATTGTTAATTTTTGAAAATTCGTATCCTTTACGTCGACAAGACAGTTGCGCGATTTACCTTGATGTATGGAAGTTAAGTCAACGGTCAATCTGAACTTGCGCTACTCAAGATCGCAGGTTCGAAACTGTAGTTATTGCCATTAGCTTTATTATTTCCGTTAAAGCTGATTCTTTAGTCTACATTAGTGTAGATGGCAATAAAGTAAAGAGTAGGAAGCTAAGCTAAAATAGTTCCGGGGTTTTGACATTATCTGGAAGATCTGCCAAATTTCTTAGTCATTCTTATTGTTTAGACTTTCAAAAGTACAAAACAGTAAACGGTTGAAGTCAGTAATAAATCAGTATAAAGGAGAATGGGAAAGAATGGATAACTTATACGTCACAACAAGCCAAGCCTATTCAAGGTCAATGGAGTGTATTTATTTAATTGCTTTTTGTAATAAGGCCTACATTGCCTATACTGAACAATGGAAATTATTTTTACTGCAGTTTGTATAACTGACGCGAAACTTTTAATGTTAGCTTTGGCGAGAGGAGTGAATAGAAAAAAGTTGCCGAACGGAAGAATGTAACGGAAACATGGAACGACCGAGGAAATTAATTTCGTCTCTCTGTTTCTGTCTCTTTTTCTTCCACCTTACGATAACAGTACACGCGTATTACATGAAAACGTTGTGTTGCTTGGCTTCGGTATTTTCAATAGTTGAACACGTGAACGTTGTAACCGTTTACAGCACATTTGAAATTAACATAAACTTTTATAATGATTGTTGTTAATACTGCTAGTTTTTAACAAAATAACCTGAAACTTATTATAGACTAATCAGCTGTTCAGTGAAATCATCTGATCGTAACGAATTAATATAAAACAGCTGATATTTTACTATAACTACAGTAAATAATACCTAAGCTAGGTTCACGTATTTATTCCCTCCCATGTATGCAATTTTAGACCGAATCGATTCAAATTCGGTACAAAAATCAATTTCGATAATAATTTGCAAAAATTCGTTAACCGGTAAAATTCGTTCAAAAGTTTCAAAATGGCGGTCGTTTAAAACTTTTAAAAACTAATAATCCGCGTTAAAAACTGCAGAAATCAGCATTTTGATTTTTAAAATCCGTTGTAAGAAATTTAATTTGACGGCGGTCAGTGATCATTTCCTTATTCACTATACTTGACAGTTTCAAGTTTCAACGCTGTTTGTGATTGGTGAAATTACAAGTTTTAAAAATAGATTCACGTGAAAGAAATACTTTTGGAAATTTGTTTTAGTTATACCAGCGAAACAGTTGCGTGCAACGATTATCTTGATGCTAAACCTGCGCGATGTTGATAAATGTTAAATGTCGGACTTATAATTACCCTACACGCGAAATCAAATTTAAGAGTGAACATTTAAGGGTTTGGGCGTTCATGAGGGGGGAATTGACACATATTAGACATTTTATCACGTTGTTCTAACGCAAAATGCACAATCTTGGCTAACTTATAACAAAGGCGTACATTTACGGTTACGCCTATCAGTGGTGCATGCTAATCGAACAGTATTAACTACAATTGGCTCACAACAATAAACTTGCGATAAGGTTTTAAAGGCCTCTCGTTAAAATTCCTGTAGCATTGTTGCAAAGTATGCACAAACTCTCTCAAATACGACACCCACATTACAGATTAAAAATATTGTGCAAACTCTTTCCACTCAAGTGAGTTATTTAATTATTTATCGAACATATGGTCGATACTTGGAGGAACGCCATTATATCCAGGAAAATTAGAACACTTACACAGTTTCACAAAAATTCTACTTTATTCAATGACATAGGCATCTTCAGATATAGTGAAGTTAAAATTATAACGTGTGCTTATATACTAATACAGTTTATGTTAAAACTGGAAGGGAGAAGGTAAAGAAAGGAAGTATTGACAATGTAAGAAAGTCATTTAGGGGGTTGACAATTAGGGTTTTTTTTAAAATACATGTAGGCCTATATATTTCCAGAATTTCTAAATTGTTTAGTTTTATGCCTTTTGGTTTTTAGGGATTACAGTGATTGTAATAAATAATTTGCAAAATTTGAATCACTTTTTCGTACTTCCAACAACTGAAGTGTTCTTTATACAAGTTTTTATAGCTCTTTCAGACTCTCCTACGTATTCACAAAAGCGCACTTCACAGACAACTTTATATACAAAAGTCTATTTTATCCTTATTGTTGACTACGTGGTTCCCTAAGTTCGATGTACAATAAAAAGCTGGCTTATAATTAGTTTTATCTAAGATTAAGTTGCTAATTTTATAACTTATATTGCCTAAAAATAGTATTTCACAATATTTTTGTGTTTCTTTAGTTGACGTATTTATTTTGTATATTACAATAGTTAATGCGTTCTGCTTTTTGAACGTCAACCCCTTTCCCTTCCTGAAGACTACTGTTTAGAGGTTTTCCCAACCTGCTGCTCACCCACCTTACATTGTCAATCCTCCCTTCCTGAAGACTACTGTTTAGAGGTTTTCCCAACCTGCTGCTCACCCACCTTACATTGTCAATCCTCCCTTCCTTTACCTTCTCCCTTCCAGTTTTAACATCAACAGTATTAGTATATAAGCACACGTTATAATTTTTATGCCTTCACTATGCCTGAAGATGCCTCACGGCGAAACGTAGGCCACTGAACAAAGACGAATATTTTTGAAATTATATAAGTGTTATAATTTTCCTGCATAAGTTATTTATTTGTTTAAATGACAAAAAAAATTCGCAAAAATTTCTGCACCTAGGGGTGAAAATTCCATTTATCAGTTTTCGCACAAATTTTGGTCTCGTGTTCAATTCTGTTTTACAAATTGTTTTGTACGAAAAAATTCGTTTGTATAGATTTTATTTTGAATTCAGAATGAGTTCACAATTTGATATAAAACCGTTAACGATATCTAACTAACGGCATTTTTCTAATAGTAATTCATAACTTTTATTTTGCTACTACGATTTTTTTCGAAATCCGATTTTTGTAAATTTACGCCGCTTATACAATTGAAAACGAGATATCAGCTTTAACGGTAAAGGTAAAGAATCGGCAGTAACTGCGGCATGAACCATTAATCTTCAAGTGCGCAGTTGAGACTGACCGGTGCCTTACCCACATCGACCACCGATACCATAATATTCAAATAGATTTTGAATAAAAACGATAATAAAATTAATGTTTTAGAATTATGACGAGATATGCCTTATAAATTTCATCAAAACACTAATTATTTGGCCTCAAACGATGAATACCGTCAATACAACATTCCTAATAAAACCTAATTTGTTTTTATTAATTCCCCCCGAAGAAGTATATATCCGTCAAAACAAAAATAGTATTCTTTTTTAGCCAACCAGGAAATCGCTGTTAAAATTCACGCTGAATTTTAATAAATAAATTTCTACTCAAGGCCTCGCTAATTACCTTTCTATAGGCCTAATAACACAGTCCATTCAAAACCATTAATGGACTGCATTAGCGGCATGCAGCTGTCTCGCTGACATGGTAGAAGCGAATTCCGGAAAGTATTTTCCTTTATCTTACCATTTTTTTAAATTAAAACTTTAAAAACCTTCAAATTAACATTGAAAATACGGAAATGAACAAATACGCAACTTTAAAATTACACTGAAAATAAGAAAATGAACCCTGACCGCCGTCAAAATAAATAAATCTAAATTTCGCCGGATTCCTGAACATTCGGAATGGTAATTTATGCAGTTTTTCAAACTGATTACGACGGTGAAATCGGATTTTAAAAACTTTCGAGGCAAGAAAAGTTATGAATTTATAAATATTTGAAATAGTTGCCATTTTTAAACTGCTGGACGAATTTCGCTGGTTAACGGACTTGGCCAGCTATTACCGTAATCGATCGATTTTTACGCCACGTTTGAATTAAATCGGATCGAAACTGCGAACGTGAGCTTGCTAAAACACACACAAGTACAAATTCTGACGACCCTCTCAAAAAGTAATTCAGATGATGATGCTCATTTCCACGACGGCCTTTCCAATAACTCATTTTTGGAATGGAAATGTGCTAATTTCTATTCAAGGCTTCACTAATCACCTTTTTATAACATAATTGTAGTTCATTCAAAACCATAAAAGCCGAAAACGTGTTGACCGCTATTCACTTAATAAATTACATAAGACAAGTTATCAAAGGGAAGGAAATAGCTAAAAACAATTGTGCAGAAGGAATATTTTAACGAAGTCTTAAAGTTATCAAATTTTTACATAGCCTACTTGTAAAACACTTAACGCATTCCCTTCTAAATGCCAAATATAAATATTCATTGTAACTCTTAAACAGGCTGTTATACATCGAATAGACTGGACAGGCGAACCAAGGTTTTTCAAAAACTTATAAAACCTTAAAGAATAATAAATCTTATTTAAAATACTCCGATATTTACAGAAACAATGATACTGTCACGTTATTCTTGTAATGTTTTAAATTTTTTACGTTCCGCATTGTCTCGTTACAACCTAACCTACAAAGTTTTGTCACACATCAATATCACAGGAAACGTTTGAGGGTTTCTTGAAATCCCTTCGAAACGCCCTTAAAACTATTAAAACATAGAATAAAAACACAACTCAATGACATTTACGAAATTTCTAACTTAAAAAAAACAAAACTCTACAAAAATGCCAAGAAATATTAACGATAAACGGTGTATTGGAATGAAATTAATGCCTATTATATTCTGCCTATTAATAAAATTATTAATTATTAAATTAATTATAATTAGTTATAACTTAATTAATTAATTAATTAATTAATTAATTAATTAATTAATTAAATTAAATTATAATTATTAAATATTAATGAAAACGCAACTCAATTATTCCGCAAAAATTTACGAAATTTCTGAACTAAAAAAAATTACAACACTACAAAAATTTACGAAACTTAAACGGTGTTTAAAAGTTCAACTAATCGAGTGGGATTATATTTTCTCACTTAAAACATAAACTTCTTTGATCGAAAAAAATTTATCTTATTTTTCCAATTCTATTCTTTTCAGGTCCGCTATCTGGAGCGTGCATACTAAACTCATTGACCGATTTTGATGAAATTTGAAAGCTGGTTTGCCCGTACCATTTTTTAAAGTATTTCGGTGCCCTCTTTAGGTCAAAAACTTATTTATTAATGTTGGATTAATTTCCCAAAACAGGGTCAAAAAAAGTGTTGAAATTTTTTACAGTATGAAAATTTGTAACTCAAAATAATGCGGCGAATTTTGAATTAAAAAAATTTATGGTTCATTATACAGTAAATCGAAATAAACCCTGACCACCGTCAGGTTCGTTTTGTGTTTTTTCAATCTACTCTGTTACTACAATTTTCCATTATTTCAAATCTGATACACTGTAATTATCGATTTAATCTTCTTACAATATTTTTGGTGACGCGTTTCGGATCAACACCATTATCAGAACGTATTGTTGTACTAACAATTTATTTAAAAAAAAGACTAAGCTAGGAATGGCATAACAAAATAATTGTCAAACTTACTCGACGATTCTTAAAAATATGGCCACGATTTTAGCAAAATTTCACCAAACGATTTTGAAATCACGGTAATTTCCTGACTTTTTTGTCGGTAAAAAAGAATCGGATTTTTGGGAAAATAATTAATTGAATGTTAGGACGTTTAATGAGTTTCTGAAATAAGTCTGCATTAATTGATAATTTAATTAAAAATTCCCTATAAATTATAAAAACTATTACAAAAATTTACCTTTAGCCCAGCCGGTGAGGACATTGCCTAAGTACACGACTTTGTAACTAGGGTCGTATTCCGTAATCGTAACAGATCTTCTTTTCCACAGCCTGCCCAAACCTTGTTTCAAGCTTCGAAGTGTCCTTTCCCGAAAATCCTTGTTGCTGTTATCACTTTCCATTTTCCTTCTTATCACTTAACACATCACTCTCAACAGACTAGAAAAATTCACTCGAAATTGTCCACTAAAATAATCTGTTTGAAAAGTAAATATCTTACAGTGAAATCAAAACCAAACGCGGTTATTTCAAAAAGTTTAAAAACGAAATTAAAAGTTATTTTAGTCGCACTACAGACTTGCGTTCCCTTTGGACGTTCAAAGCACACTGACAGTTGTGTCTCGTTGCTAGCAAAGCCTCCGCTTGATTAGTTGTTATTCTACATCAGCGCTCCTACCGGTCCACCTGTAAACAACACATTCCTTTTAAATTTTATATTTACGACTGCATTAAGCGAATCAATTCAAGCGTGCATGATTACATCATTGTAAGTATCGCCACGGTTCGCAAAATTTATGGTTTGTTTATGTTGTAACATGAATTAATTATCGTTACGTTATTTTATAAAGTTATAAAACTCCGAAATATGTTTACAACGTACGCGTTACATTTTTCATTATAGGTTATGTCGAGTTTTATAACAAAACAACAATATTGTGTACATCGTATTTGATTTCATCGAAAATAATTCAGAATTTCTTTTTTTTCTATAGAACCCCGAATCGGATTTTCAATGAAATAATCGATTATGCAATAAACAATGTTTAATGTTCTTGTACCATTTATTTAATTGTTTATTTATATGACAGAAGCTGTATTTGTCCAGTGTAGCAACCTACACTGTTAAAATAGTGATTTTTGGATTTTTTTTTTATTTTATACCTTATTATCTAACGAACACATATTCAACCGCGGAAAACATTTTTTTTAAAGATCACTTACTCACTTACGATTTTAGACCGTTTTTACGGAACTAAAAAAAAAAAAAAAAATACGGAACTATATTGCTGCGTTATTGCGTTACATTACATTGCGGTCACGTGCGTTAATATTAACTACATGTACTTACTGCGCATGCGCATTACACATTCTGACAGCTAAATGTTAAATGTTAAGGTTGATTCCTTTTTTCGTTTGTTCGTTCTCGTAATGAAAACATTGTTAAAATGGTGTTCGTTATTTGTGAACTTTGTGATTTGCCTTTTCCTTAGGTTCACGACCTGACAACTGTGTCAATTATGTTATTAAGTATTTCAAAACAAAACAACAAAAATAATGAAGGTTTTTCATTGTTTTAGCGATTAAAAACACGCTACCTACAGGATAATCACTAGTTCCATTAAACAGCTTTTTCACCCAACGCCGTGTCAGTTAGGTTATTCAGTATTTAAAAAAAGGTGTTTTTATCACCCAACAACCGTATCAGTTAGTTCTGAATACTTTTTTTAAAAAAAAAAGGATTTTGTATCGTTTTAACGATTAAAAACACGTTACCTACTTTCGCGCGGTAGCAATTTTGAGGTTATGAAGGTCACTTTTTTTCGATTTTATCGTACTTCTTGTGCTTTCCGCGCTTTTATATTTTGGATTATTGCTTTTGGGCATGTAATAAAGCTTTGGGGCAGAGCAGGAATATTCTATTGAAACACAAGACAAAAATCAAGGAGTGTATTACAATTTTTTGAAAATGATAATTACTAGTTATGGACTCTTGGACACAGCGATAAAAGAACGAAACACCTTGGGAAGGAGAGCACTAAGGATACTGAACAGTGTCATTTGGAACCAACAGATAGGCAAAAATAAATAAACATAGAATATACTAAATTATAAAAAAAATATAATCTCATATCCGTGAAATCATTGATGCGAAGCACACTATTGTAGACGACATCAAGACAAAACAACTTCGACAGTTTGGTCATGTCCAAAGGATGGACGAAATTCGACTTCCCAAACAGATTCTAAAATGGAAACCTCGTGGTCACAGAAAAAGAGGAAGACCGAGATTTAGTTGGACAGAAGGAATTAATAAGGAAGTCAGAAAGAGGGAATTGGATCAAGATCTATGGAAAGATAGAGAATAATGGAATCGAAAGACGTGGGAGAACATTTTAAGCCGAAAAGAAGAAACTAAACAATTAGAGGTAATTAGGAACACAACTGCGGAACTTCCCCAAACGAAGTTACAAGAATATCAGGGAGAAACACAACTGAAAGTCATACATTGACAGAAGCCTATATAGTGCTGTATTGTACAAGGCGAAATGTGGGCAAATTAACAGCAAAAGAAATACATGCACCCAAATATCGAAAGCGATATTACAACAGTTTTAAATCTTACATTTCTCAAACCAATCTTCAATATCGTCAACTAGTAGTGCAAAGAACAGTACTCCTGGCAGTATATTCTTAATTAATACACAGAGCGCTCCACGACGCCAGCACACGTAACTTTTACCGCCAGTGTAACCAGTAACCGTAATATTTACAAAAAATGTTACTGGATCAACTTTATTAGAAATTTTCTGTATTTTCTCCATAACTGCCAAAATTATGATAGATTTACAGGACATATCTAGCAACTACACTCTTAATGTTGAATCAGAGCTTGGCATCTTGAAACGGAAGTGATTTGGGACAAATCTTACACGTCTTTCGGGCTTACACGTCTAAATTTCAAAAAAATCGGCCCATGCGTTTGGCCAAAACTACGTACATTCGTCATCGTTAAATCAGAGTCTGCCATCACGAAACAGAAGTAAATAGGAGTAAATCTTACATACGTCATTTGTGCTTTATACAAAGTACCTCCGTACCAAATTTCAAAAAAATCGGCCCATGCGTTTGGCCAAAACTGTGTAACAAACAAACACACAAACCAAATGCCGAACGATCGAATTGAAACGTAAGCTCGCTTCGCTCAGTCAGTTACATCTAAAATACGTAAATTTACGGTTTAAATGCTACTACATGCACTATGTATTGCGGTTAAACCTGACTTTCAAAATATTGCAAGGTAAAAAATATACTGTTAAAGATTTATTGAAACAACACGTCAGCGAAACAGCTGCGCCCTCAATTGTCTGCACTGATTTTAAAATCTTCACATATGACTAAAATTGGAAGAAATTTTGAGAAATTTACCATTTTTTTAAAGAAAAATTCGCAAAACCGAAAGATTGCAGGAAACAATTAATAATAAAATTTTGAAATGTTTTGTGCCATTTAGGTGATTTAGGGTATTTTTTTTTAGTTTTTGTATATTTTAAAAGAAGCTTAGACATCTAGATTTATTTTGTAGTTGCATGTTTACGTTTAAGTTAGGTACTTGAGAACGACAGTTTATCCGTTCTATAGAAACGTCGTGAATTGATTTATACACACTAATGATAACAAATATCTGAATACTGTAACAATAGCATAAATATTCAAACATTCAATAATGATTTTAGAAGAGAATATCGTTTTATTGAAATTTTTTCTCTCTACCAATAGATTATCAACTATAACGCACGATTATACGAATTCATTGCGGACCATTCAATCTGGCTATACTATGTTAAAACCTTTCTTTAAAAAAATTATAATTTTTAATTTAAACAAAATTAAAGCTTAGCCTAAATAATTGTAATTACTTAATGTTCTAACAATTTTGAAGGTTGGGCTAGGCACGTAGTTCAATGGCGTTCAGTAATAATTTGATTTAAATAATTAATGATATTTTTATACATAATACTGAAAAACAATCTTGTTACGAAGTATTTGCAAGATATATTTAACTGTTAACGCTCGAACATTTTGTGCTAGCTGGGCTGGGTAAGTAGTATTAATTATAATTTAATATTTATTATTAAATTTACTTAAGTACTATTTAACTTGAATGTTTATTATTCAGCTGCATTTTAAATAAATATTTAATCGTGACGGTCAAATCCTTACACGCCAGCTCGTTTTATAGCTATTAAAAAAACTAAACGTTTTCACTTCAAAAATACCTAACTCCAATATAGTTTTTGTTGGAATTTACGCTGTCTGTAACCAATAAACTACAATATAAAGTCGTTTAAAAAAAGTGTTCAAGCCACCAGTCAAAGAGGAAAAAATCTTAGATACGTCCTGATAGTTCGTTTCGACCAAAAAGAAACCTTACCACTATCGGGTCACTTCTTGTGTTTCATAGTCTATTAACTTCCAGTGTCGAAAACTTCGAAACGAAAGTAAATTGTATTGGGTATAGAAAGTTGGATTATTAAAAAAAAATCACTGAATTATGTTGGCACAAATTAACCGAGGCGTTTTATAGAAAAGTGAAGAGTTAAATCGAAGAAAATAATTTTAACGTTCAGATAGAACGATAATGACATTAGTGAAAGGAAGCTCAATAAAAGGTTGAAACTGGTTTAAGGTTTATCTGTGGTACATACAAGTATACCAATAATTAGAGCGATCAATGTAATAAGACAATGTAACTCAAAAAAAGCACACGTGTGGAACTCAGAGAAGAAGCGAAGATTTTATTAACGATATCTTTGCTGAATATATAATTAGTTTGAAGATATGTTTACAAATATCTTGTTTTGTTTAAGATATAACCTAATTTAGATCTTATTTACTGTAGTTATTGTAAAAAAGATCAGGTGTTTTATAATAATTCACAAGCCTGTTTCACTGAACAGCTGATAGGCTACAATACGTTTCAGGTTATTGTTAAAAACTAGCGATATTAACAGCAATTATTGTAAACGTTTGTATTAATTTCGAATGTATTGCAAACGGTTACAACGTGCACGTGTTCTTCAATTAAGGAAAAATACCGAAACCAAAGCAACCCAAAATTTCATATAATACGCGTGTATTGTTATCGAAAAGGAGGAAGAAAAAGAAACAGAAAGACAAATTTCAACACTAAATATGACCGTAAAATCAGAATATTAAAACAAATTTTTTTAAGGATTTGTTTAAGGTATTTTTGCTTTGTAACTTATCCAGGGTGTTATGAAAATTCATTTTGTGTATTACCAGCACTATACGTTTAATATATCCAATATACACGCAACTGTCAATTACAATGAAAATACGAAAATAAACCCTGACCGCCGTCAAATTAAATTTATAAATTTCATCGGATTTGGAACATTCAGAATGCTGATGTATGCAGTTTTTAATCCTGATTACGACGGTGGAATCGGATTTTCAAAATATTTTAAGACGAAAAAAATTACATTTTTTAAAATTTGAAACTAACGCCATTTTGAAACTGTTAAAGAATTTTACTGGTTAATGTGTCGAAGCTATTGACCAAAATCGATTTTTGCACCAAGTTTGAATCGAATCTGATTGAAATTTCGAACGTGAGCGTGCTAAACACACTCTCCCCACACACCTATGCGTTCAATATGTCAGGTTTTTATGGCTTTTGATTTACTTCTTGTTATGATGACCACTCTAACAGATAATTTCCCAGTGGGAATCCCCTGAACAAAAGTATTAACTCTTATCAGTGTTTGTTTTGCGTTTGTAAATAATTTTCAAAACGGAAATTTAACAAAAACATCGACTCACGTTTTTTTTAGGTGGTGATTTGAGACCAAAGTTTAACCAGTGATTATAGAATCTACTTTAGTTTGTTTTGACACCACTTTGTATTTTTTCCTCTTTTTACCATAAGGTTTATTACTAAACACAGTAATATTTGTTAAGTTAAAAACCAATCTCCGGATATTTTGCACAAAGGAACGACCTTTACAAAAATTTTCAATAAAGAGTCCGCCTTTGTCTACAACAAGTATTTTCCTCATAAGTTCAAGAATTCCAGTAATGAATTTTTCCTGCCCACCTTCAATAAGTCCCGAGATAAATATATCGCGCATTGATTAAATATCTTGTGTACATTAGAACGTTCATTAGTAGTGTACATTGATAAAGTTAATGGTAAAAAACATACACTAACACAAGTCCTCGAAAGACATGATGTCCTATCGTAGTGGAATGAGATACAAACACTTAAAATAGTGTCTACAAAAATTTCTAAAGAGTGTATGAATGTTTCTATTTAGAAATAAACACTCTTCTATTTACGGTAATACCATTCAGCGTATAAGTCGATCACTCAATAATCACGTGAATACTCTGGATATTAGAACGAATATTAGCGGTGTACATTGAGAAAGTTAATGGTCAAAAAACATACACAAACACTAACACATGTCCGCGAAAGATACTAGGTCCTATCACAGTGGAATGGGATAGAAACAATTCAAATAGTGTGAACAATTCCTAAAGAGTGCACGAATGTTTCTATTGAGAAGTCAACATTCACACTATTTACGATAATACCATTCAGCGTATAAGTCGATCATGTAATAGTCACGTGAGTACTCTAAATGTTAGAACATTCATTAGCGGTTTAAATTAAAAAAGTAAATGGTTAAAAACATACACACTCAGACATGTCCTCAAAAGATACGGTTCAAAAGCTACCTAAAAAATCGGTCTAATGTTTTTAAATCGATTGATCTGATTTCTTCTAAACAGAAAGATGCATAACTTAAATCGATGTATCAAGTTTGAACTTCAACAATTTTACAGATCTGGAGTAAATTGAAAAAAAAAGTAAACAATCCCGTCAGAAAGGAATGAGATAGAAACACTTCAAATAAAGGCAACAAATCCCTAAAGAGTGCATGAATGTTTCTATTGGTAAATAAACACTATTACAATATTTACGAAAAGACCATTAATACTATAAGTAGCGTGTGCGGTTTACATTCGTTTTTCTATTTATTTATGAATTGGAATAATCTTTAATTTCAAATTTGGCTCTTCGATTTTAGTTAATCGAAGCCTACTTCACTGACCAAACGAAGCAAGGTCTCTGTTTCAACCCTACCGTTCTGCATTTGACTTGTGCGTTTGTTACGCAGTTTTGACGAAACTTATTGACCGATTCTTTTGAAATTTATATACAGAGGTATGTATAAAGCCCGAATGACTTACTTTAAGATTTTTTTAATTCACTTCCGTTTCCCAATAATTGTTACCGGACCATGTTCTTCATGGAGAAAGAACATGGTCGGTGACATTTCACGTAAATATTACGGTTATCGGTTATTTTGGCGGGGAAGTTGCAAGCGCGTGAGAGCGCTGTTGTAGAGCGGTGGCCAAACATTAAAACTACTTCACTGTTCTTTGAACTATTGGTATACCAATATTAAAAAATTCTGATAACCGCTTTTGATGAATTAAATCAATTTGCTGGATTGACGTCGAACCAGTAAATTGGATTTAGGCGACGTAGCTACTTAAAATCAATAAATTTTGCTAATTTTCAATCGAATTTTGCAAAATAAAAGAGGGAAACAAAAATGTTTGACAAAATTAAAAAATAAACTAACGACGAAGTCAACCCACACACGCATACCAAAACTTTTTCAAAATACGGTACTTCGATGCACTGTTAATGCACCACGGTATATTCGAAACGATTATATGCATAGGAATTTAAATACAGACTTTATCAGTAAATAAATCATAACGCAAGAAGTGAAGCATGGATACCACTTCTGACTGAACGCTCCGAGGTTCGGGGACTGATGGTTACACCTACGGCAGATAGAAGACTGCAAAGAACTAGGCCTTTCGATTTGATTGTTGGACATTATTAATAGGGAATAACCACTGTGTTACATCTCTGATTTAAAAAGTGTCTTCATTGAGGAGTAAATTACTAGATGGATTTCTGACTCAGTTGTTACAAAAAAATGTTTAACAAAATAACAAAATTGATCGAAATCGGCCAATTTGTAAAAACAATTTGTTTTTTAGCTGTCCAGCGTGTTTAAATTTGGCGTAACATTACCCGACAGAATTACGGTTACCTACTTATGTTTAATAGGGCGTAATGACTGATTTTCGTTATCAGGGAGCATAATGAATGACTTAAATATAACTGAGATACGGACTTGGTTTGTTTATTAACAGATACGGTGGCATTTTACTCGTAATTTTTTCAGTGGAAGAAAACAAAACAAAACTGGCGACGAACAATAAATAAAATATTGTATCTAAATCTAAAATATTTGTATCTAAGTCTAAAATATTTTACCTAAGTCTAAAATATTTAGGCCTATATTTACGTTTAAAATATTGTATCTAAGTATAAAATATTTTTATCTACGTCTAAAATGTTGTATCTAAGTTTAAATATTATACCTAAGTCTAAAATATTGTATCTAATTCTAAAATATTCTACCTAAGTCTAAAACATCGTGTCTAAAATATTTGGCAACCCTTTGAAGTTCTTGAATGAATATATTATTTTTTAGTTTTGGGCAAATTTTTAGCTGGACACAGAGTAAGAACTTAAAAGAATTCACGCGTCCCTGTCAGTCTCCATCCGAATAGCCAACAGTTTGTGGTAGGTCTTGCAGCGAGAAGCTTTGCCAACTCCAAGCCAGTTGCATTATAAATTAAGGACTGTTAGTTTAAAAAGTTTAAAACGGCTAATATTTTGTACAATAACCATAGTTTTCTCTATGAAGTATTGGACCGTTATTAATTTGATTTACAATTCAGATGTAGATGGCGCAGTGTACTTCATACTTCCATTTGTTGCAGCATTGTTGTCTTGTACAGATAGGACTTTGTATAGAGAGAATATCACTTGTTTACACACTGTACGCTGCGGAGCAAACATTAATTAAAACACCGTGTTGGATTATGTTTGCCCACTTTATAAACACAACACGTAGTGACAAATTAAAAACACCCTCATAAACTCACACACCCATAAAACCAAGTGAAAAATAAAATTAAAGAGATAATAATTAATTCTTCAGATAACACAGATACAGAACAATTAAAATGACTTAACAGCATAAATTACTTTTAGTATGCGTTTTATTGCATTCAGACATACTTACAAACAAAACAATGAGAACATAATAAATTAATAATGATAGCGACAACAACAACAAGAAATAAACTGTCAATTACGCGAGTATTTCCATCAAGGCGAACAATTAATGTTAATAGATAGATTAGGCTCAAGTTATTTTAAAAAGCAATACGTTATGTAACATAATAGTCAGGTTCGCAGCTGTTTCAAAAATAACACCGCATAAACAATGGAATAGCGAAGATCAATTTTTAAAAAAAACTAATTTTACCACAATGATCAGGGTTGAAAAACTGATTAATATATTATTTTAAATGTTCACATTTAATTGGAATAACCAAACCTGCCTTTTTAAAATGTCAATATAGATTTTATTCTGATTAGAACGATGCAAAAAGAGTGTTTAATATAAAAGAGTTATGATTTTTTTTAGGTCTTACACTTGCATTGCATTGTTTTGAAATGGGTTTTATTGATACTGACCGAGCACAGAGAGGTCTCTCTTTCAACTCGACCATTCGGCATTTTGTACGGAAATACCTTGTATAAGATTTCTCCCCGTTCACTTCCGTTTAAAGATGGCGGGTTCTGATTTACAGTAAAGAGTGTACGCAGTTTTGGCCAAACGCATTGACCGATTGTTTTAAAATCTGAAACGGAGGTACGTTGTACAAAGCCCAAATGTGTAAGATTTTCCCTACTTATTTCTGTTACAAAATGGCGGTCTCTGATTTAACAATAACGAGTGCACGCAGTTTTGGTCAAACGCATTAACCGATTGTTTTGAAATTTTGTACGACGTTACCTTGTAAAAAAACCCGAAAAACTTGTATGTAAGATTTTTTTCCCATTCACTTCCGTTTCAAGATGGTGGCCTCTGGTTTAAAGATGACGTATATAGTCGCTGGCTGTTTCCTGTAATACTGGCTGAACGGCAAAATCTATTATAATTTTGACCGCTTCACGAGGAAAGAGCAGAATTTCCAATTATTTTTGTCCAGTAACATTTTTCGTAAATATTAACGGTTACCAGTTAAATTGGCGGAACAATTAAGAGTGCTATCGTGGAGAGCTCTGTATATTAATTATGAATATACTTTGAAGGTTTATTGCTCTTTGAACTATTAATTAAGCTATTATTGTTTAAGGAAACATTTGCCATACATTTTGTATATAGAAACAATACCCGGCGTTTCAAGAATGTGGATCAACTCCGCGGTTCTCAAGTGTTTACCTAGCACTTTTATAATAACACGAAAATGAACCCCGACCGCCGTCAAATTGAATTTCTAAATGTCATCGAATTTCGAACATTCAGAACGCTAATGTATGCAGTTTTTAACCGTGCTTACGACGGTGGAACGGGATTTTCCAAAGTGTACACTGATCTTGCATCGGTTTTCTAAAATTCGTTCCACTCTGTCACAACGTCCTTCTGTCCACACCTTACGGTTTCTAAACTTTTCAACAGAACCAACCGATTTGAATAATTAGTTTCGGCCGCGCCGCAATTCGGTGTTCAGTAAAGTTCGCAACTCTCTTTGTGCGATTCTGTTTCGACATCTCAGAACCAGAAGGCCGAAGGAAACGGACCAAATTACCGGTAATGCGATTTTTCCTTTGCCGGGCATGCGCGTCATGTATCCGCCGCTAAAGAAGGTTAAACTGTCATAGTCGCAAGGTTTCACTGCGAACGAACAGCGAATACAAATGTCTAACTGGAATCGGCATTAAAAATAACGTCACTGTATATGAAAGAGTAAATCACTTTGAAAAATGCAAATACGTTATGACTTCCTCAGTAAAAAATACAATTAAATAATTTATTGTTTGTACGTCAATTGTTTCTTCGTGCAATTTGAATTTTTAAGTAAGCGCGGCGAACGAACCAAATGGAAAAAATTCTATTATAGAACCAAACGTTAAAATCATGTATCATTTTTTCTCTTCCTTTTTTATCTGAATTACGATAATTTGTTCGCAACAAGACAAATTAACATAGCTTGTTTTTAACAACATAACCTAAAACGTATTATACCCTATCAGCTGTTTAATGAAATCAGCTGATCGTTTCGAATTAATATAAAACAGCTTATCTTTTACTATAACCACAGTAAATAATATCTAACCTAGGTTCACTTATTTATTTATTAAGTGTTCCTCATCGCGAAAAGGATTAATTAAATGTGCGCAATTAATAATAAGTACACGAGAAACGTTTTAAAAAAAATTACCTTAAGAACCTAACTAACACGGTTTTGTATGAAAATAATATTACGTGAAGAAAATATATAACACGGTTTTTGAATGAAAACAGTACACTGTAATAAATAATATTGTAATAACACTCTTCAAGGTTAGAAACTAAAGATAAATGATGGGATTTCTACAAAATTTCTTGGAATTTTCTCAACTAACCCCAAGTGTTACCAGCCCTTAAGCATTTCCAGTTTGACAAATTGTAAACCTTTGAATTTTGTGTATTTTTTAAGGCGAAAAGCACATTGAGGGTATTATTGCCTCCCTAAATGTAAATATGAGTATAAAGTGTTAAAGTCGTAAGTGTAGTGTTGTAAGTGTGTGTGTATTATTTTTAAGGCGAAAAGCACATTGAGGGTATTATTGCCTCCATAAATGTAAATATGAGTGTAAAGTGTTAAAGTCGTAAGTGTAGTGTTGTAAGTGTAAGTGTGTATTAGACACGGGTATCGCGAGGGACGTCTAAATCCTCTCAATAGGAATGGACGACTAAATCCTCTAGTCTGCACCACTGCGGGATTTTGTGTAAAAATTTTTGTTATTGATTTAAAAATAAAAATCATGTATTATTTTTTCTCTTCCATTTTTATTTTAATTACGATAATTCGTTTGAAAACACGACAAATTAACACAGCTTGTTTTTAACAACATAACCTAAAACTCATTATAGCCTATCAGCTGTTCAACGAATGAGCTGGTCGTTACGAATTAATTTAAAACAACTTTTACTATAACTACCAATATAAATTTGTGCACTCGCATCACAAGCCCTAAAACACGATACGCGTTAAAAAAATCACATTTACAACTTTGTACTACTTACAACGAAAGCGTTGTTCCATTAGTCGCCAAGTAAATTTTGTGAACACTTCAAGGCCGGGCCTGACAATAAAGTCAAAGATGCAATCTAACTGTATTGTAATATTCATCAAGTTATGGCGAAAAGACGGTTACAGGAATTTTTTTATCACATATATATTCTCTCTAGTCAACATCCTTTTTTCTCAGCACTTACTACTCGTACAGGCATAAATGAAGCATATTTAGAAAGGTTTTTTTACTGGCTTCTGTCATTGTAAAACGATTTTGCGCTACAACTTACTGTTTTTGGAAAATTTTAACATAAAAGACACTTTTAACTGCCATAGGCGAAAAGGCATCATGGATGCACATGCGCATCATCACAAATTAGACATTATTTTGTATATTTTACGAAGCTAACTTATTAATCACGAATAGACAATACAATTACAAATACCTCCGTGCTTAGAACAATTTCAATATTTACTTAAAAGTCATTAAACTTACAGGTTACGTGGCCCTACTGACAGTCCCTTATCCCTGCCCGTCGTACAAGCTAGGACAAGCATTTCGAATAACAAACACATGTTTTGGACACTGTCTGTTTTTTACACAAATATATTTGTGATGTCTCCTTCCATCGTGCATTTATCTATTGTTAATAAGGACATAATAAAATACGAAATACAATAAAAATGTCAAAATACAGTTAGAGATTATTAAGCATGCCTTTTTAACTGACTAAACGACAGTTACCTATTAAATTTGTGTTTCCTATCAATATAAACAAGTCGCAGGAACAAACTCTTCAAAGAGCAGGATTGTATTTACCAAATACCGCCTTTACTCACGGACAATTGTAAGTAGCCTTTTTAAGGGTAACTAAATCAACTAACATGTTTGTATCCATTAAAGGAAATAAAATACAAAAAGTACAAGAAGATATCGTTATCAAGATATTCGTTAAGAATACATTCTTACATCAAATATCGTTTACAACGAGGTATTGTAACATCCTGTAAAAATTGCTATTAAAAATATTTTTCTTTATTGAAATGAATATACTACAATGACTCATAAATTTGTGATTATTATTTCAAACCGATCGCTTTTTGATTTATTTTTTTAACATGTTTTCCCCTCATTCCAACTACCGCCCTCACCCCAACGACTGCTCTTATTCAAAAGGCAGTGTTTACTTAAAACTTTCATAGCGCGAAATTTCGCACGGACCACTTGGTCTTTTAAGTAATTTACTTTAGTGATTAGTTATATAAAAAAAAACAGCTGGGAAAGCTATCAAACATTAGTGGCAAATCGAGTTTGCAATACAGTTTCTTTCTTACGACGCGCGAACATTATGAAGTTGTTATATGGGTTAAAACGAAGAAGAAAATTCCTATAAACATACGTCCGGAAACGTTTCTTTACCAGCTATCCGCCATTTTAGTTTTTTTTTAATAAATAATGTATACCTCTAGAACAGTTTAACCGGTTGTGTTTAATTTTTTTACATTATTTATTACTGCAAAGATATCGTTTATAAAAAAGCGAATTCTTCCGACAAACCGTTTTTTTTAATGGCTGCCGTTTAAGCTTTTTTCAGTGAAGCTTATCGTTAACGTTTTATAAAAAAATGTCGAAAGTGCAACGTCGAAATAACTGCAAAACTAAAGAAGAAATTTTAACGGTAAAATAGTGTACATTGTTGAGAACGATATGACAATGTAATATCAATCCCTCTAACGCCCCATGCATCATTTTCAAGGACCGTATATACAACCAAATACCCTTGTAAATTCACGCACGTGTATGTCCGTGACTAATCATTACAGAATTTGGCGGAAACAGTCTTTGTAGCGGCCAGAATCCAGGAAAAATTAAAGGGGTTGACTATAAAAACATTTAGGAAACATTAAGCGGTATAGATCTTAAGGGCAAACATTGTATGCATCGTTATTTGAAATTGGAAGTGATAATTCTTCCCAATACATACGATTTTCACGTAAAGAGTTTACAGCCGCGAGACCTCTCCAAACATGTGTTTTGAACAATTTCGAAATATTAGATCAGAAAGATTTCGAGAAATTTATAAACGCAGTTTGGATTTCAAAAAAAAAACCGTTTGGCAATGAAATATTTTTTTAAATATTTTTCTTCTTTATCTTTAACATGTATCATGTTTTAGGGCTGGTTGTGATGGATTTTGCGCGTCGCGTGATGCGAGGAACACGTATATCGATATACAATAAAAATGTCATGTTTCCACACGGGTGCGAATCGGGCACTTCGCTCGTTTGACGTGCACGTCATAACCACTACACTACTAAAACTACGAAGAAGTCTGACTGATGTAAATATGTGAAATTAATCGTTAATTTAATTTCAATAGTTATATTAAATGATCAGTTGTTTTATATTAATTCTTAACGATCAACTGATTTTATTAAACAGCTGATAGGCTATAATAAGTTTTAGATTATGTTACTAAAAACTAGCGACGTTAAGTTATCGTTTGTATTGATTAGCAACGATCAGCTGATTTCATTGAACAGCTGTTCAACATTAGCTATAATTAAGATTAGCTATAACACGTTTTAGGTTATGTTGTTAAAAACTAGCTATTTTATAGTAAAAGATCAGTTGTTTTATATTTCTTCGTAACGATCAGCTGATTTCATTGAACAGCTGATAGGTTATAAGTTTTATGCTATGTTGTTAAAAACTAGCTATGTTAATTTGTCGTGTTTATAATACATACGAAATTAACATATAAACGTTTATAATAATTGTTGTTAATATATAGCCTATCAGCTGTCGTTACGTTAAATTATATACAGTAAGACCCAGGGCCTAACGAAATTAAAAGGTAATTAAAAGATATATATATATTATTACATTCAATTATTATAGATAATTAAATCAAAAGCGGTCAACTCGCGTGATATGAGAGAAAACGAAATTTCGTCCGCCTTTGTCGGTAACTCCCCGAGTTCTACACCCTAATTTTTTATGATTTCATCGTAAGCATCAACGTACAAATACGTGCTTTAAAAGCATAGTGCTTTTCCATTTCCACAAGCCTAAGCGCATAACAGGTTATTCGATTTAACACAGAAAAACAATATTGTTTTTGTTTACTGCTGTCTGTTGCTCAGCGTACTTTTAAAATATTTCACTCAGCATGGTAATTGTAACCGGGAGCATAAGTTAGCGTAAAAAGGACAACAATCACAGAAAGAAAGCACTTTAAAACACCTGTAGGCGCTTAGATCAAGTCTGGTTTTAAGTAACAGAAGAGCATTGGTGTGTGAACGATACCTTGTGGAACACCGTTTCAACAACACTGGTTTAAAATTCGAATTGTATGATTGAATTTAATATAAACAATACATGGTGGTTCAAAACTGTACAACGATCTCTCAGGAGTTGCGTATATACCTAAAAATAAGAAAAACGTTCACGTAATGTATATCCGGAAACGTTTGCTTTTTATAACAAAATATTTTATATCTCTAGAACGGTTCGACCAATAATACTCAAACTTAGCGTGGTTCTTTATCTGAAACAGGCTTAATTGGTAAACAAATAACCAACTTCATTCATTTACCCTTTTTAAGATGGCGGACGTTTAAAGATTTTAAGCGAAAATAACTGTAAATTTACTCGGTCAGTCAAATTACGAAATACATTTATTTTGCATTGACGTGTAGTGTCGCGACTGCTGTTGTTTACTTGCTTTGCAGTTTTGAAACTCTCCATTCCATAAAAACCTTACAAAAGGCTACAAAAAAAAGGCATCGACATTTATCACTAAAATTTACCGTTATTAATTTTGAGCAATTCATTCAATGATTTAACATAGGTTAAACTCGTTTCGTGATAACGTTTGTAAATAGATAGGTTATAGATTATCTTCGCACTAAACACATTCATGCATTTAAATAAGGAATTATGAAGGTAAATAAACATACAAAAATATACGTACTTTCATGGGACTGAAACACTTTTAACAGGCCTAGAACATTTTATGAAATTGTTAAATGAACAATGTATTTTAACGGACAATACACGTAAATTGTTAATATCCCAAAATATAGCAGCGACTATTAAAATTGTCGGACTTTCTCGCGGGAGTTCGGTGGTCGAAGTGGTAAAACACCGGTCAGTCTACTGCGGCTCCCAACTGTACACCTAAAGGTTCTTAGTTCAAGCCGCAGTTGCTCCCGTTGTTTTTCTCTTACTGTTAACACTAATCCCTCGTGATCATTAGTCTAACTGGAATAAAGTAGGAACGTTAAAAAACCGGATTTTTTCGTGCGTATTCGTAAATCCTCGTCTTATTTCGTAATATTTTCGTTCCATTTGTTTTCGTAACACTTCCAACGATTTTTCTTTATCTAGTTTTATAACGAGCTGTAAAGTATTTATTTAAAAAAACACAGTGTTGCATATATAAGTTCTTACAAATTCGATAAATTTTAGCCCAAAATGTGGCTTTCAAATATCCAAAAATAACGTATGCGTTACTATCTATGAGCGACGTATTTTGCCCGGCAATACGTAATACGTTTTTTTATTTCTAGAGTAAATCGAAAAAAATAAACCTTGACCACCATCAGTAAAAATTCTGGTTTAAAGTATTAATTGTGTACTTAATAATATAGGATACATAATAACAATAGTGTCACGCAGTATTATTGTTGACGTGATGAAAGATAATTCCCCCAGAGTAACAGAATTTATGAAAGGAACATTTTAATGTCTTGGTACTTTAGTGTTTTACAATAAAAACAGAAAAACTAACTTATAAATTTATGGGAGAATATATTATTTTGAAATATACATGCGAGTGTAATGTAAAAGATTGTGCTGTGCCCTTGTAACGTATAGATCTATTTCTGTGGTATATTATCAGCAGTGATTCTTGCCAAGTGATAGATAGTAAGGCTTACTCGCAAACGTGGTGTGGTAAACGTCTTTGTGAAATGAAAATAACGCTTGCATTAATCAAATTGGCACGATAACGTCGCGGTTATTTGCGTGCCTTGTTTTACTCGACGAACTGTATTTATACTCGTAGTTATTCTTCTTACACAAAATGTTCGATCCTTAAGATACTAAATGTTTATTCAGAACGAGATGAAAATTTTGACGCTCAACGGATTGAAAAATAATAAAATCTGTTTAGTTTTTACGGGTAGAAAGGTTTACCCACAACTGATTGATATTTTTACTTTTAACAGGTTGATTTATTTATCCACAGCTGATTGATGTTTTTACTCACAACGAGTTTAAATGCTTATCTACAACGGATTAACAAGTTTATTACCAGTGGGTTGAAAGGTTTATCCACAACGGATTGACATTTTTATTCACAACGAGTTGATTTATTTACCCACAACGGATTAACAAGTTTACTCACAACGAGTTTAAATATTTACCCACAACGGATTAACAAGTTTATTACCAGTGGGTTGAAAGGTTTACCCACAACGGATTGACATTTTTATTCACAACGAGTTGATTTATTTACCCACAACGGATTAACAAGTTTACTCACAACTAGTTTAAATATTTATCTACAACGAATTAACAAGTTTACTACCAATCGGTTGGAAAATTTGACCAACAAAAAACCGACATTTTTTTCTCTCAACGGGTTGAACGTTTTACCTATAACGGATTGGAATTTTTATTCACAACGGGTTGAGCGTTTTTACGTAAACAACACGCATCTACGTAAAAACTTCCTTTTGGACTCAATGAGACCTGAGAAGGGTTACGTTAATCAAAATTTCAAAATATTTTTTTCACAATCTCAATATTTACATACACTCGTACTTAGTATAGCGACAAAGTAACAGTTAATAATAGCTACTATTACGTTTATTTAACAGCTCCGTGTGATTGTTTCAAACAGACCGAGCATTTTGCATGATTATAAATAACTTAAAACGAACTGATCCATTACAAACAAAAAGTAAATCCAACATTGTTCAGTTAATTAAAATAACGCCTGGAACAACCAGGAAGTAATTGCTTTCTAAGGGACGTGACTTTCGGAGAAAGACTTTCGCCCGCAGCAAGGGTTTGGGTGATTGTCCTTTCCTTGTCAAAACACTTTCTACAGCTCCTGCACGTAGCTTCCTGGCATAACTCAACAATGCCCGCGATGGTTCTAAGAGTTTAAAGGTTAATTTGAAACTGCGTGGGTGGGGACAGCTGGTGCCCGTTTCACGAAAACATTATTATTAACAATTGTAAAAAATAAAAAAAAGAAGACAAAATAATAAAAGTTCATAAAAAGTTGTTTCCGTAGGAAAATGTGCTATTAGGGCAGTCATCATGGACATACCCAGTCTTGATATATTGAATGAGCAAGATCCTAACTTGTGATCACGTTTTGGGGAATTGTTTCGGATTTGATCAAAACTAAGTACAGAATCGATTTTGATAATAGCTTGGATAAGTCTGTTAACCAGCAAAGTACGTTTAACAGTTTAAAAATGGCGGCTATTTAAAATTTATAATGCCAGCGTTATAATGTGCATAAATTAACATATTTTATGTTTCGAATACCACTGTAAATACGGAAATGAATTGTTTTTGTTGAAAGTTTAATATGCTAATTCGTGTCGATTTTTATCAAACTGGGCACGATAATCGATTTTGGTAATACGATATCTTAGTAAAGAATGTGGGAAGAAGGCTGTCCTTTTATAGGTTCTCCCTGGTCCAGTAGTCCTCGCTATGCCCAATTAGCCGGGCGTGGCCTCTCTACTAGATTCATTAGTCACCTAGTGGCGAATCAGCCATACTACGCAAATGAATTTTTATTCATTTAAAGTGACCACCATTATTCAAAAATGTCTGAAATATATGAAAAGAATTATGAAAATCGATACAAAAAAATACGACCTAACTATCATGAAAAATCAATTTTTGGGGTGCGAAGTATTAGTAATGTACAAATCAATTTTTAAATGAATGTCATTGAATCGGTGTTTCACAATGTATAGTTCACAGAACAATGCTGTTCTTGTCGCAATGTTTGTTTTGCGTTATCGAACTCTCCGTTAACGTTACGTTATTCACTGTTACTTTACGTCATTCAAACATTACATTAAGCAGTTTTGCGTTACGTTATTCTATGTTACGTTACGTTGTTCAGTGTTGTGTTACGTTATTCAGTGTTACGTTACATTATTCAATGTTACGTTATGTTATTCAATTTCGCGTTAATCAAATGTTACGTTATTCAGAGTTACGTTACTTTATTCAGTGTTACGTTAGTCAAACTTTACGTTATTCAATCTTACGTAACGTTATTCAATATTACATTATTCAGTGTTACGTTATGTTAAGCAAACGCTACGTTATTCAATGTTGCGTTACGTATTCAGTGTCACGTTACCTTATTGAATGTTACATTACGACATTCATTTTTACGTTACGCTATTCAATGTTACGTTATGTTATTCAATTTTACGTTAATCAAATGTTACATTATGCAGTATTTCGTTGCGTTATTCAATGACATGTTATTCATTGTTACGTTAAGTTATTCAATGTTACGTTAATCAAACTTTACATTAATCAATATTACATTATTCAGTGTTGCGTTACATTAATCAAACGCTACGTTATTCAATGTTAAATTTTTCAGTGTTACGTTACGTTATTCAATGTTGTTAGTTTTTTAAAAATTCGTTTCTGTCACGTTAACTAAATTCGTTTCTGCGTCCTGTCATTATTATACAGGCTGATCTAAAATTATACGGCAATCTTCGGGAGCTGAGTCCATACCTAAAGATATGAAAACAATTTATTATATAAGCATATGTCCGAAAACATTCCATTTTCCGACTAGCCGCCATTTTGTTTTTATTAAACAAATATTTTGTATCTTTAAAATTATGTATTGAATAAATACAAAAGTAGCGAGATTCTTTATCTAATAAAGGCCTGATTGGACGAAAATAATCAATTTCATAAAGTGATTCGTTTTAAATGGGCGAACGTTTTAGAATTTTAAACCAAAATAAATAACGGTAAATTTTAGTTATAAATGTCGAAACCTTTTCTTGAACGAATTAACTCACTTACCGATAGAATGAATGCCAAGAAAGTGAAACCCGTAAAGACTTTATAACCAACATAATTGTACAAATTGCATACCCTATTAAGCATTAATTTTGACACACTATCCTACTGACAGGATGCATTTAAGGAAATCAAAAACCAATGTTTTGTTAAAGTTATTATACATTATATCGTATTATACTTCTGGTATATTTCATGAAAAAATTCCCAAAAATCTGCACGGCCGTCGACTTCACGACTTTGAATCCCGCCTTGCTTCACTGGCACGGTGATATTTGCCGGACAAACCGTAGTGGTATTTAATAACTGGATCAAAATGATTGCGTTATGAAATATGACAACACTGTCGAAGTTTATGTCGAAAACGTGATGCAGAAGGTCACTTTATACAGTACGATTTAGGTGAATATTGGCAGCGTGCGCAACAGAGATGTCCTTGACACTTGCTGGGCAGGAGGTCTGCAGCCCAAACAAGGTGTGCGACAGGTACCCGGAGTGTGCGACATTCTTTTCAAGAACTTTCTCACAATCGGTTGTTTCCTTAAAAAATCAGGTTGACAAACTGTCGACTGAAACCAGGAAATTCTGCTTATATTTAACGATATTTACGTTTTCTTTGGATACTCATCGATTATTAAAGAATTTAAATTGCGAAGTGAGATATTGCGGGGCCATCATGTAAGAGACCCAGACCCGGGACTTCAAAATGCCGATCATAACTTCTAGATAACTTCTTTAAAAGGAGTAAAATGTTTTGCGTACGTGTGCGTATGTGTGTGTTTTAGCACTCACTATCGCAAACTTTACACAAAAATCGGTTTTGATAAGTGTTTGAACAAATTCTTTTCCAAGCAAAATCCGTTCAATTATTAAAAAAGCGACCATTACAAATCTTTAAAAAAAATCATACACTGTAAATTCGAAATTGAATTAAAAAATCGGTCTTAAAATTTGCACGTAGTAGCATTTAAAATTTTTGAAATAAATTGTTAAAAAATGAATTTAACGGAGGTCAGGTTTCACTTTCGAATTTCCAGTGCAATTTTCAAAGTTTAAAACGCTAAATGTATGCAGCGTTTACCGTTGAAAAATGTTAAGAATCCGCTGAAATTACGTCAGCGAATCGGTTGATTTTATACTCAGAATTTCATAAGCCTAAAAACACTTTTATTAGAAATATATTAGGCTACACTTATCAGAGAATATCTATTGGAGAACGTGTTATTGGAGCTGCCATTGCAAAACACACACAATAATTGTTTTTCATTATCGTGTGCTCAAGTTAACTGCCACAGTTAAACGTAAATAAACCTGTATTTGTTTTACACGTATTTCTAAATCCGATTTCACTCTCGCAATCGAGAGTTAAAATATGCATTAATTTCTCTTCTTTACAATAAGACTTTTCCTTCGCAAACAGGCAACGGTTACGTCAGGCAGGCGATTGCGTGCGACAGTTTTTCTTTTTTTTTAAGTCGCGTTTCACAAAACAAGTTCGATTGCTTCATTACAAACCACATTCCTGTTTATTTTTTTATTTCGAACCTTCGGATTTTTATTTCATTCAATTTCAGCTTGGCACGTTGAAATTTCCAGACTGTAAAGTTTTCACTGAAACGTAAAACGAACGACCGCGGAAAATTACCCATTGTTTGTCCAGGAAGCGGCTTTCTCATCCCAAGGTTCGCGGCGGCCCAACATGGCGGCCGACATGCCCTTCTGCAGTACTCTTCCTATTTGCGCAAGCTCATAAAACATTAAACAAGTGTAGCCGCTGACTACATTGTATACGCGATTGTTGTCCGTAAGTTATTAACGGTTTTTCTAAGCAGACTTTTTCAAAACCTCTATTTAGCGAATTTTCCGTGAAAAATGAGCAGCCGTTTTGGTAAGGAACCATAACCAATTTAAAATACTTGTTTAAGGGTTCGTTAAACATTTTCTCAGTAATTGCTTGAAACCTAATTCATAATAAAAATCGATTTTGGTAATAGCACGAAATTTGTTTTTCATCGAAATCCGTTCAACCGTTTCAAAATGGAGGTCATTTTTTTAAAACTTTACTGAAAAATTCAAACGTTATTATATGCGGATTTTAATACTGATTTTGACGGATTTCAAAAAACGCGGAATTTGCTTCCATCACGTTAGCAAAGTATTTGCGCAAGTTTAATCGTTAAAACCAATTTTGAGAAACTCATTTTCGATAGTTATTTTACCAAAAAAAGGCTGCCAAAAAGACTATGTTTTTTAAAATATATAAATTAGGCCTATTATATGGACAAATCAGACGTCTATACGTATCAAATTTCGCAAAGAATCAGACGATTTTTGGGGGGCAGTCAAGCACAAATACACTTGCAGGGAAGAACATCCGGACCTAAACCACTTCGCTGAACTCGGAGGGTATATCCAGATCGCTGTTTTCATGGATACCGATCTAATTTTTTACGCATCGTATTGTAACAAAATAAATTTCACGAAAATCCAGTTTAAAAAACGGTTCAAACGATTTCCAACAAAAATATTTAATAAAACCTTAGTAAATAATTTAATTGGCAGGGAATAAGTCAGTAAAACTATTTTCGACAGTATTTACTTAACCTCTTTTTATGTTTTATAGAATTATTTTGTGCCTTCAAGTCATTAAATATAAACGTACATTACAAATACAGCCACCATATTAAAAAGCATGCTCGATATCAACGGCTATAGTCCAAGTAATTGCACTAGCCGCCGCTATGAACGCTGCAGCTGCAAGGAGAAAATAAAGAGTACTATTGTGCATTTAACTGTAGTTGAACACTCTACCGCAAGATGCCACCAGCAGCGAACGCTCACATATCTCTCATAAGGGTTATGACAAATTCTAGTACTCTTATATTCAATGATAGTGTTTTACAAGAATTACCGTGTGATTTCACTTACGAAAACAAAACGAAGTGTTACCGGGTGTTCTTCAAATAAAAACGACTCTAAAACTACTTATAAAAATAATATTTTATTTCGCTCGCGCTGTATCTGGGCCTTTACTAGTCACGATATTCCTCCAATAAGTGAACAATAGTGAGGAGGTAACATTAGTAAGCTAATTTTTAATTTAGCACACTAAAATCTGTTAATAATAATTAACGAACTATGTTAATCAACTTAGATCCTGTATTTACTTTCATTGCAATGTTAATATAAGCGTACTGCCAGCGTATGTGTACTAAACACCCAGAGCACGTCTGCGCTGTGGAACTTGAGAAACTGGCTTGGTCTGAAAATGGCAAGGTCGTCTTTAATTCGAAGTCCCGGTGACCTTGAACGTCGTTTATACCTTGTTTAAAATAATTTAAGACTTTATGTAATTTCGTGTCACGAGCGGATGAGCTTCACGGTGTGCATAACCTGTAATAACGTTTTGGCACTTTCGCTCCATGTATAGGGCTACTGATTTTATTCAACTGTAATTTCACCGACTGATATTTACCACTGGTATCCTTGGCGGTTTCAGTGGAACTAGTCCATGGTTCTAATCGTACATTTTCTTCGTCTAAATGGTGGAAAAATTTTACATAAACTTTCTTACATTCAATTATTTCCCCCCAAAAAAAAAATCGATTACTGTACCCCAATGTTGGGAAAATCGATTATTTCGCCCAAGGTTCAGAAATTACAAACACACATACACACACAAACACACACACACAACACGCATTTTTCTTTAAAATAATTACTTTAAAGAAAAGTATATATATATATATAGTGTGTGTGTCGACACACGCATTTTAGGGGTCGATGGTCAATGTAGTTAAAACACCGCTCAGTCTGCTGCGTCTTTGTACTGCGCTCTCAAGGTTCTAAATTCGAGCCTCAGTTACTCCCGTTGCTTAATCCATCCGTTGCTGATCCCTCGTACTCATTACTCTAACTGGCAGTATGGACGTCAACCCAATTTTGGTCCCATAAATCTATATGGTGTGTGTATGTGTGTGTGTGTGTGTGTGTGTGTGTGTGCGCGCGCGCGCGAGCGCGCACGTGTGTGTCTGTATTTTGGTCAGATATGATTCAAACTAGACAGAAAAATCGATTTCGGTGATAGATTTCATAAATTCGTTAACGGTTTCAAAACGGCGGTCATTTCAATTATTTAAAAGTTCATAACCTTTTTACCTCTTAGTTTTTTTTTTTTTTAATATAATTCCACCATGTTGATCGGCGTTAAAATCAACGCAAATAAGCAATCCACCGAATCTAATTTGACGACGGTCATGGTTCATTTTCTGTTATTTCCGGTTTAATTTGACAGTTGGAAATTATAATCTACGCAGAAATAACGCAGAAACGCGCATTCACCGCGTCAGCGAGGCAGTTGCGTGCAGCGCAGTCCAATATGCGTACACGTTCTTCGACACTGTATATTTACTGAAACATTAGCTAATGAATTATTGTTTATATTTTTTTCGGCGAACAACCGACAAGGTCATCATCGCCGATTAACGTTTATATATTTCACAAGTAACTCAATTGATGCAATTATATTTGTTTATATAAATATACCGAATTCGTATGTTTGTTAGTGTGTTTTCGTTCTAAAAATAGCAAACAATTTTCGACGTTTTCCTCTGCCTGTTGCTGGCAACACAGCTGTTCACTTGGCCGCCATTCGTCCTGAATAGGTTAGTTTACATTGAATACCTCGCCGTGACGTCACTACTTACGGTGTCAACAGTTTCTGACTGAATAGCAGTTAACGACTTACTTTCAAAGGGCTAATGTCACGTGATTTAGTAAATAGCGCAAAAACTTTATAACACGCGCTAATTATTTTTTAAAAAAATTAAAATACGATCTAACGCCGTAAACGAAAACTTGTATCACCAGATATTCCAGCTAGAAAGCGGTAAAAGTGGATATTTAGCGTTCCCGGCAAATATTCCGTCTTTCATCGATTCTAAGACGCCATCGATTCTAAAGAGCAATCGAATCTAAAACGCCATCGATTCTAAGTCGCCATCGACTCTAAGACGCCATAGATTCTTAGATGCCATCGATTTTAAGACGCCATCGATTCTAAGACACCATATATTCTAAGGAGCCATCGATTTTAAGGCGCATCGATTCTAAGAAGCCATCGTTCTAGAAACACTCGATTCTAAGACGCCATCGATTTTAAGACGTCATCGATTCTAAACGCCAATGGTTCTAAGACGCCATCGATTGTAAGATGCCAACGATTCTAAGGAGCCATATATTTTAAGACACCATATACTCTAAGACGCCATCGATTCTAGATACACTCAATTCTAAAACGACATCGATTCTAAGGAGCCATCTATTCTAAGACAACATAGATTCTAAGACGCCATCCATTCTAAGGAGCCATCGATTCTAAGGAACCATTGATTCTAAAACACCATATATTCTAAGACGCCATCGATTCTAGATACACTCAATTCTAAAACAACATCGATTCTAAGGAGCCATCTATTCTAAGACAACATAGATTCTAAGACGCCATCCATTCTAAGGAGCCATCGATTCTAAGGAACCATTGATTCTAAAACACCATATATTCTAAGACGCCATCGATTCTAGATACACTCAATTCTAAAACAACATCGATTTTAAGACGCCATCTACTCTAAAACGCTATCGATTCTAAGACACACTCGATTCTAAAACGTCATCGATTCTAAGATGCCATCGATTCTAAGACGCGAGTATTTTTTGCTTTACTGATTGTAACTTCCCGTTCTGCACCTCTGTTTCCATTTTGTTCAGCTAATAAATTAACTTTTCGTTTCATTCCCGCCTCATAATGTACTCCTGAAGACGATATGTACGATATAATCGTATATCCTTATAAACGATATTTTTTAACAACCTAGTTCTCACCAAACCACACAAGATTGAAATAAAAACACTCGTTACTCACTAGGTATTGGGAACAAAATGACAGAATTGTAGATGGTAGAGAAAATGTATACTGTTAATTGTTATTTATGTTATAAATAATAAAGAACAACGAGTAGCGCTTAATGCTAACTAACGGCTAACGTTTTCAAATTCAATTATATGTAGTTTATTTTTGATTTTATTGTTTGTAATCGAGTGATTATTTTAAACTGGTGTTTATTTTTCTACTTACGTGATTACATCAATTTTAAAAAATATTGCAAAATTAATACTATTATTTATAACCTGAATTTTTAATCATTTTGTCCGTAAACAACTAACATTTAATGTCGTATTATTATTTTTTTTTTTAGGGCGAAAAGCACACCGAGTCTATTACCGCCTCCCTAAATGTAAGTGTGAGTGTAAAGTGTTAAAGTCGTAAGTGTAGTGATGTAAGTGTGTGTTACACTAGGGTACCGCGAAGGATTGAGTGTCTTAAATCCTCTCAATAGGTGCCACTAGTCTGCAACCCCCCTGCGGGGTTTATTTAATTTAAAGCCAAGGTTAATTCAGCTTTGAAAAAAATATTTGTTTTAAAGAATAGTCAGTTCGCTTTTCTGCGTAAGAAACCACTGCTTAACAGCTAAACGGTTATTTATAAAATAGCAATAACGTTTATAACCTTATAGGAAAGTAACGCTTAAGCTCGTCACTAGTAGAGGGGATGAGGGGCTATCACAGTGAATGACCTTGCAGCTGTGCGCTTTGTTCTATTGTTCCGTTAACAAGGGTTCATTTCTCGAAATACGAAAATAGAAGTATTTTGGGATCACCGTTTCGACATCAAATGTAAGAGGCGTCTCGTTTTTTTGAGTATCGAAATGGGAAAGGAATGTGCTTCTCAGAATTGATGAAATACGGTATTTACAAGAGTGCTTGTCATCGTCCAAACAAAACAAAACAAAATGTTAAACTGCAACTGTTTAAAACGGTTATTTTACAGTCTGCCGGTTTGTGTACTTTTTGTGTACATGTACACATCTACTTGCTTTCCAAGTACGTAAATATAAATACCCATTTTCTTTAATATTAATTTATATTTTTGTAATTTTACATAAATATTTTACAAACAAGTAAATTATAAAAAAATAAATATTATCACTATTATTAATAATTAAATTCCTTTATTAAATCGTGCCTATACCGTCATGCCTGCTGAAGGTACACGGCCAGGCAAACCCAAAACGTTCCATTTAAATATACATTAAATTCTCTTGAAAGTTCTTTTTTTTAATAAACCGTTTTCTAAAAAACCGCGAAATTGGACACCTTGTCACGAAATGAAAGCCATCTTTCTTTTTCAAATTACATAAAGGGCAGTCAAAAATTGCCCCCTTCACACATGGCTTTTAAGCTCAATAATTCTATCCTACATTTCAATATAGTTTTGATAATTTGTACATTATATTGTAGATAAGACCAGTTACCTAATTCCAGAGACTGTAAATATTGTGGTAAATGGAACTATTAGCTGCCCGAATATTATCTTGTTTACAACTTACAACTTCTGACCTTGCCATTCTCCTGCTCGTGGAGCCCTTGGAGAGATACACTGAATATTTACCTGCCAAAAGTTGCCATCATCGGCGAAAAAATAAGGCAACCTATCCTTTGACATTTTTATAGCTTTAAATATGTATTTCATACGTAAAACAATTTACCTAAATCTAATTGGTATCCAAAACAAAATTTGGCGTATTATAAACCAATAATTATAATCAGCTTTTAACAAAAACTATCAAACTGTGCTCAATTTCACCGAATTGTTATGCTCCAATTAAATGTTCAAATTTACAATTTTAAAAAACTACGGTTGAAATGTAAACCGCAACAAACGAAAATGAACCAAGACCGCCGTCCGGACTTTCTGTTTAGCTTAACAGCTTCCTAACGGAATATGTAGGATTCTGCGTCATCCACTAAGCAAATATTTTGTTAAACTTTAGTTGTATAAGACGTACAAGTGTGACGTCATATAATAAGATTTGCTTCGTTGTTTGTACTTGAAGGTTATATACGATGAGCGTTATACTGGAGATCTGGTTTGTGTAGTAATATACCTGTTCAATAATACACTTCATTGTATTTACGTAAACGCTTAAAGAGCTGGAAATATTTGAAATTTTTATTGGACTATAACGTTACATAAACTAAGAGCATTGCCTAATCTGTATCATTTATTTAACCAAAAACATTTCGTTTTCAATGATATTTCGTTAAATAACACAGTGGTTTCTGACTAATTCGATTTTTTTATCTGATCCCTTGAAACTTATTAAAACGCTACTGGAAAATCTCATTTAATTCGAATACTTTTTAGTAATTCGAATAATAACAGCTTATAAAAATACAAAAAGCTGTTTCAAAATAAAACCGAGTTTAACACCCACGTTTAAGTTACCTCATTATAAACCCTTCGGAGAGAATTTTTGAAAAGCCTTTTTTCTGCGCCTTAGTTATAAGGTGATAACTGTGATTTCGTTTTTATGTTTTTATACATTTTAACCCTTAACTTTGGATTTTTTTTTTTTTTTTTTTTTTTAGAAATCAAGGAACACCTTCACACTACTATTGAACTGTAAACCTCTTCAAGATTCGATAGATTCTATCTGGGTTTTTACAATAACAAACCACTTAAGTCAACGTCTAGGACCAAAAGAAAAACTTCCAGCCTCCGACGTTCCACGATTTAAGCGATAATTAATGGGGGTTTACGTTTATACCCCCATTAATTAACTTCATGTCAACCCCTTAGTTTTGAATTTTTTAAACCGTTTGTTTAATCGCAAACACTTCGATATAAATTTCGTTTCAATGATATTTCGTTAAATAACACAGTTGACTAATTCGGTCTCATTTAATTTGATTTTTTTATCTGAGCTTTTGATTCCCTTATTAAAGCGATGTTACAAAATCTCATTTAATTCGAATATTTTTTGGTAATTAGAATAATAACAATACCTTATAGAAATACAAAAAATTACTTCAAAATAAAGCCGTTTTTAACATTCTGGTTTAAAAGTTAGCTCCATTAAACCCTTCGGAGAGAATTTTTGGAACCGTTTTTGTGCGCCTACAAAGTTTTAATAAAATGTTCAGGACCACTCTCTTGTACATTTCAACCCTTATTTCAAACCCCCTTAACTTTGGATATTTTTTTGAAAATTTCTCTTTGCATAAATCAAGGAATAACTTCACACCACCATCGAACTGTAAAGCCCTTAAGGTTTGAGGGATTCTATTGGAGTTTTTACAACAATGAACCCCTTAGCTAAGCATCCAAAACTGAAAGATAAACTTAAAAAACATTTTCAGTTTAAGACATTCCACTATTTGACCGATAGTTAACGGGGTTTTGCCTTTATACACTGACATTAAACTCTTAGTTTTGATTTTGTTTAACTCATTTGTTTTTTAACACACACTTTGATATACATTTCGTTTCAATGTTCCACGGTGGGGGTGCAGACTAGCTGCACCTATTGAGAGGATTTAGACGTCCCTCGCGGTACCCGAGTCTAACACACTTACACTTACAACACTACACTTACGACTTTAACACTTACCGCTCACACTTACATTTAGAGAGGCGATAATAGACTTAATGTGCTTTTCGCCTTAAAATAACAAAAATCGTTTCAATGTTATTTCGTTAAATAACAAACAGTGGATTCTGATTGTATCTTATTTAATTCGATTTTTTTATTTCATCCTTTGAAACTCTTATTTAAACGATATAGGAAAATCTCGTTTAATTCGAATATTTTTGATAATTCGAATAAAAACAATATCTAGATTAAGTATGTAACTGAACTGTTGATGAATAATTCAATAATTAATTTTACAATAGTAAACTAACACTACATATGTCAGAATAGATCCGGCAATGCTTCTCGATTCTAAAACGCTAAACTAAAATATAAATTGTCAACATAAACCGTAAACACAGATGAATGGAATGTGACAAACCGATAATAAGATGAAGTAACAGATACAATACAGTTACAACAGCTGATCTGCTCGTTACGTAACGCACAAACTGATCTCATATTTCCGCGTCATTACGTCTTAATTATAACGATTAGTAATAATGTTAATGAAGTCATTTCAATTGGAACAGCCATCATGGTAAGACCCAGACCTGTAAGTGCACTCCTATCTCTTCTTCAGATCGAAAGTTTGATTCAAACGACATAAAAATCTATTTTGATAATTAATTGGACAAGTTCCCGTTACCCGGCAATACCCATTGAACAGTTCGAAAATGACGGCCATTTAATTTTATTTTTAGTTATAACTTTTTCACTTTTCCGATTTCACCATCGTAATTCGAGTTTAAACTTTCGATTCCCGTTAAAAAAAAGAAAACGAACCTGAAAGCGATCATTGCGCATTTCGCATTAAACAGAATCGAAAGTTTAAAATGCAATTTCGGTGGATTTAAATGGTTTTTATGGCGAGATTTTCAAAGAGTGTCAGACGTAGAAAAAACAATTCTTGTGGAAATTCCTTCAGCGAGCTACTTTAGATTGCGCTACGTGATATTAATGAAACGGACTGTACCATTGTTTGAAAGTGATATCAAATGTATCTTTTTAATGTTTAAAAATTCGGAAACTTTGCGGAAATTTTAAGAAATAAAGACTTTCAAACAGACGGTTAGTTGATTGTATTAAAAGTTTAAGTAAATCAGCGAGATGGGCTGTCTACCTGCGACGATCTGAAGAAACATCAAGAAAACCCGAACCTTGAGGACAGCAGAAAAGATATTATTTTCTAAAACAGTTAGCGAAATGAGTGTAAAATTACAAATTTTAATTAATTTTAAAAATCTTAATCATTGAAATATTTAAATAAGTTACCCTAAAGATAGCTATTCGAATAAAAATAATTACTTTAAAAAATTTAAAAAACACGACTGCTAAAACACAAACTACAAAATAATTATACATAAAAAAATGTCAATTCAATGAAATGAAAATCTGTAACATAATTGATTTTTTTAAATAAATTACATAGGTGAAAACAAGGTATTTGAATAAATGCTGAAGAATATTTCCCGAGTATTTAGTTAATAAATTATGAATTTACATGTTAGGTTCGTACATTAAATGCAGTAGAGTGCTGTTTAGGACGAGGACTCTGATGCCTCGTCCTCATTAGTCTAACTGGCATAAAAGTGGACATTAAGAAGAAAAAAATTCTAGATCTATTGTGCCCTTTTTCTATATTCCTGATATGCTCAGTTAGGGCTCCTTCTCCAGTCTCTTTATATCGTAATCGTGTTCAAATAATTTTTAATCGTGTTCGTTGAAATTTGACGTAAACGATTACAGTTGGTCCTTGGTGTTCACAAAAAAAGTACACTTATGGAACTCGGGAAGTTACCAACAGAAGTGAAACTTTTATTAATGATATCTTTGTTTAATATATAATTACTTTGAAGATAAGTTTACAAATATCTTGTTTTGTTTAAATAAATAAATACGTGAATATAGCTTAGATATTATTTAGTGTAGTTATAGTAAAAGGTCAGTTGTTTTAGATTAATTAGTAACGATCAGCTGATTTCAATTGAACAGCTGATAGACTATAATAAGTTTCAAGTTATGTTGTTAAAAGCTAGTCGTAACCACAATTATTATAAACGTTTATATTAATTCCGAATGTATTATAAACGGTTACAACGTGCACTTGTTCTTCAAAGAAAAATACCGAAACCAAATCAACACAAAGTTTTCGTATAATACGCCTGTGTGTGTATTGTTACCAAAAAGGAGGAAAAGAGACAGAAATAGAGAGACGAAATTTGTTTGCTTGTTTCCGTTTCACATGCATTATCACTTCTAACTTAAAACTAATTTCTTCCAAACAGCATAACCAAAACGTTTTTTTTACGTAAACCAGAAATATTCCGAATATTGTTTACAAATATTGCAACACGCAAATAATACTAACACATTACATACGCACTTGGTTTCGCAGAAATATTTCCAACAGAAACCAATCGACCAATCGCACACGTTCACAGAGACACTGTGTGTTCGCGAATCCACCACATGGCAACACTGAATCCAGGCAGTTTAGATTATACAATCCGTATTTATTTGTAGAAATCTGAAAATAAATAAGTAATAACGGTCGATAAATACGTTTATTTATAAACGAAGGTCGTTCGCTGTAAGTATGACTAACACGAGCGTTGCTGTGTTTGTTGATGTGAATACTTTCTCCGATTTCAACAACCTAGTTATACGCTTGACGTCCTTACTCTGTTTTACAATGACCAAAACGTCATTTCACTGTACGTTATCAGTAAATGTCCACTAAAAATAGACATTGTAGTTGTTATCATAGTAAGACCCAGACACATGACCTTGAACTGAGCACCGACCGTGACCTCTAGAACCGTTTTAAAAAATTGTTAAAAAATTTTTCATACATTGCAAATTTAAAACTCTAATACGTGCAGGTTTTTTCGCTGACTATGATGGTAAAATCAGATTTATGAAAAAACGTAACAATAACAAATTATAATTGGACGAGTCATTTGCGTGCACGACTATTTATAAATATCGCAAAAGTATTTTCACCATTTTTTCGTAAAAAATAGGTTATGAATTTTCGATTTTAAACTGGAAAATCAGTCCGCTCATATAGGAAGTTTCACAAGTCGTCAGTTACATTTTGTCAATTTCGTAACTAAAAAAATCTTTAATTCAAGAGAAATCCAACAAAAATTACTTTTTTTCAGTTTCAATGAGTAATGAACGAATTTCTAGAGTAACTGCTGCCTTTTCAGATCTTTTTCATTACAGTTAATGCTGATCCTTCGTCCTCATTAGTCTAACTAGCACAAAAAATGGATGTTAAGCAAATAAAAAATTGTCAGATCTATTTTATATATTCCTGATATGCTCAGTTAGGGCGGCTTCTCCAGTACTAGTCGCTTTATATCGTAATCGTGTTAAAATAATTTTTAATCGTGTTCGTTGAAATTTGGCGTAAACGATTACCGTCCTTGGTGTTCGCAAAAAAGGTACACTTATAGAACTTTGGGAGTTACCGACAGAAGCGAAGCTTTTGTTAACGATATCTTTGCTGAATATATAATTAGTTTGAACATATATTTACAAATATTTTGTTTTGTTTAAATAAATACATAGAACGTGAACCTAGCTTAGATATTACTTACTGTAGTTAAAGTAGAAGATCAGTTGTTTTATATTAATTTATAACGATCAGCTGATTTCATTGAACAGCTGATAGGCTGTAATAAATTTCAGGTTATGTTGTTAAAAAACTAGCAATATTAACGACAATTATTATAAAAGTTTATATTTATTCCGAATGCATTATAAACTGTACAACGTGCACGTGTTCTTCTATTAATGAAAAATACCGAAACTAAAGCACGACATCGTGTTCGTATAATACTCGTGTACTGTTACCGAAAAGCAGAGGAAGAAAAAGAGACGAAAATCGTTTGCTCGTTTCCGTTTCATTAAAAAAGGTTTGAGACTTACTATCCGCTCATTTAGAACTAACATTAAAAGCTTCGCTTCAAAAATTCAAAACTACGGGGTTGATGCAAGGGTTAAATTTGGTGTAAAAACGCAAAACCCCATGAATCGTCGGTTGAATTGTGGGATGTCGGAAGCTGTGTCTTTTAAGTTTATCATTCAGTCCTGGATGCTTATCTAAGCAATTTATGTTTGTAAAAACCAAAATATAACCTTACGAACCTTAAAGGCTTTACATTCAATTGAATGTTGGCGAGAAAATTTCCTTTCATTTCCACAAAGGTAAAGTTTCAACACAAGAGTTGAAATAGGAGTTAAAATGTATTTACTCACGTTAACAATTAGGGATGTTATTTAGAAGGAGGTTCTGAGCAATTAATTAACACAACTTCGTGGTGCAAAAAAAAGGTTTCCAAAAATTCCACTCCGAACTGTTAAAATGGTGTAATTATTCGAAAATGAACCCTGACCGCTGTCAAATTAACTTTTTAAATTTCAACGGATTTCGAACATTCAAAAATCAAAATATCCAGTTTTTAACGCAGATTACGATGGTACAGAAAAAGGTATGAAATTTTGAAGATTTGCAGTGGCCGCCATTTTGAAACTATCGAACGAATTTCGCTAGTTAGTTAACTAGCGTGATTTAGCGTGAACTAGTTAGTTGTTGTGATTTATCTTGGGTGATTGCAAAGAAATCGTTTCAAAAAATTGTTACAAAAACATTAGGGTTAAGGGTAGTATATTAAGAAAAAACATAATCACGTCATTTAAATCGCGCGATGCTAAAGGCGCTTACTAAGAGATCGTTTACAAAAATTATAAGGGGTTAAAAATAGGGGTTGATATTTGTAAAGGTCAAAATATAATCTATCGAACCTTGACAGATTCAAAGTTGAATGTTAGCGTGAAAGTTTTTCCTTCAGTTCTAAGTGGTTGAAAAGAAATATTTTGAAAAAATCCACAATTAAGAGCTAAAATTAATAAATTAAAACTAGAAATGCTTTTATAGGATGGTTATGAGCATTTAATTAACATAACTCTGTAGGAGCACAAAAAAGGGTTTTCCAAAATTCCACCCCGTAGGGTTTAATTGGGATAAGTTAAGAAATTCTAATCGCTAGCGAAACCGTACGATAGAAAGACATTTAAAATCAATCCGCCATCACGCTAGAGGAAGCAGCCTTCTATTTCATTGTATTTGGCGTACAATAGCTCGGGTTTCATTGTTACGCGGGCGCGGGAGGGATTATAGTCAGATCGACCTCAAACGACCTTGGACATCAACACGCTAATCCACACGTGATCCACATTACAGATGTTGATCAGGATCAATCAATAGAGAACCAACCGAGCGGAAAGCTGCTTGCGTGGCTTCGCGAGTACCACAGCCTCTACGGTTACATGCGCCCGGGCAGGTGGCAGAACTGGATACGTTATTGCGACAAGAAGCGGCGTCAGTGACCAGCCCCGCGTACGGGACCACGAGACAGAGATATACCTGGTTCGCTTGTAATAATGCAATCGACATTTTAACTAAATGTCGCACGCAGCTGTCTCACTGAAGAAGTTAAAGCGAATTACCTCCAAAAATATTTGTCTTTATCTTAACCTTTTTCCTTGAAATTCCGATTTCACTATCATATATATCTCCATATATTTGCATTTTTAAACATATAAATTGTATTGGAAATACGAAAATGAACCCTGACCGCCGTAAAATTAAATTTACTAATTTCAACGGATTTTGAACACTCGAAATGGTAATTTATGCAGATTTTTTTTAACGCTGATTACGATTGTACAAAAAAGTTACATTTTGAAAAATGGAAATGGTCGCCATTTTGAAACTATCGAACGAATTTCGCTACTTAATTAACCTGTCCAAGGTAATACCGCCATCAAATTCGTGCCAAGTTTGATTCAAAACGAACCGAAATCGCGGAAGTTAACGTGCTAAAACACACACACACACACACACACACACACACACACACACACACACACACACACACACACACACACACACACACACACACACACACACACACACACACACACACACACACACACACACACACACACACACACACACACACACACACACACACACACACACACACACACACACACACACACACACACACACACACACACACACACACACACACACACACACACACACACACACACACACACACACACACACACACACACACACACACACACACACACACACACACACACACACACACACACACACACACACACACACACACACACACACACACACACACACACACACACACATTGTCAAGGATCTTCGAAAAGGTAGCTTATTAACGAATTTCCATTGAAAAAATGAGCTATTGATCATTGTAATATCCAGACTAGAGACCTTGAAATGAGCACCGATCCTGACCATTCTTTAGATCGTTGTTGAAATCTTATAAAAAATCTACTTCTGAAGATCGACTTCAGATTTGGAGCGAGAATAATATCGAAGATGCCAAATAAAATTTCGGCGAAAAGTCGGAACAATATCGCGCCCATTTCAAGGTCACGAGTCTTTCATGGCTCTTACCATGAAGTCCGCTCAAAAAAAAAAAAAATACCATTGGGAAGCAACTGGCGAGGGAAAATCAATATGCCTACTTTTGGTTAAATAAGCCAAAACGAATCTGTAAGACAAAGAAGATTTATTCTAGAAATATTTACAAAACCCGTTGCTTCCGGACCGCTGTGGGTGAATACATTTCACGCAGTAACTTTCTCATATTTTACATTTTTATTAAACGTTTCTCAGCTTCGGTAGGTCTGGATTTACGCAACGGCCGCTTGTTTGTACAAGTAAAATGTTTAATTTAAAATTTAAATTTAATCCTGCCGCGGAGAAAATTGAATCAAAACTTTTTTCAATTAAATTTTATTTTGAAAATAACGCTACGAACTTTGTCTGTCCTTACTCGCAATGATATCGACGCCTAAGGCAATGATATTGTCTGCTGTTGGCATGTCTGAACTTTGCTTAATGTCAACTCCATCGTATCACGTAAATAACACAGCCCGCCGGGGGACAATAGCGTTCACAGTTCCGCTTTAATCCAATTTAAATGTATTATTTCAATTAATGATTTGACAAGTTCGTTGTTCATAAAAATCTGTCTAGTAGTTAAAAAAATGGCGGTCAATTAAAAAAACGCGAAATATTGAAGCAAAAATTTTAATGTCCGCTTTGGCGAAAAGAGTGAATAGAAAAAAAAGTGTCCCGAACGTTTTTAATGTATCTTAGATTAGATTCGAACTAGAGGAAGGACAATACAACCCCAGGCATTGCGATCAACAGACCTATTGTGCAACTAAACCTCTTCAGTACTAGTTTAGCAGATTGATGCCCTTAGTTAGTTCCAACAATCCACTGATTAGCTCATTCTGCTGAAGAACTCTCAGGTCATAGAAACCAAAAACCCCCAGGATCTTACCAAGAAGAGCTTCACAATCAAGGATTATGTGTTCTACAGTCTCCTCCTCTTTCCTGCACAACCTACACACGGTTTCTCCATGATACATACCTATCCTGTTCGTGTGCACCCTCAGATCACAGTGTCCAGTAATAAGCTCCATGATCCTCCTGAGTTGTGCTCTGTCCAAGACGTCTGCCGCCCCTTTAAGCCCTTTAGTATGGAAATGGAACCATGTTTAAGAGGCGCTTACTATGGGAATGCCCATAAAGGTTATCCCATCTTGTCTGGTGTTATTTATTAATCCACCTATTAATAGCAGAACTGGCCAACGACAGAGAGATCCCTAAGCCGGCTCAGTTCCCATAAACTCAGATGCAGATCCCAGTACAGTCAGTCGGTCTGCCTCCTCATTACCCTCAACTCCCTTATGCCCCGGAATCCAGTAAAGAGTCACCGGGTTACTCTGGGACAACGCGTCGAGGTTCTCCCGACACTACCACACCAGCTTGGACTGAATTGTATGACCCACAGTTGCTTTTCTTGCTGACTATCGGTATGAATATGAATGCGAGCTGTTTTTAATGTAACGTAAATATGAAACGGAAACAAGCAAACCAATTTCGTCTCCCTATGTCTGTCTCTTTTATTCCTCCTTTTCGATAACACCACATTCGTATTATATGAAAACTTTGTGTTGCTTTGGTTTCGGTATTTTTCCTTAATTGAAGAACACGTGCACGTTGTAACTGTTTATAATACTTTTGAAATCAATATAAATGTTTATAATAATTGTTTTAATATTGCTAGTTTTTAACAACATAACCAAAAACTTATTACAGCCTATCAGCTGTTCAATGAAATCAGCTGAACGTTACGAATTAATATAAAACTACCGATCATTTACTATGACTACAGTAAATAATACCTAAGCTAGGTTCACGTATTTATGCATTTAAACAAAACAAGATATTTTAAACATATTTTGAAACTAATTATATATTTAGTAATGATATCATTGTTTTTACAAAAGCTTCGCTTCTGTCGGTAATTCACCGAGTTCCACACGCGTACGTTTTTAAAATATGATTTCACCATCGCAATTACTCTTAAATAAAAACATATGAAAATTAACTTACAAATGGGCATTGTTTATTTTCGTGTTTTGAATGCGCCGGAAATTTTAATGTTACATTACGCTGATTACGACATGGAATCAGATTTTTGAGAAAATATAACTACTTATAAATTCTCGTTCGTGTACAATTTGTGTATTTTTATTTGAAAATATTCGTATCGTATAAAATTATTAGCTTATGTGATGCTATTATTTTATTACTTCTGTAGAATTCCAAGCGTCAGCGATACAGCTGCGTGCCCCGGTAACTGTTCCTGTTTTCTTCCTAACGAAACGATGTTTGGGTCACGCATAAGATCCCCTTTGTTAGTCCGGGCTGAGTGGATTACGGCCATAAGCCGATTTGTGTATATTGGAACGCTTACTCGATTAGTATTTTAAGCCGTGTTTCACATAAAGGGTGACGAGTAAGTAATGTCCTTATCAACTACTTACTGACTGTATTGTTCAGTTGACAGCACTGAGTTGATGTTTGTATTTAAGATGTTTTTTCATGCTTCAACGTCTATATTTCATACCGGTTAGGCTAATCAAGACGGGAGATCGAAGTAACTCACAAAAAATCCAAATGTAGGCTCAGCAACTAGACAAGAGTCTGCTTAGAGTTTTACAGTTTTAATAAAAACACATTTCCCGAATTTAATTAAACTTATACTGTCCTTAACAAATACGATAAAACTTTTTCACGTAGCAAATGTTAAAGTGTTCCAACCCCTTAACATGCTCTTAACTTATTTCCAGAATATTTCCAAATTTCGTCTGTTTAGTTTCACTTTACCAAAGCAGAAACAACAAGATATAATTTTTTTAAACCACCTTTAATGAAATAACAAGGGATTAAACAGGTAATGTTCAACTAAAATACGATAAAATTTAAATTCAAAATAAATATTCGTGCACGTAAACAAAAAGGATTAAAAAACCCTTAAAATACCTATCTTTACGGTAAAATTTTAAAATAATAATATTCTCATTTATCCTAATTTAATGTATCTTGGAAACACCAACCGTGTTTAATGTATAACCGTGTTTTATAGAGCTGTTCACGAAAAGAAAAGAAGGGGGACGAAGTGAGCAGGGTGGCCTTCTAGTGTGTGTGTGTGTGTGTGTGTGTGCACGCGTGTGTATTGCTGTAAACTAAACCAATTTATTGGTCAGGTTCGCATATATACCGGAACTTTTTTTATTTTCCAAAAAATTGGTTGTAAAACGTTTTTGCCGAAAATATGATTTCCTCAAAAAACGGTTCTTTCGATTTCTATGAAATTTTGATTAATCTGAACCAACAACTACCCGAACGAAACGTATTCTGAACACATACGGTTTAGAGGCTATCGATAAAACTAAAAAAAACCTCACTACAATGTCAAAATTTATACATCAAGTTTCGGTTGAAAAATAAATCGAAAAAAATCAAAAAACGAACCCTGACCGCCGTTTGGTTAGTTTTTTATTTTATTTTTTATTATTTCCTCTTTATTTACTCGAATTATATACGTACGGAAATAAATGCATACGTAGTCAATGGACACTTTGAAAGGTCCAATAAAATATAAAAATCAATTTGTTCACAATTTGACAAAGTGTAATATATATATATATATATATATATATATATATATATATATATAATACACTTTGTACGGCAAAATGACTGGAATTCAAATTTCACGCAAATACGCTCGTATTGTATTGAAAATATATTGAAACCATAGCGTTCCAAAACAGTTTTTTTTAGTATTTTTCTAGTCCTTATAAATATTCCCTACAAACTCTAAACAAATTCGACAGACTACATTTTACCAGCACGTCGTTGAGGAAGCGTTATATCGCTTATCAAATATCAGCGCGTCCAAGTAGAAGAGCCGCGGAATGCCACGAAGACTTTCTCGAACTTTCTCCCCGGTTACTGCAGCAGGTCCCGGACCCAGTAATTAATATTGCAGCGGCAGTACCGGTACGCGGAGAACGGTCATCGGCAGACTGAAGACACCCACCGCACTTTCCCGGCCATTACCTGTGTCCAGATTGCAGTGGTTTTATAAATATCGAATCGTTAATACTTTACGTTTATGCTTTGAATCGCGCGCAGCGAGGGATGCACTTAAAACTTTCACACGCTTTGTCAGGCATCTGTCAGCGCCCAGCGTGAATTACTTTCTCATTGCACGAAGTAAATTAAACCAAACCATCGCGGCGAATTTCAAAAATTCCGGAGTAAATTGGAAAAACAAAAACTTAATTGACCGCATTCGGCTTTTAAATTAAATCAATTTACTAGTCTGGTTCGTATATATCTCGGGACATTTTTTTTAATTTCTTAAATTGGTTGGAGAACGTTTTTGATTTTCTCAAAACGGGTTCTTACGATTTCTATCAAATTTTGCTAAATTGTAACTAACAATCACCCAAACGAAACTATTCTGGAACATACGGTTTAGAAACTATCAAAAAAGTCTGCCTATTTCAAAATTTATACATCACGTTTTGGGTATACCTCTTGATACTTTTGGTCATGGACCAATGATGTTGATACAATTCTGCATGAGTTTGGTTTCCTTATACATAAAGACCATTCTTTAATCCCCCCCAAAATGAGAGCTTGAAGCTCTTTTTTCGGTCAAAAATCGGATTTTCTCAAAATTGGTTCTAAAGGTTTTGATAAAATGTTGCTCAAATATGTTACACAAATATCACGCAGTGCAGATCGTGTTTGGGCTTCTGACCACTGATTTGGGGAGGCACAAAGAGCATTTTGATTGCAGAAAAGTGGAGTCAAGTTTCGGAGTAAACTGGAAAAACAAAAACATTAATTGACCAACTGCTTTCGGGTTTGAAATTAATAAATCGATGAGGTTGATACAATTTTGCATGAATGTCTGGTCTGCTCATACCTAAAGATTATTCTTTAATTCCCCCCCTCCAAATTATGCGTGAAGCTCTTTTTTCGGTAAAAAATCGGATTTTCTCAAAACCGGTTCTAAAGGTTTTGATAAAATGTTACTCAAATATAATACACAGTGCAGATTGTGCTCGGGCTTCCACCAATTGATTTAGGGAGGCACGGAGAGTAACATTTTGACTGCAGAAAAGTGGAGCCAACTTTCCAAGGGCGTATGGCTTGAGACAATGGTGTGAAGCGGGTTGTTACCTTGGGATAGTACGCTACAGTATTCTAGAAACGCATTAACCGATTGTTTTGAAATTTGATACGAAATTTGATACCTTGCATAAAGCCCAAGTGAGTATGCGTAAGATTTTTTTCCCATTTACTTCTGTTGGAAGGTAGCGGCTTCTGATTTAAGAATGACGAGTGTGCAGTGGCCAAACGCATTGACCGATTGTTTTGAAATTGGGCAAGAAGATATCTTGAATAAAGCCCAAATGAAGTAAGTATAACATTTTTTCCTATTTACTTCATTTTCAAGATGGCGACCTCTGATTTAACGATGACGAGTGAACCCAATTTTAATCACATTGGCCGACAGTTTTGAAATTTGGTACAAAGATACCTTGTATGAAGCCCGAAAGATGTATATGTAAGACTTTTTTCTATTTACTTCCGTTTCAAGATGGCGGCCTCCGATTTAACGATGACGAGCGTAGGCAAGTTTAATCAAACGCATTGACTGACTGTTTTGAAATTTGGTACCAAGGTACACTGAATGAAGCCCGAAAGACGTATGTGTAACATTTTTCCCATTCACTTCCGTTTCAAGACGGCGGGCTCTGATTCAACGTTAAGAGTATAATTGCTGGTTATTTCCTGTAATACTGATTGAACGGAGAAAAAGCATAAATAAAGTTGGACAAGAAACATTTTACCAAATATTACGGTTACCGGTTAAATTGGCGGGAAAATTACTGTCACTCTGTGTAAAAATTTACTGTACTTTGAACTACTTAGTAGCTTAAGCTGTGACCTTACAGCTGAAACTGAAAGCCAAAGGGCTTATTAAAGTGCAGTGTCGGGTTAAACGTGAGAACTAAGGCGACCATTTTGGCTGAAATGTCAGCCACAATCACTGTACAGGAATGTCCGTGCAGTGAGTCACAGCAAGCTGCCTATTGTGTGTGACTCGTACAGTCTGGGATGTATGGACGCCAGGCACCCACCTAGATCTCACTGGCGCAATGCTTTACAACTTTTCCAGGAAATCTGATGCTATATTTACATTTATTCTGGGATTACGGTAAACAAAACACCGGCGGAAACATTGCTTTCCTCTAAGCTTCTGTAATTATCAGGCAAACTTTCAAAAATAGATTTACAAACAACGTTTCGATGTATCACGTGGAATTAGTAACAGGCGTGCCAAAAGTCTGATTTTTCAACAAATGTAAATACGAAATCTGCACAGTTAACAATTTTAATAAAACAGACGTTTCAAAATCTTAAAAAAATATTCCAAACGTCCGGCAAAAAAATGAAAAATCGACCTACTTTTTTCAAAATCGGATTATCAGTGTTTCCTCCAAAAAGAAATTTGTACAGTTCCAATAAATAAATATAAAAACAAAAAGATTGTTTAGAATTTGTTTGGGTTTTTATTACGAAAAAGATAGGAAACTTCATCTTTTCCTATCTTTCATATGTGTAGCAAAATTTTCCAGGAGTGGGCAAAATTTAACAAAATCTAACCTATTTTAGGAAATTAAACAGATTTTTCATTAGCCCCGGAATATGACTAAGATTATAGAAACCCATAAATTAGCTATATGGATAATATTTGAGCAGGCATGTGCGTGCGTGTGTGTGTGTGTGTGTGTGTGTGTGTGTGTGTGTGTGTGTGTGTGTTTTGTGCATGCACGCGATTGTGTGTGTGTTTGTGTGTGCGTGCGAATGTATGTGTGAGTGTGTGTGTGTGTTATTGTGCGTGCGTGAGTGTGCGCGCATGAGCGTGTATGTGTGTTCGTGTGCACGAGCGCCGTGTGTGTGTGTGTGTGTGTTTTATGCTCGAATTCCAACGGTCGTGAATTCGAGTCCAACCGAGGTAAAACTATTTTCTGTTCCTTTTGTGACAAGCTATAGATACGTGACTTTAAAATTAAAATATTTTTAGGACATTATAATGATAAAAAACAGTATTTTAAATGCTCGAATTATGTTTGTTTTTTATAACTATATTTAGTTCTTCTTTTTTTATTTATTTTAAAGCAAAAAGCACATTGAGGCTATTATCGCCTCCGTAAATGTAAGTGTGAGTGTATCGCAAGTGTATTGTTGTAAGTGTGTGTTACACTCGGGTACCGCGAGGGACGTCTAAAACCTCTCAATAGGTGCAGCTAGTCTGCACCACCTGCGAGGGGATTATATTTACTTTTATAAATAATTAAATTAATATAAAAGTATACATTCATTATTTAATTTAATATCCTAACTTTTTAGCGAATTTCTATTTGGAAATAAACTGTTCCAGATTAGGGACAACGAAATAGAGAAAACCTTACTTCTTCTACAATACGTTTATAGTTAGCCGTTTAAAAAAACGTCATTTATAAATTATAATTTGTTTGTAAAATAACGTATTTTATTATAACAAACGTGTTCCACCTGTAACAAAATTACTGCATTAAGAATTTCGTGTACATGATGTTTTTCAATGTTCTTAGTTTTTGATAATTTGCTTCTATCACGATACCACATGTTTTAAGCGAATATTTTAAATTTAAATCATCATGTATACACTATGCTTTATGTACTGTATGTGGGATACACATTATTTAGTGAAGTATAACAAAGTTTACCTGAAGATCGATACTCGTATGTCCTTCGGGGTGACGGAAAATCTGAACCGCATGTGTTAGTGCTATGTCAGCTTCGTCTTCTGCTCTTTAACCTAGATAAAGAAAACTTAACATTAATTCGTTAACCAACTGACACTGTTTTTTATTAGTTAGTTTTTAATATTTTATATTACATGACGAAGTTATGACTAAGGGAGTTAAGTCAAAAAGTTATAGACATTGCTAGACCATAAGGAAGACGAAAATTAAGTCAGAACCAAGTACGTCGATATAAAATTAGATCAAATAGATATAAAGACTTCGCTGGGACTACAGGTGGATTTAGGTTAAGCTAAAGAAAAGACAAAGTTAGATCAAAGCGATACCAAGACGTCTCTAGGACAACAGAGAAGTCAAGGCAAAGTTAGGTCAAAAAGATACCAAGACGTCTCTAGGACAACAGAGAAGTCAAGGCAAAGTTAGGTCAAAAAGATACCAAGACGTCTCTAGGACAACAGAGAAGTCAAGGCAAAGTTAGGTCAAAAAGATACCAAGACGTCTCTAGAACAACAGAGAAGTCAAGGCAAAGTTAGAACACAGGGACGTCAAGACAAAGTTAAAACCCAAAAAAGTCAAGGCAAACGTTTGGTCAAAGAGATATCAAGACGTCTCTAGGTCAATAGAGACGTCAAAACGAACCCAAAAAGGCAAACATTAAGTCAAAGAGATGTCGACATCTCTAGGTTAATAGGGAAATCAAGGCAAAGTTAGAACACAGGGACGTCAAGACAAAGTTAAAACCCAAAAAAGTCAAGGCAAACGTTTGGTCAAAGAGATATCAAGACGTCTCTAGGTCAATAGAGACGTCAAAACGAACCCAAAAAGGCAAACATTAAGTCAAAGAGATGTCGACATCTCTAGGTTAATAGGGAAATCAAGGCAAAGTTAGAACACAGGGACGTCAAGACAAAGTTAAAACCCAAAAAAGTCAAGGCAAACGTTTGATCAAAGAGATATCAAGACGTCTCTAGGTCAATAGAGACGTCAAGGCGAACCCAAAAAGGCAAACGTTAGGTCAAAGAGATGTCGACGTCTCTAGGTTAATAGGGAAATCAAGACAAAGTTAGATCAAAGGGATACCAAGACGTCTCTAGGACAACAAAGAAGTTAAGACAAAGTTAGAACTCAAAATGTCAAGGCAAAAGTTAGGTCAAAGAGGTATCAAGACGTCTCTAGGATAACAGGGAAGTCAAGACAAAGGTAGAACCCAGGAAAGCGGATGCAAGCGTTAGGTCGAAGAGGTATCAAGACGTCTCTAGGATAACAGGGAAGTCAAGACAAAGGTAGAACCCAGGAAAGCGGATGCAAGCGTTAGGTCGAAGAGGTATCAAGACGTCTCTAGGATAACAGGGAAGTCAAGACAAAGGTAGAACCCAGAACAGCGGATGCAAACGTTAAGTCGAAGAAATATCAAGACGTCTCCAGGACAACAGGGAAGTCAAGACAAAGTTAGAACCCAGGAGAGCAAAGGCAAACGTTAGGTCAAACAAATATAAATAAAATCGTAACTCAGAGTAAGTCAAAAACTAAGTTAGAACTATTGAAAGGCCAAGACAAAGCTACAACTAAAATATATCTAGACGTCGTTACGATTATAAATAAAAACAAAGTTAGTACTCAAATAGTCAAGGCAAAGTTAGATCGAAGAGATTCCACTAGGTAGTTAAGAATATAACGAAATCAAAACAAAGTTAAAACCATGGAAGTCAAGGTGAAATAAGATCAAAAAGATTAGCTAGGACTACAGAAGAATTTAGGAGCAAATAAAATCAAGACGAATTTAGGTTAAGTGAAGGCCAAACGAAATTATAGCCACGTAAAGTTAAGGTTAGCTCAAAAAGAAAATCAAAATGAAATTAAAGTTAAGGGAAGACAAGATGAATTTAAGGTTAAGGGAAATCAAAAACAAGTACGGTCAAAGAGAAAGAATCAAGATGACGTTATGACGATAGAGATGGTAAAACGAAGATAAGAAGTCAAGATGAAGTTATTTGTTAGGAAAGTGAAAACCACAGAAATTCAAGAAATGTGTAATACTTCTAACCTCTAGAACAGGTTGTTATATAAATGGATGGATGTGTACATAATTTGTTACACCAATTTCAAACTCTATTTCCTTTAATCATTTCTTTTTAATAACTCGGTCTAGTTTAACACTTTTAATTATTCATTTGCAATTAAAGAAAAATTATAAATAAAACTTTCCTCTTACCGTACTAAAAACAAAAGCTTGTCAAACTAATTCTTGTGAATTATTGCCTATTCAGGAATCTCGCTTTCATCGTCAGAACTGCGCAACACAAATAATTAACCACGCCGCCGACAGAATGCGTTAGTTGTCACACAGGCAAAACGTAAAAGTGTTGTCACTGATTTGAAAGGACATTCACGTAGGAAGTTGCATAGCCCACAGCGCTGCAGGCTGCAGGAAGTTGTGCATAAATTAACTTAAACACAGCTTTGGTGCAGCCCGACTTTCACTTGTGATTAACTACGCTTATCTGACTATACAGAATTTGTCTGTTATGTGTAATCAGCTTGTCATTACTTGTCTGTACGAAACGTGAGGTCTTCCATTTATACTTGCTGCCCGAATGAATGAATGAATTTCTAATTGCACTGCGACCTTTGTAGATCTTTTGTGTACCCTTTAATTCTTGAAATGCTCAGTTACGGCGCCTTCTTCAGTCATAGTCTCTTCATAAAGTCTGAGATTTGGAGACGATTCAAGAAGAATAACTCCACCACTTCTAATTGGTGACTTCCCGGTTCATTATTGAGTTATGCCATCGTCTAAACAACACAGGAACTGAGTTACACAACCTACTTCCGCTTACGGATTCTTAGACAACCACGCTAAAAATCCCCGTACTTCTCTCCCGGCTTGGAAACAGCATAAGCTTGCGAAACCTAATTCATTCCTGTCAACCGATAATTGCTTCCGATTGGTTCGCAGAGGTTCGATTGCAACGCTAGGTAAATACATTTTTGCCTCAGTATTACTGCCGGCGCATCACCTCGTATCTCCCGTTTACAATAGCTTCATTCTGACCGGTGCGTTCTTTCTCTAGTTTTAACAATGTGATTCTGAGAAATGATGGTTGCCGCCATAATTTCAAGTATAAATACTGGTCGAAAATCGTTGTTCGGCAGAACATCGAGGAGGACCGCCCACTACAGAACTACACGCAGTCTACCAACATCAGCACCAATTGTACAAAGACACCACAACTTCTTCGGAAGGAAATATGAGGAATCCGTCCAATAAGAAATACGAAGCGAAGTGCCTCGCCAGCCCGCGGCCGACCTGGTAAGCGCCCGGAATTCTATTTCTCCCGGAGACTACAACAGTTGCTTGCATTATTAATTCCCTTTCAGTTTTTCTTTCTCTTCGCCCTTATTATGGAAGTTTTATCTTTTGTTGCGCGGTGAGATCCCGCTCGTTCTGTTTACATTCTAACTCAAGATAACGCCGACAAGTAGCTAGGGAAACGCGGTCCGCCCATACAGAGTCCTGCTTGCATGGGTAAGGATAAGGGGGGGGGGGTTCACTAACATGGTCTCCCAGGGCACCAATTGTCACAACTCCGTTTGGTACGCAGGTGAAAATCACTCATTAGCATCTAACATACACGCACGCACACGCGCGCGCGCACACACACACACACACACACACACACACACACACACACACACACACACACACACATCGGGTCTGGCTTTTACGCTCCACTAGCTACTTTTCCAATGGAAATTCTCTAACAGTTAATGAGTATCTCGATAATGTTTATAACGTGTCAGAATATCATCGACAGCTAATTAATAAAACGCCGAATACAGCTGTTCAATATGAGTTTCCACCACATATTTACTGCAGCCGTCGGCCATTTGGAATTACACCGGTCTTCAGGCGACAGATAGAAGTTCCGAAACTAATCGATACAGTCGGCGCACGGTGGAAACATCGGAAGTAAGGTAACAGAATCACAATATATTTTCATCTTAATTCGAAAAATACGGTTTCGCCGTCATTATAAGCGATAAAATCTGCAAAAATCAACATTTTAAAATACATTGAAAGAACCTTGACCGCCGTCAGATTCGCTTTTGTAATTTCAAAGGAATTGTAATGTTTAAAATGCCAATTTTGCACGTTCTGTGACGGTAAAATCAGGTATTCATAAAAACATTACGTAAAAAAATATATTTTTTTATTTTCGAATGGCTGTAATTCATTTTGAAAATGTAAAACTGATTTTTCTCGGTAACGTATTGTCCAAAAAATACCAAGTTTAAAAACAGCTAATTGGCAGACAAAATATAAAGTTAACTAATTATTGCAAAAATTGTTAATAAGAAGTATGGAATATTTTAAGGTTTAATTAACAAAGTATTCAATATAATACAAACAACCCCGCAAGGGGTGCAGACTAGGTGCACCTATTGAGAGGTCTTAGACGTCCCCCCCAGTCTAACACACACTTACACTTACAACACTACACTGACTACTTTAACACTTTACACTCACACTTACATTTAGGGAGGTGATAATAGCCTCAACGTGCTTTTCGCCTTAAAATAACAACAACAAAAACAACAAATACAACAAACCATTCATTTAATTAAAAATTGGTTCAAAATTAAATTAACTGTTATTACATTGCAAAAAAAATAATTGATAAATTATCTCAGGGTGGTTCTTTCATACTGCAAATGGGAACTAAGTGGGTTATTAGTATTGTTCAATTTAACTTCTTAGAGAAAAAAAAGTTACAATATAAATTACCACAACTATTATCGAGGGTCTTTAATGATGAAAAGTTAGATGAATGGTAGAGACGAATGACAGAAAAAAGATCTGCGCTCCCTTTTCATTCCGTGACGGGCCTTGCCAACAGCTCATTTTTCAATCGAAATTCGCTAATGTGCGAAAATAATTACTATCAACAAATGTTTCATGATGTAAGCAACATCAGTGTGTACTGCAGTCGCACCAGATACCTTCCAGTGCGCAGTTAACTTGAGAAAACACCGACAAATTTCACTGGAAAATTCAATTTCATCATTACCACTACGTACAGTCCAACTTGGCTTTTTTATGTACATTTTTCGATACACTCAAAGAGACTCTACCATGTGAGGCGCTTACTGAAATTACGTGATTTACGTGACAGTTGTTAAAGTGGTTGTCACAGAAAACTAGGATCTCTATTAGTCCAAAACAGACGAAAGCATCAGTTAATTCGTTAAGTACTTAGGAACAAAAGCCTTGATACAACGGTTAAAAAGGCTAAATAGGTTATGACAAAAATATTTCTGTTACCGAAACAAAAACATAAATCATGTATCATATTTTTCTCGATTCCTCGTTTTAACATGATGATAATTAGTCAGTTGATATTGCTCTTCAGTCGTAACTTGTTTGTTAATTGTAACATTTTCATAGTTAATTTAATTTTTTCGTTTTAATTTATTCTCTAATCTTCGTAGTCTTTCTCTTTCATTTTTTCTTAATCTTTGTTCTTCGTTTAAAACACATTTTTTAAAGTAATTTTACTGTCCATACTGTTGGCAAAACTGTGTAACAAACACACAAACCAAATGCTGAACAGTTGAGTTGAACAGAGACTTTACTGTTAACAGCTTCGCTCGAAAAATGTTAAATTGCCTTATAATAACCAAGAATAATGTCTTTGTACGTGCTAATCCCAGAGTAAATTATGTCTTTAATTATCAGTTGACGACTGCATATTATTACATCCACAATTATAGACTATAAGCGGCAATATTCATAAAATTTCCTCCATTACTAATGCTTTATTATGCAATTTATTTTAATTAACATTTACAGCCCAATAAACATGAGTATACAGGGTGTTTGAAAAATAACTCCCTAGTTTTAACGTGCCATAGAATCTGTACAAAGTGACATAATTCTAGTTTATGGTATTCAATTTATCAACTGTCCGGGTTTTGCTCACGTAAATGTAAGAATTCAGTTCCTGCAGTTGGCAGGCCTGCGTGACCTTGAAAATAATGACGACAGCGCTCAGTTCAAGCGTTCTCTGCAATGCAATGGCTACTCCGCAACAAAAGGCGCAGTGTGTTATTTGGCTTGTGCAAACTGAGTCTGTTATAACAGTACAACGTAATTTTAGACGTGATTATGGTAGAGAACCACAAACAGCAAAAACTATCCGTTATTGGCTAAAGTCTTTCAAGGAAACCGGCAGTGTTTTAAAAGTGAAGTCGCCAGGAAGACCGAGAACTTCTGAAGCTACTGTTGAACAGATCCGTGTTTCGTGTGTTCGGAGGCCAAAGAAGTCGTTGGTCAGACGTAGTCTACAATTAGGAGGCCTAAAGGTACTTTGTACGATGTGGTATGTAAAAGACTTCATTTGCGCGCCTACAAATTACAACTGTTACATGAAATTAAACCTGTTGATAAAAACAAAAGACTGCAGTTTGCTGTTAACTTTTTACATAGAATTGACAAAAATAACAATTTTTTTGAAAATATTCTATTTTCTGATGAGGCAACATTTCATGTGAACGGAACAGTTAATCGTTATAACTGCAGAATCTGAGGAGCAGAGTCACCACAAGTCGTTGATGAAAAATTGGAAGTGACTGGTCCTTTCCTTTTTGTAGAAGGAAAGAACGGAGACTATACTGTGACATGTTGACAGAGTATACCTTTCCCCGAGTGGAAGATATTCAGGTGAAAAAAGGGCTTGTGTATTTCCAACAACGTCTCACCCTATTACATTAACCGATTTGACTTAATCCCGCTTGACTTTTTCGTTTGGGGAAACGTTAAAAATGTTGTGTACGCTGAAAAGACCCGTGACAGCAACAATTTACGGGAAAAAATCATCGCGGCGGTTGAGGCAGTTACACCTGCTATGTTGGTGAATACCTGGCGAGAAGTAGAATATCGTTTTGACGTGTGTAGGGCAACAAATGGATCTCACGTTGACGATTACTAACATTAGTAAAAAACTTGAAGGTATGCTTTTTCATTATATGTACTCGTTGATGTAGTTTCTCCTTAATTTCGACTTTCAATTTACACATAAAGCTAGGGAGTTCTTTTTCAAACACTCTATACAATAACTGCTTACTTGATAAAGTGTTTATAACATTAAACACTTGGTAGGAGGTACTAACAGGCACAGATGCACAAATTTTAAAAATCGATATTGTAAAAGTCACATTATTTTCCGGTTGTTACTATTTCGCTACGGAAAAAGAATGTAATAATGTTTTTTTATAAGTACAATATTTACATAAACAGAAACCAGTAGTTCAACGCTTACAAACATTACCTGAGAACACAAATAAACAGCCCTGCACACCGTGGTCTTGTTTATTTCGTTAGAATGTTTATTTCGATTATAAAAGTTGCAGGCCCGTACGTTAAATACACGTAGCCTTATATAGGTAATAAAGTCGATATAAGCGCTGAATCGATAATCTGCTCGCCAGTGAGTCTCTAGCGTTGCAAACACGTTCTTTGAGGCAGTAAAACAGCACTAGGGGCGTATTTTGACCTTGGCAATGAACACGTCATACGTTGCCAGTCTGCATTATTTTAAGCAGTGCACGTTAATTAACGATATATCTGGCATGATCACCCCACGTGACGGCTTAGTCAGTTTGCACTGTCGTGGTACATTCGATAAATGATGCAAATGTCGCGATAAACATTTATTTCTGCATTACAATCTGATAAGGGAAACGCGAAAATAGAACGTGGCAGATGTTGCATATGATTAGTTCAATTATTATGTTAACGCAAAACCTGTCCTTTTAAAGAGCCTGTCGGCCATATTGAATCATTCCCTATAACACTAATGTTGATCTTTTTTTTTCTAAAGTGAAGTAAATTTTTACACTTATTTTTTATGCGTTATCAGTCTCAAAACCGCTTAATAGTGCTAGTTTTTGAAGGTATTATTTCAAAAATTGTCATCCCAAGGCGGCTCTCTTTTACATTCAATCATCTAACCCTCCATCAAGCCTCCACCCACAAAATTGAATTAATCCGTCAGTGGGAAGACGTAGGAATAAATGAGTAACACTTACAAAAGAAACATTGTTTTTGGTGGCTTCTATTGAGAGAATACCATGTGAGGTATTTTACGACAACGAGAAATATACCTTCGGTACGGCATAACTGGTACAGGCTTCCCACTTTCTCAGGAGAAAGTTAAAAGGAAACGACTTTGTAGTTCGATCGAGGCTAGAGTAAAAAAATTGATAAAACTTCGAAGTTTCCGTTTTTACCTTAGGCTTTACGAACATGACCTGGAAAAAATTGCCGCTCTAATTTGATAAAAACTGGGTTTTTTTTCAATTAAGGCTCATTTAAGCCAGAAACTGTGACACGCAGCTGTCTCGCGGACGCATTTTCCAACACTGCATCACACTGTGCTGAATAAACAACAAACATAACGAGAACATTGATTTTCGCAATAAGCTGATCAACGAAATCCGCTCAACTGTTAGAGAACGACTCTATATAAGATATTTCAAAAATCAAAATAGTTACGACCCAGATCTGACACCTCGAAATAGGTGTTGAAACTGACCTTTTACTTTTGAGAAGTCGTTAAAAATTACTTTGGCGCTTTTTTTGAAATTCGCAATTCAATAACTGACTAGGCACGAAGATCGATTTTGGTAATAATAGGTTAAATAGTTTCAAAATGGCGGTAATTTCAAATCTTTAAAAATGTGTAACTTTTTTATTTTACACCTTTTTTAAAAAATGTTATTTTACCATCATAATCGGCGACAAAATCTACTTAAATTTTCACTTTTTTCACTAAATTTTCACTAAAAAAAATTACATTGGAAACACACACGAATCCTGATCGAGTGGATTTATACCCGTCCTGCAATTACTTCGATGGCTAAAAAAACTAGAATTTTTAAACGTGAAAACAACAACAAAACAATGTTTCGATAACAAATCACGATAACGCAGCCGATTTGTGACCAATTTGGATTAAAAATTTCGTAATTTATTTTGTGACAAAGTGTGAGACAGACAGCTGTAATGTTACGTCCGGACCCCTAATAAAGGAGTGCATCTCGTTTCATTAATAAATAATTTAGCTTGAACCACAAATCAGCGTCATTCGGCGTCCACAGAACACAACTTCCTCACAAGGAAGCTATTTACCAGGCGTAAATTAATTAATTTTCCGGAAATATTTTCCACACACAAACATACACAGACACATTCTGACTTTTCCTTTGCATTGTTGAAATCGCATGCAATGACTTCCGTGCGGTGGGAAACATGACTAATGTACCGCGTTTCCGCTCTATTGTCTTTCAAATTATGGTTTTACTTTAATACAATTAAAATCGGCTCGTTAATGAGATATCATTCGTTCGGTGCGCTTAGAACACTAACTTTCTGTGCTCTTGCAATCGATTTTCACCTCCTAGAGCCTACATCCCGTGAAACGTTTCTAGTCATTTATTCCTTTCTCTTCGTCTAGTATTTGTTTTTAATTAAATTACTAAAAACTTTCTATTGAAATACACACACACACACACACACACACACACACACACACACACACACACACACACACACACACACACACACACACACACACACACACACACACACACGCACGCACACAGGCACGCACACATAATATGGCTCAAGCAGATTTTTTTCTATTTCCTAAACTAAAATCCACCTTAAAAGTTCGCCGTTTTCAAAGTGTAAAAGAAATTGAAGAGAAATCGCTGACACAGCTACAAGACATCGAGTTTCAGGGAGCTGTATGAACAGTGTAATAATAAGTCTAGGACCGGTGCTTGCAAGGGGGAGCACTTCCAAAGAGACAAGCGTGTATATAGTTGTTAGTATCGTAACAAAGATTTTATGATTAAAGTTCTTTTTTAACAGATCTCGTAATATATCGATTTTGATAATAGTTTGGATAAGTTCGTTGACCAGCGAAATTCGTTCAACAGTTTCAAAATGGCGGACATTTCACATTTAAAAATTCTTATTTCTCTTGAATATTTTTGAAAGTATGATTTCACCGTCGTAATCATCGTTAAAAACTACATTAATTAGCATTTTGAATTTTCAAAATCTGATGAAATTCAGAAATTTAATTTGACGGAGGTCAGGGTTCGATTTCGTATTTTCCATTCAATTTGAAAATGCTAATATACGCGGATTTTAATGCTGCTTACGACAGTGGAATCAGAGTTTCACAAAGAGGGTAATATAAAAAAATATTTATTTTCAAATTCGCTTCCATCGCGTCAGCTTTACAAAATTCCATACGCCCAGCTCACACTCCTAAAAAGCAATGGTTACAAGGCGTTCTTGCGTCGGCATTGCGTCATCGCGTCACCGACCTACTTTTTTCTAATGAAAATAATTTCACGAATAATTCCTGTAATTAAAAATATATCGCCGAGGTCGGGACTAAATGGACGCGTGAACGTCAGACGCGCATGCGCATAACGTAATAAACATTCACTGCACGCGTGCAATGTTGCACAAAGATTGTGCAAACGTTGAGACATTTTGCCAGAGACAAAAGTGTTGGCGGTTTTTAAATTTTAAATGTAAGGGTGCGTTTACACTGGGATACACGTATGAGGACTTATATGAGGTAAAATTATGATCAAATAGAATTTTAATGATCATACATGTCAAATACAGTAGTTCGTAAAAATACATCCTGCATTTACACTTATAAGAATCTTTCCATTTTTAAAATGGTAATTTCTGTTGGTCAGTGGCAGTACCTTTGAGTACAAATATTCGAACTAAAAAGAATTCGTAGCTAGTGGTAACGACGACTTTTAAGAAAAAGAACAACTCATGGGCTTTTGTAAACACACACATATACAAATTTTAACGACCCACTCAAAAACAGATCTAGATATCAGAATCGGTGTTCATTTCAACGCCCCTGGTCAGGATCTTATCATGATGGCCGCTCCAATAGCTCATTTTCAAAGGAAATCCGCTAACAACTGTCTCCTAACAACCTGCTTATATTATTGTGCAATGAATTTAGCGTGAATGAGCAGTTAAATTTAATAATAACAGTGTGTTTAAGTCATGATACATGTATAAGGACTTGTATATGATAGAAGTACGATTACACATGTCAAATAGTTAGTAAAAATACACTGCAATTACTGCATTTACACTTACACAAATCATTCCATTTTTCAAACGGTAATTTCTGTTGGTCAGTGGCAGAACCTTTAAGTGCATTTTTTTAAATAGTTTACGCCCTCATTGGAGCACTTTAATCAATCCATACACTACCAAGTCCAATATCGCTATTGAGAGACTAGCGTTTCAGCCTCTTCTTCCGTTCCCAAAATTTCTTCATCCTGTCCGACCTGGATGCCCTTTGTTCATCATTTATAGTATAGGTCTTTCGTTCAAATGTTGTTAGCTTGAATCGCAGATATTTATTCCTTAGAATCCTCTTCTCTGCTTTACCTTCAATTTGAGGCACCGTCAAATTTAACTCTTCTAAATCACTCTGGATCTCTTTCAACCAATTATTCTGCGTTTCAATCTTCCAGAAATAGCTAAATAGCTGTTTCACCAGTCTGGTTTCTGGAAGGCGTGTTATATGGCCGAAAAAAGCAATTCTCCTTTTCCGCATCGTGTCTATTTAATGTCTCACTTTCTCACTTCATTCGGTAGTAATCTACATTAGCCACTCACTTGGTGTTTCTTGTTAATGATTGTTCTGATGATCCTTCTATCTGCTTTCTGCAGTTTATCAGTTGTTGATTTAATCTTCCACTTGAAGTGTTTCACTAGCCTCAGGTTTAACAACGGAATTATAATGTCGAAATTTGGCATTCATTGAGAGCGATTTCTTTTTGTAGGTTGGCCAGGTGAGTCGTTGCGCTTGTTTCAGTTTGTATGTTCTGTCTATCGATGGTGTCATATTTCGATTATAGACAGTTTCGTAAATTTTTTTGGCTAACGAAAAATAACACACAGACGCTAAAAAAAATATAACACAGACGCTTATAGTATGGAGCGTCTGTGTTCCAAGCTATAATTTCCCCAAGATACTTGAACTTGTTCACAATCCTAATTTGTTTACCATTGCTCAGTTGATGGCTGGTGTTTCGATTCGAAAGGTCGGCATCATATTAAGAGCAAATATTCTAAATTTGTAAAATAAAACCATGTCTAGTAATGATAGGTTTTTATATTTATCAACACTTGCACAGATGCGAATAAAATCTAAAAAAAAAGAACTCGTAGCTAATGGCAACGAGAATTTTTAAGAAAGACTCATGGTGCGTAGGCCTATGCCGTGATGGTTAACGAAGATGGCTCAGGATTTAAAAACCGTACAAAATAGTAAATCAAACTATACAAAAGAAAATTGTAAAACAAACTATTAAATACAACTGAATTTGCCAGCAAATCAAAACCTGTCAGCTGAGTGAACAGCTTATTAAATCTAATAAATAACAAAAACTAACAACATAAAACACATGAAAATAAACTGATACAAGTCAAAAGCTGTTTTTTGCTCATGCAAAATGGTAGAGGAAATCTTTGAGGTTATGCAATTCCTATGAGCATTTCTGTCGTGATTTGTTAATTTGACTTGTATCTCATACAAAGACACCATTACATACGAATAAATGAACTTATATGTCTCAAGTCAGAAGGGCTTATTATGTAATGGTACAAAAAAAGCGTTAGTACAAGTAAGCCTACTCACGGAACATAGTTTATGCCACGAACACAGCTCGGTGCAGCAACCAGTAGGCCTACTGAGTAATCAGATAACGCTCAGAAGTAGGATGAGTCATCCGGGTTGTGGTCTAAACGCCTAAATACCACAACTGACGAATTGAAAGAAATGACGAAAATGGTGGACTTTAAGATTCACAAGCAAACGACATTCGACCTCAAGACACTGAAGCAGATGTTACCAACGATCGCACAGATGTTGTCGCGTCGCACGGAGGGAAAGATTGTATTTCTTCAAATAATCAAACCTAACCTGCACCTAGAATGAAACTTACGTACATTTTTAGCAGTTTTTGACAAAAAAAAGAGGTTCACAATTTCGTTTTGAAAAATGATTTAAAGAATGTCTCGAGATACTAAGCAAGTTTTCCAACAATTCGCACATATCAGCTTGGCTGTTCCAAGTAAACACTCAGCGGCCAGAAGACGAATAGATCCATTAAAAACATAAAATCGACTTCAAACAATCACCAAACTTTCTTTATACTTCGTATAATGAGAAAATAAACACTTACATAGGGTGTCCTACATCCACTGCTCTTTCCTTTGTCCTGTTTGGTCAGAAGATCATCGTATCCTTATACCGGTTCTCCTCGTCCTGACTGCTTCAGCTCAACAAAGTGATCGGTTACAGCATCGTGTTCAAGTACTGAGCTCTTTAACTACACACAGATATATGAATATAAGTTATTTCCTGATTTACTTCAGAAAAACCAAAATAAAAGTATTAAATATTATTTAATAATCGCGTGCCAGTAAATAATTTATAAAGTGCTTGTAGATTAGATTAGATTACTAGGTTTCGCGGACTCAAGTTCCTTGTGCGTAAACCTATGCTTATTGCACACCTCAAGTATTTCATAGCAAGGCAGAACTGTACCTTCAAAGAGGCTTAAGAAGAGGTCTAAAACTGCTCGTTACAGGAAGACATGCAAAGCCTAAAAACGGGAACACTCACTGTTAGCACATATTTCCAGAATTGGCCATGTCCAATAAGCAGTGCCATAACTTCTTTCAGATAATCTTTCCTCAACTACAGTTGGTAGACCAACCAACTACTCAAACCAGTTGGTGATTTGTTGGTTTATGCCTCTGACAATCTTTAAACCATTTTCCATTTTGTTATACCGCAGGCTGATTTCGGATTTACGAAAGACAATTCTCACGCTAGTTACCTTAAATACCTGCATGCCCATGAATATATTTACGTAGTTATGTTAATCTAGTTTGAGAACTTGATAACATTCCCACACCAGCTTGGTAAAACACCTGTAGCATTGAATATAAACGTACTAGAATGATAACCCCTATTACAGATATGTGAGCTCTAGCTGCTGGTGGCTCCTTGCGGCAGAGTGTTCAACTACAGTTAAATTGATAATAATACTGACTATTTTCTCAAACGTCTCTACCCTTATCCTTGCAGCTTACAGCGTTCGTAGCGCCAAGATAATCCAATTACTTGGACTTTAGCCTCTGGTATCGAGCACGCTTTTTGTAACGCTGGTTGTATTTATAGTCCGTTTATATTCAGTGGCGGCAGGCAAATTAAGAATTCAATCGGTTAATTTGGTTTAACGTTACCTAACCCCAGGTATATTCAACAGCCAGAAGCAATGATTATTAATGAATTACATTGTCAAATGAGAATATATGTATGTATGTATGTATGTTTGTATGTATGTATGTATGTATATATATATATATATATATATATATATATATATATATATATATATTATTTTAAGGCGAAAAACACATCAAGCACACTTATCGCCTCCCTAAATGTAAGTGTGAGTGTAAAGTGTTAAAGTCGTAAGTGTAAGTTGCAAGTGTAAGTGTGTGTTAGACTCGGGTACCGCGAGGGACGTCTAAATCCTCTGAATAGGTGCAGCTAGTCTGCACCCCCCTGCGGGGTTATATATATATATATATATATATATATATATATATATATATATATAGAGAGAGAGAGAGAGAGAGAGAGAGAGAGAGAGAGAGAGAGAACGTTAGTGCTCAACAGATTAATTACGATTTAATTCAAAATTGGCGTAATAGTTGATTTTGGGAATAGTTTATAGCTTGGGTAATTCTTTATCAAAGAAAAAGAAAATGCCAATTAAAAGAGCGTTCATAATATTAACTCTGTTTACCTGAGGTTATTGGAAATTTTTTCATTCGACTACCAACATATTTAACGCTAATTTCAGCATAAATTAACATTTTAAAATTCCAAAAACAAGCCTGACGGCGATGTTTACTATCACCCGATACACTTGATGACGGCTGCTCGCCGGGAAATCACATGTTTCTCGGACAATATTTTAATTCGATCACCTGTCCTGTTGCAGCGGTGAGCGGAATATGATGCAGTCTAATTAACGCTTAACTGCGCAGTTACAGATGGAGCGGTAAATAACTGTAATTAGTGGACTAATACATGCGCAGCGAACGAGGTATGTAGAATAATGGTGGGCTGACTCACACTGGGCTGAGCTTACATCATAATAGGCAGGTAAACGTAACTTTAGGATAGGCATACAGTCAAAACGGAAGCACGTGTGACTCAGCTGTTAGGGTTTTTGTGTAATTCCTTGCTTTACAAAGTTTCCAACTTCTGTAGGGCTGAAGATCATCAGTCTGTTCTGCTGTTCAGTGTGCCGGTCGCACGATCAGCAATTCACGTTTCCTTGAGCTAAGTCCGCAATATTTAAATGCTTCTTGGATGCTCCACGTCCTGTCAAGAAGCTATGGAATCAGTCTGTTCTGCTGTTCAGTGTGCCGGTCGCACGATCAGCAATTCACGTTTCCTTGAGCTAAGTCCGCAATATTTAAATGCTTCTTGGATGCTCCACGTCCTGTCAAGAAGCTATGGAATCAGTCTGTTCTGCTGTTCAGTGTGCCGGTCGCACGATCAGCAATTCACGTTTCCTTGAGCTAAGTCCGCAATATTTAAATGCTTCTTGGATGCTCCACGTCCTGTCAAGAAGCTATGGAATCAGTCTGTTCTGCTGTTCAGTGTGCCGGTCGCACGATCAGCAATTCACGTTTCCTTGAGCTAAGTCCGCAATATTTAAATGCTTCTTGGATGCTCCACGTCCTGTCAAGAAGCTATGGAATCAGTCTGTTCTGCTGTTCAGTGTGCTGGTCGCACGATCAGCAATTCACGTTTCCTTGAGCTAAGTCCGCAATATTTAAATGCTTCTTGGATGCTCCACGTCCTGTCAAGAAGCTATGGAATCAGTCTGTTCTGCTGTTCAGTGTGCCGGTCGCACGATCAGCAATTCACGTTTCCTTGAGCTAAGTCCGCAATATTTAAATGCTTCTTGGATGCTCCACGTCCTGTCAAGAAGCTATGGAATCAGTCTGTTCTGCTGTTCAGTGTGCTGGTCGCACGATCAGCAATTCACGTTTCCTTGAGCTAAGTCCGCAATATTTAAATGCTTCTTGGATGCTCCACGTCCTGTCAAGAAGCTATGGAATCAGTCTGTTCTGCTGTTCAGTGTGCCGGTCGCACGATCAGCAATTCACGTTTCCTTGAGCTAAGTCCGCAATATTTAAATGCTTCTTGGATGCTCCGCGTCCTGTCAAGAAGCTATGGAATCAGTCTGTTCTGCTGTTCAGTGTGCCGGTCGCACGATCAGCAATTCACGTTTCCTTGAGCTAAGTCCGCAATATTTAAATGCTTCTTGGATGCTCCACGTCCTGTCAAGAAGCTATGGAATCAGTCTGTTCTGCTGTTCAGTGTGCCGGTCGCACGATCAGCAATTCACGTTTCCTTGAGCTAAGTCCGCAATATTTAAATGCTTCTTGGATGCTCCACGTCCTGTCAAGAAGCTATGGAATCAGTCTGTTCTGCTGTTCAGTGTGCCGGTCGCACGATCAGCAATTCACGTTTCCTTGAGCTAAGTCCGCAATATTTAAATGCTTCTTGGATGCTCCACGTCCTGTCAAGAAGCTATGGAATCAGTCTGTTCTGCTGTTCAGTGTGCCGGTCGCACGATCAGCAATTCACGTTTCCTTGAGCTAAGTCCGCAATATTTAAATGCTTCTTGGATGCTCCACGTCCTGTCAAGAAGCTATGGAATCAGTCTGTTCTGCTGTTCAGTGTGCTGGTCGCACGATCAGCAATTCACGTTTCCTTGAGCTAAGTCCGCAATATTTAAATGCTTCTTGGATGCTCCACGTCCTGTCAAGAAGCTATGGAATCAGTCTGTTCTGCTGTTCAGTGTGCTGGTCGCACGATCAGCAATTCACGTTTCCTTGAGCTAAGTCCGCAATATTTAAATGCTTCTTGGATGCTCCACGTCCTGTCAAGAAGCTATGGAATCAGTCTGTTCTGCTGTTCAGTGTGCTGGTCGCACGATCAGCAATTCACGTTTCCTTGAGCTAAGTCCGCAATATTTAAATGCTTCTTGGATGCTCCACGTCCTGTCAAGAAGCTATGGAATCAGTCTGTTCTGCTGTTCAGTGTGCTGGTCGCACGATCAGCAATTCACGTTTCCTTGAGCTAAGTCCGCAATATTTAAATGCTTCTTGGATGCTGCACGTCCTGTCAAGAAGCTACGGATTACCACAGACTGCTTCTACTTAATGATTATACTTGTGACAGTTTGTGATTGAGTTAATACAGTAACCCATAGGGCTTAACTTTTAATGTTATTCTTCAGTGGTTAAGGGTCTCTTTCTCAACCCAATTTTGCAATTTTAATCTTGCAACGGTATGCTTCGCGCTTCAGAAGTAGATATTCTGCTGTGTTCAATGTGCTGGTCGCACGATTTGCAATTCAGGTTTCTTTGAGCTAAGCCCGTAGTATGTAAATGCTTCTTGGATACGCCAAGTCCTGTCAAGAAGCTATGATTTGTCTCAGGATTCTTCTACTTAACGAGGAGGATTGTGATAGTTTATGATTTATTTAATACAGTGACCCAGAGGGCTTAACTTTTGATGTTGCTCTACAGTGGTTAAGGTCTCTTTCTCAACTGCATTTTTCAATTTTAATCTGGCAACGGTTTTACTAACTCTACTTAAACAGTTTTTTTATAATACGAGAGAGCCAAGATTTCCACTGACCCTGGTTTTCCCGCTCAGATATGTAGCCTATTGTTCACCCTCATCCACAGGTTCAATCTTTCCAATCCAACATCAGGTCTTTAGAATATCGTGAGACTTCGATGCTGTTGCCCTGTTCTATCGTCTGTCCCCCTAGTCCAGAGAGTGCTTAGGCTACTCTCTGTCAATCGGTTCCTGTCAAAGGCTGGACAGTCAGCTACTGGAAAGCTCCTGAGATGTTTAAACGAGTTAGTCTTTGAAGATTTGTCAGCCTGATCAATGTGTTTATATGTGTGGCTTTTGTTTTGGCATAATGTGGCAACGGTTTTGGCTAACTCTACTCAAACTTCATTAAACAGTTGTTTTTAATATTTAAGGGCCAAAACTTCCGTTGATCCTGGTTTTGCCACATGCACCCTCCTCCACAGGTCCAACCTTTCCAATCCAACCGATCTTTAGAAAACCGTGAGGTACTTCGATGATGATGTCCTGTTCTATAGTCTGTCCCCCACTCCAGAAAGTCTGTAGAGATTCAAATCGTTTCCTGTCCAAGTCTGGACGGTCAAAAAGTACGTGCTGAGCTCGGTTTTGGAAAAGAGATTCAATAACCAGATAAACTAAGCGTTACAGCTTCCTAAAGGGATGTTGTGGACAATCTTTCAGGTTAGAAAGCAAAGACTGGATGAAAGGAAATGTATCAGAGTCGTCCAGGCTGTACATATACATATAAAATTTTCCGTGTGAAGAAGTTTTTAGAATGACCAACACAACTTCTAGCCCGTCAATTCTATTCAACTCTAGAAATCTCTGTCATACATGACCAGAAGTGTCAAATTCTCTCCCAACTTGTGACTGTCAGACCAGTCGAACAACCCAATAAGTTTACTCATATTGTGCAGAGTATATCAAAAATTATTTGTTTAGAACCGTTTCAGCAAAACTAAAGGTATTGATTGTGGAAGAGATACTTGAAGAAATATACGAAATAATAAGGCAGAAAATAGATACAGGAGCGTATTGCAAGTGTTGAGGCCACTGAATACGGGAACTGTCAACGAAAAATCAAAAAAATACATGTAATTTCTCAAAATCAGTTCAAATAGGATCGCTAAAACTACTTGAATAAAAATGCGAAAGTAAATATAATTAATAAATCATAATAAAGATAAAACGCAACCGAATGACGTCACACAAGTATTCAGGAAAAGAAATTCGCGCGGAAACCTTTTGTCTCTTACTGCATCATGATGGTGTTGGTTCATAACGATAAATTTATATTTAAAAGGTCATCTTTAAAACACGTCAACGTGACGTTACTGTCATTATGCAACCGTATGAAAATTTGTGTAACGAAAAACAACTTTTAAAAGCTTGACAAATATTCTCACCGACTCGGACTCTTCTATAATAAACCAAAAAAGAAAGGTTTTTACATAAATTGAGACATTAACTTTTTTGCAGCTGATTCCCAGCACAAAATAACCTATTAGTTAGGTCATTTTGCTAACTACATGACCTCCCGGAAGCGTTTATACATGTTTAAACGCAAAAAATCCATTTAGCAGTTTCAAAATGGCGGCAATCTTAAAAATGCAAAACATCACACTTTTTGAAAATATAATTTTCACAATTTATTCCGAGTTTTGAATGAATTAATTCCTAATGTTACTATTTATACAAAGGGCACTGCGACCTTTGTAGATATATTGTCCCTTCTTTTTTATATTCCTCAAGTGCTCAATTACCACTTCTAGCCACTTCATAAAGTCTAGGATTTGGAGAGGATTTAAAGTGCTTAACTGCTCCACTTCTATAATTTATTACTACCCAGTTCGTTATTGAAGTGCTCGCAGATGCTTGCTCTGCTCATTCCCTTTCTATTTGTCTCTCTCTTTAATCCTTACTATAGAGGTTTTGCTCCATTTTGGCCAGCTTTTCGTTGTGAAATGAGATGCCGCTCATTCTATTTTACTTTCTTACTCACGGGAACGCCCAAAATATTTCAAAAAATAGCATTTTTTAGAAAAAAATATTTCTAAATAGCAAGCTATGTAGAATTGTGTGTTGTATATGTGTGTGTGTGTGTGTGTGTGTGTGTGTGCGTGCGCGTGCTTGTGTTTTGAGTAGATGAGTGAAAGAAGTATGAGCTAAATGTACGGTGGGATCGCTAAACCCATCAGCTGCTCACTTCAACTGCTTCCGCCGGGAATTCAATTCAAACTTGGCTTAATTTTGTTTATAGCTTGGACAAGTTCGTCGCAAAGAAAAATCTAAACTGTGTCAAAGGATTATTTTTTACAAGATAACTTGTTTTTTTTTTTTAATTTGATTTTAGTGTCTTAAACGGCTTTAAAATCTGTGCAAACGTTTTTAAAGTTTCAACTTTCATTGAACGTACAAAAACGTACCTGACTGCGGTCAACATTCATTATTACGTGACAGCGAGACAGCTGCGTGCCCGTTTAAGCTACACGTTTTGCAAATTTCGCTATATTTTACCGCTAGCATTGATACGTAAAACTGCAGTGTCTGTTATACAAGACGACGTTAAAATCTCTTACCTTTAAAGTAGAGCCCCGAGATAAATTCGGTAAACACGACTTTATGAGTCAACAAATTACCAAAACCTTCCTCTATCGCTTGTTTGTTGTTTGCTTATCGTAAGTCATGAATACCTTATCTTATCAGAAGTGGCGAAGACTGTGCAAAACAAGTCTCAGGTACGCTCGGGTACTGATAAAATAACTTCTGTAACAATTTCACTGCCGTCATGTACAACCTGCTCTCTCGTAACCTTCCGTAAATTAGCATCCAACGCAATTTTTAAAGTGACAACTTCTTATCGCGTGGTATGGGTGTGTTTTTCACGAGATAAAAATTCAATTTGCCGTCACGGAACGCTCTACTGAAGTGTTGAAGTGACTAATTTTTATCGCGGGGTATGGGTGTGTGTTTTGTAAGGGGGAAAAATTCAGTTTGCCGTCACGGAACGCGTTGAAGTGACTAATTTTTATCGCGGGGTATGGGGAAAAAATAGAGCGTAACAAAACGCTCTACCATCACGGAACACTCTAATTTCTGTTTAGTGATTAATATAATATAGTTTTGAAGTGACTACTTCTAAACAGCGAATTTCGCACAATAGCTTCAATATCATTTCAATTAAGGAACAATTCTTGGAACAAACAATCCACTATATGTAAACAAAATTATGTGTGTAAAGTATTTTAAAAAAGTAATAAAATTACTATTAGAGTGTTATAAACAGTGGCTATGTAAGTGCTAAAGTAGAGTTTATGTAATATTTGTGCTACTCTGTGAAACATCTTACGTTCTGTCCGATAAAAAACTAATATTTCCAGCAAAGAAAGAAATTTTCGAAATGGCTATGACGACAATTTTCGAGTCCCCAAACAACTGTTTCACCATTATTATTCAGAATAACGTATATTAATAAAAACAAATAAAAATTTTAAAAATTACTGTGTAACGTTGGTCTCGTAATTTTCCACTGATACAAAAAAAATAATTTACTTAAAAACAACTGCAACGATTTTGAACAAATTTTGCAAAAATGTAGTCCATACTTATCCAAATAATAAGTCCCTATATCCCGAAAAAGCCGGTTCGGAAATTTATAGAAACTTCTCCCATAAAAATGTTTCATACGTTAAACAGCTCCACAACTCACGTAATCAGTTCATATGTTATACAGCTTTACAACTCAAGTAATCGATTTATACGTTACACAGCTTCACAACTCAAGTAATCAGTTCATATGTTATACAGCTTTACAACTCAAGTAATCGATTTATACGTTACACAGCTTCACAACTCAAGTAATCAGTTCATATGTTATACAGCTTTACAACTGAAGTAATCGATTTATACGTTACACAGCTTCACAACTCAAGTAATCAGTTCATATGTTATACAGTTTCACAACGCAAGTAATCTGTTCACACGTTATACAGCTTCATAACTAAAGTAATCGGTCCATACGTTATACGACTTCACAACTCAAGTAATCAGTTCATACGTTATACAGCTTCACAACTCAAGTAATCGATTTATACGTTACACAGCTTCACAACTCAAGTAATCAGTTCATATGTTATACAGTTTCACAACGCAAGTAATCTGTTCACACGTTATACAGCTTCATAACTAAAGTAATCGGTCCATACGTTATACGGCTTCACACCTCAAGTATTCGGTTCATACGTTATTCAGCTTCACAAATCACGTTGTTGCAGCAAATATGAAATAATTTTACATTTACGTTCAACCACTGTTTGAAGTTGCTTATTTTCAAATTTAGAGAAAACCTTGAAACCGTCAATTTCTATTACTTCAAATTTGATGTACTGATTTGAGTTATCAATCTTCATTCGGCGCTTTTCTTGGAGATAAATATGACGAACCATGAGTAATTGAACCAGAATTCTTGGATTTTTCCGGACTTTTGGGGAAATGACTGAACACGAGCAAACTTGGTGTATACCAATGGTTTCGCACCATTTAGTTCTATTCAATTAATGGATTGTTTTTAGTTTCCTGCTTAATTGCAGGTGTAATGCCGTCATATGTGCAGTTGAAAGCGATCCTGTTCCGTCTACTTTTTAATCCAATGTTTACATCGTGTTAAATAACCACTTTCCAGACTGATTTAGTAACATTTGTAAGTACGAGCTCATGCAGCCGGAAATAGAGGTCAAATGAAGGACGTCTTCTAAGCGTAATCGACACAAAATTATAAAGTCTCTGGTTGCCGACGGTAAGCCGAATAATTATATGTTTTAAAAGGAAGCAGTAACTGACGAATGTTTACACAAACCCAAACATATACATTATACTGAAATTTGAATAAAATAAGGACTCGATGATCTAGGTAGATAAAGGAAGCAGTAACTGACGAATGTTTACACAAACCCAAACATATACATTATACTAAAATTTGAATAAAATAAGGACTCGATGATCTAGGTAGATAAAGGAAGCAGTAACTGACGAATGTTTACTAACTTATATTTTATACTAAAATTTGAATAAAATAAAGGCTCGATTATATAGGTAGATAAAGGAAGCAGTAACTGACGAATGTTTACACAAACGTAAACATATACATTATACTAAAATTTGAATAAAATAAGGGCTCGATGATCTAGGTAGATAAAGGAAGCAGTAACTGACGAATGTTTACTAACTTATATTTTATACTAAAATTTGAATAAAATAAGGGCTCGATGATCTAGGTAGATAAAGGAAGCAGTAACTGACGAATGTTTACTAACTTATATTTTATACTAAAATTTGAATAAAATAAGGGCTCGATGATCTAGGTAGATAAAGGAAGCAGTAACTGACGAATGTTTACTAACTTATATTTTATACTAAAATTTGAATAAAATAAGGGCTCGATGATCTAGGTAGATAAAGGAAGCAGTAACTGACGAATGTTTACTAACTTATATTTTATACTAAAATTTGAATAAAATAAAGGCTCGATGATCTAGGTAGATAAGGCTGTCTGCTGCGTACCCGAATTGCACCCTCGAGTTCGTGATTTCGAGACACTGTTACTGCCGTACGTTTTTACATTTTCCGTTAAAGTAGATACCTCGTCCATGACATATCTAGAATAAATTATAGACTTTGAATGAAAAAAGAGGGAATGGAATGAATTATTCGTCACTGGACCAATAAAACGAAAAATCCTACAGCGGTTATCATCAGGTTTGTTACAGCGGAACGCTATTTGGCTAACCTGATGGAATCGAATTCTCCGTGATTTGTTTTTAACTTGACGCATTTTTACAAAACTAGTTAGTTAATGTGAAATGAAGAACTATTAAAAAATTTAGAAAGACTATAGAATAGAGAGAGAGAGAGAGAGAGAGAGAGAGAGAGAGAGAGAGAGAGAGAGAGAGAGAGAGAGAGAGAGAGAGAGAGATAAGGGTTCAAGTGAAACACGAAGAACAGATTAAACAAATTATCTTGGCAGTAATTTAACTGCTAATTGAATATTGTGATTAATAGGTTGATCGTTAATCACTGTTCCTGGCTTCCTCATGACAAGTGAAATATTTGGGCAATTTATTACTAATGCCATTAAATATTAATTTAACATGCTAACTTATGCGGTTTATACACGTTGATCACGAGAGTGAAATTGGATATGTATAGATTGAAAATGCCGCCGCCATTTTGAAACTGTTGATATTTTTGTCAACCTCTATATTTTTCCCGGTTTCGAACTGGTTCGCTAAATTTTATAATGGACGGTCACTATATTATCGTAACTTGTGCGGTTTGCAGTGTCCTCTATCTTCTTATACGACCTAAACACGATTTATCCGTGAAACAGCCTTGTGCCGTGTCACAGTTCCCTGTAATAAATTAAAGTCAATATGAACTTCTGTTAATATATACGTTATATTTAAAACTTGTATAATCTGTTAATAAAGCAATGTCATTCATTATATTTAGGTTATTTAACACAATATACCGTATTTTATTCTACATTCGTATTTCAAACTATAACCTATAAAATTAATGACTGAATTCTAACATTGTGGCTTATTAAAATATTTACAAATGAAACCTACTATAACCGGATTTTACATTACATATATAAAAAGTAGGCTACAATATTTACAGTTTTCTAAAAGCAGAGTATATTTAATAACATTTACATATTAGAACTGACGTAAATCGTCTTACTTTCAAAATTGATTCGCTTAATAATTATTTAAGTCTTAAATATAAAATTTAAATATTACTTTCAACAATATGTTTTTAGCAATCAGCTGTTTTGGTATACACAATTAATTACTTGTCACATTATACTGCTTCTCACGAGGACATTTTATACTGCTCTAGGAATTTTGTTTAGACCTTTTATCAGTTTTAAGTCGGTTTTATTTTATTGTAAAGCCTTAAAATGAAAAGTTATGAGGCGTTGAGAGTTCCCTGGTGTTCTGACAAACCTGTAGTTACCCTAAATATGTAGTTTCAATAAATCAGGTTCTTTTTGGTACAAAACTGATACGAATGCTTAGCGTAAATAATATACGAAGATTCCTATTTTACTTGTAAAGAACCCACCAGGTCTGTTGGAGCAAGGTTATTTGTTTATGACGGCAATTTTCCGCAAGCTTACATTTCGGTCATAAACATTACGACAGGTGAATCATTTTATGACAGTAGTTCAACTACTCTGAAATGGATTTTACAATAAAAACGAAACAACTTGGAAAATTTATACCGTTGAGTGTATTGTCGAATTTCAAATTAAGATAATGAGATTTAAATAAATCACGAATAAATTAAAACTTTGAATTTTCAAATTTCATTGAAAATATAAATAATGTCTCGCTGACGTGATAAAACAGAGTTTTCAGAAGAAATTGTTTTTATCTTATCTTTTTTCTTGAAGCTCTGATATGAACATTATAAACAATATTAAAGTCTGTATATACTAGCATCTTAAACTTTCAAATTGCCTTGTAAACACGAAAACGAACCACGACGGCCGTCAAATTAAAAAGGATTAAGGCCGTCCGCAATTTTAGTCAGATTCAGTTGAAACTTTTCGCAAAAGCGATTTCGGTAATAGCTTAAACAAGTTTGTTAAAAAAGACAAATTAATACAATTTCAAAATGGCGTCCACTTCAAATCTTTAAAACTGTTTCATTTTTTAAAATTTTTTAAAATTCGATTCCACCATCAGTGTTGAGAACCACGTAAATTGCCATTTTGTATTTTCCAAATCTCATATGACGGCGGACGGGGTTCATTTTCATATTTTCGAAGTATTTTAAAAGTTTGAAATGCTAGTGTACGAAAATTTAATCCTTATTATTGTTAAATTTGAGATGATGGAAATTCCCTTCCATCACGTCATCGAGACAGCTACGCACTCTGCGATTATTTTTTTCTATAAACAAGCGATAACAAAACCATACACAGAAAATCAAACGGTTAAATTATTGCTGTTATGTTTACGTGAAAGTTTTTTTTTTTAATTACTACCGAGTAAATTAAATTTTATCTCTTTTATCAGAACATGTCTTTAAGTTTCAAACATTCTTTTTATAGCTATCATAAAGCACAATAAACGTAGTTATGATCACGTGGCCACTGTCACGATGTAACGAACATCAGCTGTAATTAGACAGACAAACGGCATGTGCCGTTGATATTGCCGCAATCACCTAAGACTTCAAGGTCATCATATTCAGTCTTTCACATTTGCTTTTCTAACCGAACACGGCACACTAATTTTTTTTTCCGAAAATTACTTTTTAAAACGAAGAATTTGACATGACATCTATTGTAGGTCGTTGCAGTTCAAAACCCAATTTAAATCTGTATGTTCTCTCTCTCTCCCTCTCTCCCTCTCTCTCTCCCTCTCTTCTCTCTCTCTCTCTCTCCTTTTTTCCCCCTCCCTTAATTGACGACAACTCCGCAAAGGCTACAGACACTAACAACTGAATATACACAGAAGGCGCACCGGAAAACAACGTGAAGTATACTTTATATGCCGATTTGTTATAGCGGTGTTGCCAATTGGTGCATGCATTCTCTCTCCTTTTTTTTCTCTTAATTTACGGCAACTCCGCAAAGGCTACAGACACTAATAACTGAATATACACAGAAGGAGAACAACGTGCAGTGTACTTTATATGCCGATTTGTTATGGCGGTTTTGCCAATCGGTGCAGTTTCTCTCTCTCTCTCTCTCTCTCTCTCTCTCTCTCTCTCTCTCTCTCTCTCTCTCTCTCTCTCTCTCTCTTTCTCTCTCTCCTCTCTCTCCCTCTCTCTCTTTCTCTCCTCCCTTCTTTTTTTCACTTAATTGACGGCAACTCCGCAAACGTTACAGACACTGATAACTGAATATATACAGAGGGCGCACAGGTTAACTGGGTTTACAGTTCACATTGAGAACAACGTGTAGTGTACTTCATATGCCGTTTTTTAAGTATATATTTTATTAAGTATATTATATTATATATTATTATTTAAGTACATTATATTATTACTTAAGTATTTTAAAATGCTGTTGGATCAGATAACTTTATGAATGAATTAGTAATTGTATGATATAATTATAGAAAATATTAAGTTCTGTAACAACGTAAGAAAATTATATTGAAGCGAAGCTTTTAATGTTATCATCGGCGAGAGAAATAAATAGAAAAAGTGCCCGAAATTTTAATGAACGGAAACGAGCAAACGCATTTCGTCTCTCTATTTCTGTCGCTTCCTCCTTTTCGATAACAGTACGCGCGTATTATATAAAAACGTTGTGTTGCTTTGGTTTCGGTATTTTTCCTTAATTGAAGAACTCATACACGTTGTAACCTTTTATAATACATTTGAAATTAATATAAATGTTTATAATAATTATTGTTAACATAGCTAGTTTTTAACTACATAACTTAAAACTTATAGCCTACCAGCTGTTCAATGAAATCAGCTGGTCGTTACGAATTAACGTGAAACAATTCATCTTTTACTATAACTACAATAAATAATATCTAAGCTAGGTTCACGTATTTATTTATTTAAACAAAACAAGACATTTGTAAAAAGATTCTCAAACTATTCATAAATTCAGCAAAGATATCATTAAGAAAAGTTTCGCTTCTGTCGGTAACTTCCCGAGTTCCACACACGTACTTTTATTGACTTCTGTATCATTTGTAACGAACAATTTATGACAATTATCTATCAGTACTTTAACCTTCTGTTAAACCCCAACAAGTGTTGCTAAAGGTGACATTTTTAACTTGAAAATTAGAACTGTAGAAGGTACACCCCGTTGTTACACATATTCCACAATCAATCCGCAAAACGAGTTCTTCTAGAATGGCCGCGTCGAATTCATCGCGTAAAGAAACTTCAGTTCCTGTTTTAACTCATTGTTAATCACTGCCTTCTTGAAAATGTCAGTTCCAATAAAGGTGATCCGGGTAGCGTATGCAGGTGGCCACAGAATGAAGAATTTAGCGGTTGTTAATCCTTCGTCATTTTCAACCGTCGTCTTCCGGTTTCTGTACTTTCGAACACAGCCTACGCAACGACCGATGCTGACGCATGTGGCTGATGATGTAACTAGGTACAGGTTGTGACGGAACAACAGTGACGAATGTAGAGCGAGCAAACAGACAAATTTAGACACTGGTTCTAGGAATCTACAGCAAATTAGTTGAGTTTTCAGAAAAATTTTTGAACATTGTTACACTGATAAACTTTCTGTTAGCCTCATTCCAGCGACGATAAACGAAACAAATTCACAAATTTGTACACTGGCATCTGTCAGTAAACAAGTTTTATTCTCAAAAATCGAAGCTTGTTTACCAATTTCAAAAGAAAATTTAGCGTAAGCTGTCTTATAGACACGACGGAAAGTAAATTCCAAATAACTAACACCGCTGAATAACATTACATCAGCAAACATTCAAACGTATAAATAAATTATGATAAAAATTGCTGCACGCAACTGCATCGCTGACGCGATGAAAGCGAATTTCCAAAAAAGATATATTTTCGAAATCCCAATTCCACCATTATAAACAGTATTAAAATCTACAAAAAAGTAAGTTTAAACACCTCAGTTAAATTCAATTTTTTTAATTTCAACTGATCCTGGAAATTCAAAATGATATTTTTCAGTTTTTAAAGTTGATTACGACAGGCAAATCAGATTTTTAAAATTATATAGGACAATATATATAAATGACACCACAAAATGTGTCTAGAAATCAGGATCGGCACACATTTCTAGATCCCGGGTGTGTGTGCGCGCGCGCGTGTGTGTGTGTGTACTTGTGTGTGTGTTTGTGTGTGTGTGTGTGTGTGTGTACCTCTGTGTGTGTGTGTGTGTGTGTGTGTGTGTGTGTGTGTGTGTGTGTGTGTGTGTATGTGTGCATGTGCGTGCGTGTGTGTTTTGCGATGGCAAAAGAAGTAGGAAAATCTTTTATAGACAACCTGGGGTAGGGTTCCATCACTCCCCAGAGTGTGGGACTCAAGTTCAAACTCAAATTAAGTTATAAACATTGTTACCCACTATAAAAACCACCAAAAGCATTCCTCTTCTACAAACCACTCCACGGTCGCCAGGCATTATTTCGCGGGGAGGTGGACTGGTTGCCCGTCTACTCGTCTACAACGTTGGCTCTCCTTTCTTGATCTTCAATCCTCATCTTCTTCATGGCCACTGTGGCCAATCCTTGCAATGGCTCTTCAGTTGACCTCTGAAGTCATCAATGTCGCAACCAGATTTTCCGGAGTAATGCTGCCCGGATACATTTGCAGATTCATCCTGTGCTCGTCGAATCTCTAACAGCGGAAAAATATGTGCTCCGCATCGTACTCCACTGCTGTAAGACAGAGTGGAAAAGCCAAGTCTGTTTTCAGCCGGAAACCGGAACAGGTAAGCTCGGAAGCAACCGTGCCCAGTCAGAACCTGTGTGACGTAGAAGTCCACCTCTCCATGCTCACTGTTGCACCAATCCTGGATATTGCGTATCCTTGTGTCTCCATCGTCCGTTTACTGATTCGTTCCATCGTTGTGTGTGTGTTTCAATGGCCCCACAACTATGGGTCTTACCATGATGGACGTTCATTTACCAATAAAAATTCGACAACAAAAATATAAATTTTACTGTTTTCAATGTTGCATCATGTCAGCCTATTTCTAGTAGAGCATAAAATTATTTGTACAATAAAATGTTAGTTTATGCCAAGTTTTTTTTAAATTAACGTTATTTTTTATGAAATTCGCTTAGATCACACATCAGCAAAACAGCTGCGTGCAGCGGCCAATAAATGTTACACTCTGAGATTGGGTGAGAGCAACTTTCAGATTTCTAATATTTCGGGAAGTTGAACACAAAGTTACGCGCACAAATAACTTGGCGACAACTGGCATTACGTAAACAACGTTTCTGTTTTTAACGATAACCGGTCGTTAGCACCGCGCATGCGCGAGGCAGACCTGACAGATCGCGTGGACACATCGCTTACAGTGAGAAGCAGAAATAATTGGAAATTGGCGCAAATATTTCACATTATACACACATTCCATATGCGAGGCTGGCATTGTTGAGATGTCCCATTGACGTTGCGCGACGGTTGCGCACAAATAGTGGCATAATCGCGTCACACGCAGCTGTCTAGCTGACGTGACGGAAACGAATTTTCACAATATTGTGAAAATGATCATTCACTACCCGTTTAATTCATTTTAGAAATTTCAATTATATTTGAAATTTCAAAATGCTGAATTACGCAGGTTTTCAAGCTGATTATGAAATTTGATTGAAATCGTTACAACCGATTTTGAAAAATCTAATCAAACTGTTTTCACGAAATAAAATTCCATAAGCAACTGCAAAAATTCATAAAAATCGGTCAATTAGTTTATCGATGTGTACAGACGTACAGACGGACAAATTACTTTGTTTTTATTTTTCAAGTGATCGGACTACGGATCGGAGATCCATCGAAACCTCAAGATCGATTTTTCCCCGTTATCTATACTTCTATATAGCGATAAAGTAATTCATCTAAACGCATGCATCCGTCCAGGCAGCCACAGGGTGCCTGTTTGGGCCCATTACTGTTCCTTCATCCGTGAAGTCTGGCCGGACTACTCTACTTCCCAAACTTCCCCCACTTCGCACCTTCGTGAACTACTTCACACGCGATAATCTTAAAAATTAACAAACAAACTAACGGCTAGCTGACGTATTTCAAAATACTTGATTTTAATTACTTTCTAAAAATATTGAAATTAGATTTGATAAGCGCAAACATGCATACATCAACCATTACAAAACTTTTAAAATGTTTTAACTTAACCGTTTATGAATCGGAGCATTTAATATTAGCTTTGGCGAGAGGAGTGAATAGAAACACGTGCACGTTGTAATTCGAAATTAATATAAACGTTTCTAATAGCTGTTGTTAATAATGCTAGTTTTTAACAACATAACCTGACATTTATTATAGCCTATCAGCTGTTCAATGAAATCAGCTGATTGTTACGAATTAATTCTAAAACAGCTGATCTTTTACTATAGCTACAGTAAATAATATCTAAACGTCCACGAAACGTAATATATTCGGAAGAACTCAGACTGCAGAGATCAATAAGATTAAAAAAATACTGGGAAGAACGCAGAAAAACCAAAAGACTTAATTAAATTGACTGTGTGTGCTCCAATGTGGGCTTTAAAAAAAGCATATCTAAGCTAGAGTCACGTATTTATTTATTTAAACAAAATAAGATATTGTAAACATATCTTCAAACTAATTATATATTCGGCAAGATATCATTAACAAAAGTTTCGATTCTATCGAAAACTCCTCGAGATAAACACGTGCACTTTATTAGTTATTTTTTTAAATCTTATTTCACCGTCGTAATCAACGTTATAATCTGCAGAAATAAGCATTTTAAATTTTCAAAATCTGTTAAAATTTTAAAAACGTATTTAAAAGCGGTCACAGTTCATTTTTGTATTTTAAAATAAAATTTTCAATTTAATTTGAAAATTTATACTGCTAATTTACGTCGATTATGAACGTGAAATCAGATTTCCAAAAGATTGTAAGTGACAAAATAATAATATTAGAAATTGGCTCCCATCACGTCAGCGAGGTAGCCTACTGCCGTTATAACTTTGACTGACACAGTTTGACAAGTGTTTTGCATATATAATTTAAGACTAACCAAACACATTTACCAATTAAATCCAATGCCAAGGACCTCTTGACCTCTTTCTATGACGTCAGTTACCAGCGCCATCGACATCTCACCGAATGTTACTGTCAGCACGGCTATTTTTGGCACTGCTTACTGCATCTAATCAGAGCACAGTGATTTATTCAATCTTGTACCGCAGGTTTATAACAATTTATATACGAAGCCGAGCCGCTAGTGACGCAGGGGGCTTGTAAACCTGTTTTTGAGTTACAAAGTGCGACTTCATTACTACAGACGCACCATGTCCTACATCCTGCAGTGCTACTGGTCGGAAATGCTGATGGTAAAAACATCTTGTCTGTAAGAAAATTAAATAAACGCAACATGCAGCTGTCTCGAAAACGAATTTGTAATTCACAACATTTAATAATATATTTAACACAATCATTTATTTATTTATAATTAAATATAAAATAACGCTGATTACAACGGTGAAGTCACATATAGCGGATTCTAATTCTATCTTATTTAATTCGAGATGGACCAAGTATATATTGTTTTTTAAAAAATATGAATACTGTTTGTAAAGAGATGTAAATTGTTTATAAACACATGAATATTGTTTGTAAACACATGAATATTGTTCGTAAACACATGAATATTGTGGTAAACACATGAATATTGTTTTTAAACGGATGAACACTGTTTGTAAACACATGAATATTGTGGTAAACACATCAATATTGTGGTAAACGCATGTATATTGTGGTAAACACATGAATATTGTTCGTAAACACATGAATATTGTTTGTAAACACATTAGTATTGTCTGTAAACACATGAGTATTGTTTGTAAACACATGAATATTCCTTGTAAACACATGAATATTGTTTCTATAAACACATGAACATTGTGATAAGCACATGAATATTGTTTGTAAACAGATGTATATTGTTTATAAATAAGCTGTATATTGCTGAATATATATATATATATATATATATATATATATATATATATATATATATATATATATATTGTTTTTAAAGACATGAATATTGTTTGTAATCAGATGTAAATTCTTTGTAAATAGATGTATACTGTTACTAAACATATGCATATTGTTTATAAACAGACTATATTGTTTGTAAACAGATATACATTGTCAGTAAATACATGAGTATTGTTTGTAAACACATGAATATTGTTTGTGAAAAATGTATATTGTTTATAAACAGTTGTATATTGTTTGAAACCGATATATATATATATATATATATATATATATATATATATATATATATATATATATATATAGTAGAAACTCGGTTAACTGTCACTCTTTTAACCGTCACTCTCTGTTATCCGTCATCATCCAACATAGTCAATAAGTAATTTATGAAGCGCGATTATTGTTCGAAGCGACTGTCGGAGCGCCGTAATAGGAAGCGAGTGTACTCGCCAGGTTACTGATTAGTATTGATAAGTACGTTGTGTATCTCAGTAGTGTTTGTTGTGTCGAGTAACCGCTGCTTGTATATCGGTGTTTACTGTATTACCGTGACGTTGTTACTGAACTGTGGTGTTACTGTACTGAATTGTACCGTTGTTTCTGTGTTTTATTACAAAGATGGCTGAAAAGCGAAAACGTCTTGTGCTAGGCTTAGATCAAAAGCTTGAAATCATTAAACGTTTGAGGGAAGGTGAAACGGCGACCAGTATTGCTCAGATTTACGGTGTTGGAAGAACAACAGTGAATGACATTAAACGTGACGCTGAAAAGATAGAGCAGCATGTGTCAAAACTGATCACTGACAACAGAAGAAGTAACGGATTGGCTGGAATGTGACAAGCAGGATGAAGGCTTTGAAATTTTGAGTGACGATGAGATTATTTCAAATGTCCTTGCCATTGAAGAAGAGGTTGATGCAGACGAAGTCGAAGATCCTACGATTGATGAAAAGCCGACTACAAGCCACTCCGAAGCAGAGACAATGCTATCAAAGTGCATAGACTGGTTTGAAAGACAAGAGGAAGCAAGTGCAACACAGATTTTACTTCTCCGCAAAATACGGAACATTGCTGCGCAAAAAGCCCGAGCCTCGAAGAAGCAGAAGAAGATGACCGATTATTTCAATGCATAAATATTTTATAACGTAAGCATAATGAGGTTAATGTACAGTACGGTTTAATGTAGCCTATTTAAAATATATAATCAATGCATTATTTACAGTACATAGTAACATGTTTTCATTATTGTTTTATCCAAAACCAGTGGGGATTTCTGTTATCCGTCTATTCTCTTAACCGTCACAGTCCCGGTCCCGGCGGTGACGGTTAATAGAGTTTCTACTGTATATTGTTTTTAAACACATGAATATTGTTTGAAATCAGATGTAAATTTTTTGTAAATAGATGTATATTGTTACTAAACATATGCATATTGTTTGTAAACAGACTATATTGTTTGTAAACACATTAATTATGTTTGTAAACAAATGTATATTTTTTATAAACAGCTGTATATTGTTTGAAACAGATATACATTGTTTTCAAAAAACACATGAATATTGTTTGTAATCAGATATACATTCTTTGCATATGTAAATAGATAAATAGGTAAATAGATAAGCATATTGTTTGTATCGGATGTAAATTTTACTTGCATATTATTTTTAAACACATGTATATGGTTTATAAACAAAAGTATATTGTAAGTAAACAGTTTATATTGTTTACAAATAAAAGTTAATTATTTGTAAACAAACGATATATTATGTGTATATAGTTTCTAAACACATGTATATAGTTTGTAAATAAATTTATATTGGTGTGTAAAAAGATGTATATTGTTTTCTACGACTGGATCCAGCCTACAATTAACTAGCAGGTAACAATCATAAGCACGTTTACTTTTCTACGATGCCCAGTGAGTGTTAATTCGTTGATTTGAAATTACAAGTTTCTCATTTACATACGAAACACCGACAATAACCAATAAGTAAAATAACGATTAGCATTAAACACCGCTGATCAATGAAACTGAAAGAGCACTGCTTCTTTCACGGTCACGGTATAACAGGTATCTTACTTTTCTTTTCGATATATATTATAATCTTACTTTTCCTGTATACGAAGTGTAAAGAAATTTCAGTACTAGTTCTGGAGATTTTGACGGATCTTTACACTTTCTGGTTCCATGGCTAAAAAACATTTTTTTCGATATCTAACCATCTTTGTGGTGTGTGTGTGTGTGTGTGTGTGTATATACGTTGCGTACGTGCGCAATAACGCTCGTGCGTGAGGCACTTCTTTAATCGTTCAACAATATTGCTATTATTTTGCTGAAGTATATGCCGTTGTTTACTAAAACGATATTCCCCTGAAAACCCCGATTCTGGAAATATCCAGGTGAAATTTGGCCTAATTTATAAACAATGATTATCAGATTTTTGTCTCTTTTTTGGCAGTTATGAGAGGTCATAGTTCAAGGAAGTAGCCTATAGTAAATTTGAAATAAAAGAACATTCGTGTGTGTGTGTGTGTGTGTGTGTGTGTGTGTGTGTGTGTGTGTGTGTGTGTGTGCGTGCGTGCGTGCGTGTGCGAATCTCAACCATGATGACCCTAACTGAAGTAAAATTTGAAATGTTTTTAATACCAACAAAAAAATTCAGTTTCTTATTTAAAACAAAGAATTTTGCGTAACTTCACGTATACAATGAAAACAGTGTGCGCCACTTCAATCTGTGTTTGTTCGTTCACCTTTTTGCACACTGTAAATGAAATACTACCAATTTTATCAGTCCTTATAAATTTGAAAGCGAAAAAACTCAGTATCAATTTGCAAACATAACAGAGCGCGTTAAATGCAAAACAATAAGATAATGGAACGTAGTAGGCTACGGCAGGAAAGTACAGTCGGTTTTTATTCAAATTGTTACAATGAGAATGCTTTAGGTATTACAAATTTAAATTCAAAATATGTCTTTGGGTTTTTTTTAAAATGATTAATGAAATTTTTTCGCTGACTTTTTTTATACAGTTAAACGAAAAACGGTAACCAAACTCGAACCTGCGACATTGCGCTCTACAGTTGAGAGTTATATGAACGCAACTATTCGACGAAAAAGAACATATTTTACAACGATAACAAATGATAACGCAAAAACTTAAAAATCGAAACATAATTATTCAATTCAAACTTCAAAAACACAATGTTAATTTTCAAAAATTGAGGATTAGCTTATGTTCTTGCGAGAAAAGTTTTTTTGAAATACATCGAGCAAGCAACGCGTTAAAGTATATAGTATAAAGGAAAATACACACACACACACACACACACACACACACACACACACACACACACACACACACACACACACACACACACAATCTATCTATCTATATATATATATATATATATATATATATATATATATATATATATATATAAAAGATCATACCAGGTAATTCCATTCAATCGTTTAAAAATGGCGACCATTCCAAAAAAATAACTTTAAGCAATGACAAACTTTTTATCTCGCACTTTTTCGCTAAACATGATTTCACCACTCATAGTTAAATATCGATTTATTTTAGACATTTTAAAAAGGATAAACGTATGAAGTTGGTTATTTGTTTCCAATCAGGCCTCTTATCAAGTAAAGGAGCAGGCTAAGTTTACATTTTATTGCTACAACCGATGTAAAGATATTCAAAATGAACACAGTCTTTTAGTAATGTTGACGTGTAGAACCAGCTCTCGAGAAACAGTTGTGTAGTTTTGAATCACCTGTATAATAACCCTTCAAAACGTGTTCTAAAAATCAAGGTCGGTGATTATTTCATAGAGTATTTCCAGTCACTGTCTTACAACGAAGGCAGCTGAACAGAATTTCGTTTAAAAATAATAGACGGCGAATGGTCTAAAATAATTACGCAAAGATTCTTCGAATATCCCTTCGTCCCCTTACATATTAAATATAAATAAGAATGTATATACGGAAAATCAGGGGTTTTTTTCAAAATCGCTTACCCAAAACAAGTTGGAGACACATTTGTACTCCAATACAAAATGAAATATACAAGGCTGGGTAGGGTATTCGTGACTTGACTATAAGGGTGTATCCATTTTGCATAACCAGCGCCATGATTTGGAAACATTCTGCAATGAATCAACCCGTGCGATTAGAATAAATTCGCAGCCTACAATCATTACAGAAACTTTTTCCTATTCCGTTATTTTTTTAACATATATGGGGAACAGAAAAAATCACGGCACGGAGCTGACATGATCTAAGCAAATTTTTATCTGACTGCGGGTCAAATTTATTGTCTTATTTTCACCGTGATTTACAAATTCAAAACGATCAATTTATGTAGATTTTAACGATGACGATTTGAAATAGCCGCCATTTTGAAACTGTTGAATCGAATTTTCAGGGTAACAAGCTTTTCCAAGCTACAGTATTACCATAAATCGATTTTCATTTGATGATGGCCGTCCAAATAGCTCATTTTCCAACGGAAACAAGCTGATAAAAAATTGTTACTCCACAGTACTGTACTTGTATAAATCATACGAGTGTTCGCCTGACAACCGTAAAACCGACAGTGTTTTTGTATAAAAGTACTTTATTTACATAACAAAGTAACTTGTTTCAATGCCACAAAACACTTATAAATATTTATGTATACCCGTCATCTCGTTGCAACGCTGCAGTTGAACATCAAAAAGAAAGATAAAATGTGTGGGAGGAGTGTAAGAGCAAGAGAGAGAGAGAGAAGAGAGTTACGGTTTTGGACGCAATCCCACTTGTGCACTTGAACTCTCCACAACCCATTCACCAGGAAAGATATCTATCAGGTCCTTTGCACTACAACTCCTCAGGGATAAGTATTTTTGCTTTGAAGGATTCCGCCCACACACAAACTCTCCAAAACCTTTACCTTGTAAAAGTATTACATCGAGCGAAATTTCCTTCACGTCGCTTGTTTTCTGTAATAGGAAGAATAACAAAGTAAATTATGTCGAAACATAACACAAACTTTATCACGTTCAAATACGTTTGCAAACACAGTAAAATCAACCAAACCTTTATAACATGTATCATATTTAAGGCTGGTTGTGACATTAAATTTTGCTAGTTGCTTAATGCGAATGCACAAATTTATATTGGTATAGTTACAATAAAAGATCAGTTGTACATTAATTCATAAAGCCGCCTCGGTGGCCTAGTTGATAGCGTACTGGGTTTTCACCTCGAGGACCCGGGTTCGATTCCCGACTAGGGCTTGGCATTTCCATACGCTATAAATCATCCCATCGTCTGCATTAGCCCAAGTGTGCACAATAGTCGGACGTTAAACACCAAAAAAATATATATTAATTCATAACTATCAGCTGATTTCATTGAACAGCTGATAGACTATAATACGTTTTAGGTTATGTTGTTAAAAACTAGCTACGTAATAGTAAAAGATCAGTTGTTTTATATTAATTCGTAACGATCAGCTGATTTCATTGAACAGCTGATAGGCTATAATAAGCTTCAGGTTATGTTGTTAAATACTAGCAATGTTAATTTGTCGTGGCTCTCAAACAAATTATCGTAATTAAAATAAAAATGAAAGAGAAAACATGATACGTGATGTTATTTTTAGTCCTATAACAGAACGTTTTTTGCAGCCGCTTTGTATAAACACCTTAGTGCTGAAATTTCCGCACACCATTTCCGATTACTCTATTAAGAAGTACGTACAGTTTCAAAACAATCAGTTGATGAATGTGCAATTAATAGAGAATCTAATACCTGCACCACTTCGCGGAACACCCTGTATAAATGTTTGTGTATTCGCACACCTATTTGATTCAAACGTAGGACAAAAACCGATCTTTGTAACAGCACATATAATTTCGTTACCAAACAAATCCATTCAACTATTTCAAAATGACGGTCATTCCAAAACTTAAAATGTGTTTAACTTTTTACTTTACAGTTTCTAAAAATCTGAAAAGTTTGCATTTTTTCATTTCGCATAAAAAAGTGTAAACAGTGTCGTATTCGCCGCACTAATAATGTAATGTAACGATAGACCTACGCTAAATTAATTTATTCTGGTTCGACTAGACTCGAAAAACGAATTTGCTTCTAGATAACGAAGGCGTCATAATGTGTGCTTTTTTAGAAATGTGTGCTTTGTATGATTGGTAATCAGGCGGGAGAATGGCAAATTGAAGCAAACAGTGATAACATATTATTTGTTTCTATTTGTGTCTGTGTCTATTGTTAGTTATGTCATGTTATTTAATTACATGTTATGACATAAGTGACTGCAGTTTTATAGCAATTATTTATAGTGCTTATCATAAATGCAAATAAACAAATATTCCAGCATCTGCGAAATTAAGATTTCGCCTCAACTGTTGGACTATCAATGTTTAATTTTCTTTCAGTTGTACTGCTTACATAATCATCGCATCCATTATTTATCCAATCCTTATTTATCTCCAAACTCTCTCAAAACTTCTTCAAATATTCTCCTGATCATTCGTTTTTTCTATACTTCTTGCTTCAGCTTTAGATTCTTTTTGATCTTCTTCCTCACCGTGTGTATGTGCCACATAACCGTATTCGTCGGTTCTTCACGATTTCGTTTCAAACCTCATTATTCTACATGATTTCCTCAAGTATTATAACCACTACTCAACATACTTCCATTGGAACCTGTGTCATTGAAAGCACATATATGGGATACCTATAAGTTCGTCAGAACACCAAGGAACTCTCACGCCTCTTACTTTTCCATTTTAAGGCTTTACAATAAAATAAAACTGACTTAAAACCGATAAAAGCTCTGTAAGTAAAATTCTACGAACAGTATAAAAAGTCCCCATGAGAGTGCAGCACAATTTTGTGTGTTCAAAACAGCTGATTGCTAAAAAAACATTGTTGAAAGTAATATTTAAATTATTAATGCATCCAAGACTTAAATAATTATTGACCGAATCAGTTTTGAAAGTAGAATCTGTAAGACAATTTAGGCCAGTTCTGATATGTAAATGTTATTCAACAGAATATTCTTCTTTTAGTAAGCAGTAAATACTGTAGCCTAATTTGGGTAAGTAATGTAAAATCCGGTTATAGTAAGTTTCATTTGTCAATATTTAAATAACGCACAATGTTAGAATTCAGGTTGTAGTTTTTAATACTAAAGTAGAACAAAGTAAGGCATACGAGTATTGTATTAAATAACCTAAATATAATGAGTGACATTGTTTTATTAGCACATCATGTAACATCTATTTTAACAGAGTTCATACTGACAAGAGATAATTAGGCCTGCAAGGTTTTGCAACGATTTTACTTAGTAAGATATGTACAGTAATCGTACAATACAAGTATTGACTTATAAAAATATGAGTGTATTACAGTAATTAAGTACCAGCCCATGGTATTATTTGAGGTGCTATAACACTGTTCAACTTCTTGCTGTTGTATATTGTTTCATATTATTCTTTTCTTTTTCCCATTAACACCTAAAGGTCGCACGGACCCACTAGTATTTTATAATTTAACCACCTGCGCCCAACCACCTGCATTTTTAACACGCATTGTAATGCTTAAAGACCGGAACCCACGGGCAATCAATTCTCGCCGACGGAGGCAGTCGGGGCGAGCAGCTGATGAACTTAGCGATCCCACTGTCCCTCTACCACACACTACAAAAGAGATGACAAAGCAGGCTATCCAACCTCGTCACCTAATCTGAGTTCACTGGAGTTATACAAGTTAGAACAGCCGATGTTATTTGGAAGTCGATGCTACCATCATGAACACCCAGGGGAACTCGGGCCTGGAAACCGAAAACTTACAGTGACAGGGACTATTAAATACCTTACAGGAAAATGTGGGAAATACTCTACTCCCTCCTTACGGGAAAGAAGGGTAAGAGTTGACTGAAGGGTTTCCGTTGTCTCAAAAAAAAAATGAATGAGGCGTTCCAATGAAAGCATTCTAAACACAGAGAAAGGAAAACGGATTTATCGGACTGCGCAACTGATCCTAATAGTGTTACCGGGGGTGTCTGTTGGATAACATGAGGATGTGCCACTCTGGCATCTACTGAGATGGTAACTGGAGGATTTACCACTCTGGCATCTACAGAGATGGTAACCGAACCGGAGGATTTACCACTCTTGCATCTACTGAGATGGTAACCAGAGGATGTACTACTCTTGCATCTACTGAGATGGTAATTGGAGGATTTACCACTCTACTGAGATGGTAACCGGAGGATGTACCACTCTTGCATCTACTGGGATGGTAACCGGAGGATGTACCACTCTGGCATCTACAGAGATGGTAGCCGGAGGATGTACCACTCTGGCATCTAAAGAGATGGTAACCGGATGATGTACTACTCTTGCATCTACTGAGATGGTAACCGGAGGATTTACCACTCTACTGAGATGGTAACCGGAGGATGTGCCACTCTGGCATCTACAGAGATGGTAACCGGAGAATGTACCACTCTGGCATCTACAGAGATGGTAACCGGAGGATGTACCACTCTGGCATCTACAGAGATGGTAACCGGAGGATGTACTACTCTGGCATCTACAGAGATGGTAACCGGAGGAAGGATTCACGGAAAAGAAGTTCATGATTCTCAGGTACGAGCTACCACAAAGTTATTGTGCTAGAAGCAAAGAACAAGCCTTCCAGTGATCAGGGGAGGGCGCATTGAAGGGATGCTGAGGGACCTAAACTAAGGTTGGTTAAAATACCAATAGCGCTCCTAACTGTCTTACGTCTGAAGGAAGCGTGATAAACCTAATTTGGTTCAAATGCCTTGTGACTGCAAAACATCGCGCTCACATTAAAATAATCCTGCACGCAGTGGACTCGCTGATGTGATGGAAACTAATTACCAAGAAATTTTTAACATGTATCACGCTTTAGGGCTGGTTGTGATGAGAGTACGCAAATTTATATTGGTAGTTATAGTGAAAGATTAATTCGTAACGATCAGCTGATTTCATTGAACAGCTGATAGGCTACAATAACTTTAGGTTATGTTGTTAAAAACTAGCTATGTTGATTTGTCGTGCTTTCGAACAAATTATCGCAAATAAAATAAAAAGGAAGAGCAAAATTAAGCAAAATTTTTATTTTTGGTTCAATAACAGACATAAGTTTTTCAATATAGACAGTATTGAAAATACGAAATTGAGTCTGATGGCGATCAGGTGGGTTAGTTCTTGTATTTTTAATATAAAACTTTAGTTATATTGAATAGTTTAAAACGCGAAATTAAACACTTTTAAATAGCAACTGGTGAGTCCGTGTTACCTCTAACAGTTAATGGGAAACATAAACTAATAACACACAACAACGTACAGCAATATGAAATATATGAAACGGTCGCCATTTTGAAACTGAACGAACTTAGCTGGTAAACGAACCTGGCCAAGATGTTACCGAAATCGGTTTTTGTGCCAAGACATAACAAATTGAACTAAAATTGTGAACGTGAGCGTGCTAAAAAGACCCGCGCGCACACACACACACACACACACGCACGCACGCACACACACATTTTAATCAAAGTACCGGGTATGAGTCTTACTATGAAGACCACTTTAATAGCTCATTTTCCAAAGGAAATCTGCAAAAAAACCCTTGATATTAGTACTTCTTAGTTATATTGACTCCACATATTTCTATTCTGTTGATTCTCTATTTTACAGAATTTATACTTTTAGTTTTTACTGAACGATACGCGTTTGTTGTATGCGTATGTAATCCTGTTCACAAGTACTGTTTTTACTCAAATTAATTTAATACTGTAATTTTTCGTACTTCGAATAGCTTTATAATTGGAAATAATTTAATCTGCATTAACACTAAACAAACCTAACTCAGTGTATCTAATCGTCTAAGTTTCGGTCTACAGCCTCGAGTCTAGATTACACAATGGCGTCCAGTGCAGATTAAGGTTAACTACATCAGTGGCAGAAAAGAAAGTTAATCAAGTTAATTAGGCCGTGGTAATCTGATAATCTACAAAACTATTATTAAAATACAACTTTGTATTCCCTTTCCATCAAGAGCAGCGTGAAAGTACAAATTAATTTTTGCTTTTTTCTAACATTCATACTTTATGCCAGTTACACTAACAAATTAATTTGTAGGGTTACTGCGACTATTTTAGGTCAAGATATGCCCTCTTGTTATATTCCTGAGATGCTCAGTTACGCTAGACGTGAAGTTGTGATTGCTATCACTGCTACTAAAAGTAAAAACCGCGTGCTAAAACACACACGCGCGCGCCTACACAGAGAGAGAGAGAGAGAGAGAGAGAGAGAGAGAGAGAGAGAGAGAGAGAGAGAGAGAGAGAGAGAGAGAGAGAGAGAGAGAGAGTGAGAGAGAGAGAGAGAGAGAGAGAGAGAGAGAGAGAGTTGGCCAAGTTATGTAGAGTAGTTAATGTGTGTGTGTGTGTGTGTGTGTGTGTGTGTGTGTGTGTGTGTGTGTGTGTGTGTGTGTGTGTGTGTGTGTGTGTGTGTGTGTGTGTGTGTGTGCGTGCGTGCGCGCGTGTGTGTGCGCATGTGCGTGTGTGTGTGCGTACGTGCGTGTGTGTGTGTGTGTGTGTGTGATCAGCTGCTTCCGCCGATATCACACTAATGAGGGATCAGTGATTACGGTAAGGGTAAATGTACGGCAGTCTCAAACCCACAACTTTGAGCTGCGCAGTTCAGAAACAGTAGCAGACTGACCGGTGCCTTAGCCTCATCGACCACCAAGCCCTAGCACTCATTAAAAATCCGCATGCATAACCAAAACATACGTTAGGTTTTGGATTACCCATCCATACCTGTTAGAAAAAAAAAGGAATGCTATTCTTAGCGAGCTGTCTCGCTGACGTGATAGGAGCTTATTTCCAAAAATAACTTTGTACACGCTTTTTGAAAACTATTTCACCTCCATAATTATTATTAAAATGTAATTATATCGGTGTAAACTTTCAAATTGCATCGAAAATGAACTATCTAACTTATGTATGCAGATTTTAACGCTGTTTAAGAAACTGTGAAATTTTTAAACGATTTGAAAGACCGCCATTGTGAAAGGGTTGATGAATCATACTGGTTAACGAACTTGTTCAATCAAAAGGTACCAAAATTTTGTAACAATTCTGAACTAAACCGGACCAAACGTGCAAACGCTGGAGTGCTAAATCACGCACGCGCGCGCACATACGCACACACAAGGAAATAAAGATCATACACATCAACCGTTTCAAAATGGCGGTAATTCTAAAAAAAGATAAAACTTTCACTGTCGTAATCAACGTTAAAATCTTAATTTACACAACATATGCAGATTTTAACGCTGGCTACGATAGACAAAAATTTTCAAAATGATATAAAACAAAAAAATGTCTGTTACTCGACCAAAAATAAAAATCATGTATCATGTTTGCTCTTTCTTTTTATTTTAATTACGATAATTTGTTCGAAAACACGACAAATTAACATAGCTGGTTTTTAACAAAATAACTAGAAACTTATTATAGCCTATCAGCTGTTTAATGAAACAGCTTATCGTTACTGAATTAATATAAAACAACTGATCTTTTACTAAAACTACCAATATACAAATTAAATTAACGATTCATTTCATATATTTACATCGGTCAAACTTCTCTATAGCTTCTGTAGTGTAGGGGTTATCACGTACGCCTCACACGAGCAAGGTTCTCGGTTCGATCCCGGACAAAATAGAGAAAATTTTAATTTTAATTAATTTAATACGAGATTTGCGACGCGCAAAATATACTGTTATATACCAATATAAATTTTTGCACTTGCATCACACAAAAATCCAACATCACAACCAGCCCTAAAACATGATACATGTTAAAAACGTTATTGTTACGGATGTTACTTTTTGGTCAGCGAGACAGCTGCGTGCCGCGATTATTTTTGATCCGCTCAATGTTTATTAATTTGATTTGACATTATATTTGCGCATGTTGATTTCCTTCCCAATTACGTTTTACAGGGCTTTTAAAATCGAGTCATGCTCAGCATAACTCTGGTCGTTACACAGCTCGCTAACTGTTTTACATGACTTCCTCTATGGTTCTAATGACGCTGAACGAGCCGGGTTCATTTAAATCCCAAACACCTCTCTACACTTAAATTCAAATCACTTTCGTAGATTTAAAGAGTTGCAATTAACGAAACGATGTGCGGACAGGCGGCTACCAAGGGCAACGAATGCTTAGAGACTTTAATGCCTTCAAATTAATGTTGTTTCCATGACGTTGTGGAATTATCATCAGTCAAACAATGCTTCGAAGGTGATAAGGTCGGCTGAAGTCACGTGAACGAACACGTGTCAAAACGCAGATGGGGAGTGCTAAACGGGCTATCGGTTTCTATCTTTAATTACCTCTATTTTGAGCTATTTGTGATGAGATCCATTGATAAAGATGTCGCAAGTGAGGTGAAGAAATTTGGTGCACAGAGACTACGAATAGTATATTAGAAACGAACACCATATTGAGATTCCTTTGAACCGATATTTTCTTATAATTTTTATTAAATTCATCTTTCAGTTCTTGTCGTTCTTGACAATCTCTACACAGGAGTTAATTCCCGTGGTGGGAGAAGCGTAGTCAGCTTCAAAACCGGACCTAAACAGAGTCGAAGCTACGACGCTAAGATCCGTTTCGCTTTAAGTTGCCGCACGTATGTGATACAAATTACCGAAGAGGTATAGGAGCTATTCCCATGGTGGGAGAAGCGGGGTCAGCTTCAAAACCGAACCTAGACAGAGTCGAAGCAACAACGCTAAGCTCCGTTTCGCTTTTAGTGACCGCACTTACACTACAAACAGTGGGTTCGGTAAGATATTAATGTAATGCACTTACATTACAAACATGAGCATTAAAAATACATTTATGAGCACATGCGACCATAAAGGTAAGACCCAGACCCAGGATCTTGAAATGAGCTGCGATCTTGATCTATAGATTACTTTTTGAAGTCGTTGAAATTTTTCGTAACCTGACACAAACTTTCTGACGTACGTTATAGTTCGGATGCTAGCAACGGAGATAAACTGCACAAAAATCTGTCCGTTTTCTTAAAATCAGTTTACTAGATTTTGGTCGTACATTAAAGTTCATAACTCAAATCGTGGAAATCGGAAAAAACAAAACAATATGACGGTGTTTTTTTTATTTCTCACTCGTTGTGTCATGACTTGATTGTGAATTTCGCACACGAACAAAAATGTTAAGCGAAATCTCGTTAATCTAGCTTGAGACAGATTTTCCGGTTTACTACAAAAAAAAAACGTTTTGTTCGTGCACATATTAGCTACAATTTTACAAAAATAAGATCAAAATAGTTCCCGGCGAAATCGGATTTCTCCATTTTTGTTGGACTTTTAGACCGACAAAATGGCACCGCACCCACATACAAAATTCCGTCGCAACCAGCGATTCATTTATTCTCCCGTGAAATGATATTTCAAAGATCACTCGCTCTAATATTATATTTATATCTTAAGTGTTACAATGAATATCTTACGTGTCAAAAATATACATTTGGCAAGTCAAAGCTACAATGCTCTATAACAATATTTTACAACCCCTTTTAATATCTTAACCCTTAACTTTTCATCTTATCACGACCGTTATTAAGACCAATTCTGATATCATCCGAAAGTGTCACAAAAACTCCGCTTGAACATATAAATATCACATTAACCTGTAAGATCACTCTGATCGTGGTCGAGCTGCTTCACCTTTCAACGCCGCTGCCAAAGTAATTCCAACATGGCGTCTGAAGCAAACGAAAGGTCGATAGAGTAACTGTAACTCGATACAGTAGAGAAGCTTGAGAGTGGCTTCACCCTATATTAAAGTATTAACAAATACACTGCGCGCAACTTTACACAAAATTTCCAAAAAAAGTTTAAATTTTCAATCACTTAAAATTTATATTTTAAATTTTAAAAAATATACAATACGTGAACAGATAGGAAAAAAACAAGTTTGTTTTGAGCAGTAAGTCCAAATGTTTTCCCTTTTTTTAACCCCCCTAAACGGTGTTATTGGAGATGTACGTTACACACATTCTATTAACGTAATTACGTTTGAATTAATTTTAAAACCGATTTTTAGAAAATTAGGTTTTTAAAAGTTTTTGTTCATAACGCGATTTAAAAACCGTCTTTTTAAAATGCAAAAAAGGTCTCGAAATGTAGGAAAATAAGCCTAAATGCCAAATTTCGTTAAAATCGGTTCAATTATTTCAGTCAACGCACACCTTATTACTTAAACGAATCACGATTTTCACATGTTATTACGCTAAGCATTCGGTTTTGTACCAAAAATAAGACTCACGTTACTAAAACTTCATATATTGCTTACCCACAAGTTCGTCAGAACATCGGGGAACTCTCACGCCTCATAATATTCCATTTTAAAGCTTTACAATAAAATAAAACTGACTTAAAACCGATAACAGCTCTGTATACAAAACGTCAGGAGCAGTATAAAATGTTTCCGTCAGAGTGCAGCAACTACAGGTACAGCCGAAAAAAGCACTATTGAAAGTAATAATTAAATTATTAATATACCCAAGAGTTAAATAATTACTGATCAAATCAGTTTTGGAAATAGAATCAGCAAGGCCAGTTCTAGTATGTAAATATTATTAAATAAAAGACTCTGCTTACAGTAAACATTAAATTCTGTAGCCTAATTTAACTGTGTATTGTACAATCAGACTCACTTTCGTATTTTCAATTCCGTATATATAGGAAAACTAACTTCTGTTATTGACTTAAAATATAAAAACATGTATCATGTTTACTCTTACTTTTTTTTTAATTACGATAATTTGTTCGAAAACACGACAAATTAACATAGCTAGTTTTTAACAACATAACCTAAAACTTATTGTAGGTTATCAGCTGTTCAACAAAATCAATAATCGTTACAAATTAATATAAAAAAACTGATCTTTTACTATAACTACAAATATAAATGTGTGATCTCGTATCACGCGACGCACAAAATGCAACATCAAAACCAACCCTAAAGCATGATAGTTGTTAGTATTAATTTTCCAATGGAAATTTAAACGCTAAATAAAGTATGAGAACAATAATAAACGCCGTTTCTGAATCTAGTTTAAATTCAAACGCACTTCTCTGGCGTGAAATAAGGAAATCGAATATAATTCATGAGGCCATTATCCTATAACTGGCACATAAACATTAGTCTACCGGCGTTGTAAGATAACAGAATCCAGAAAATCGATTGAACTATCGTTCTATCTCCCCCCATTAAAGTTTCTAGAAACTAAAAACAAGACAATGTTATAAGGCTGTTTTAGATAACGTCGATCGTAAAGAATTATCTAAGAGGACAAAACGCCGTTGATGGATCAATTTCCTTGTGCCTTTTAGAGCAACGTTTCGGGTAGTCTTAATTAGTATTTTTATGCTAACATGTGTCTTAACTGCTGCAAAAACACAATGTTTGGTAGTCCGGGTTACAAAGCTTGTACAGATAAGATACTGTAGGCTAATTGAGAGGAGCATCAACAAAGGTGTATTGGCCGAGGCGTTTACTTTTCAAGTGTTGAAACGAAGCAAGGCTAATAGCACTAGCAGTTATGAATATTTAAATTCATAATTAAATATTATTTTAAACATGTATCGTGTTTTAGGGCTGGTTGTGATGATGGATTTAGCGCGTCACGTGATGCAGGGAACATGTATATTGATACATAACAGTATATTTACTCGTGGCAAGTCTCATATTAAATTAAAATTTCCTGTACTCCCGCCTGGGATAGAACATAGGAATTTCCTGTGCTTCCGCGTGATAACCACTACACTACGGAAACTACGAAGACTTTGACCGATTTAAGTATGAAGTGAAACGTTAATTTAATTTTGGTAATTATATTAAAAGATCAGTTGTTTTATATTAATTCGTAACGATCAGCTGATTTCAATGAACAGCTGATTGGCTACAATAAGTTTCAGGTTATATTGTTAATGACTCACTATTTTAATTGATCGTGTTTTCGAAAAAAAATTGTACTTAAAATAACAATAAATACAGGATTATTTAATAAAATACAATACAGGTAATTATACTTTTTAGGAAAAAAAGAAACATTCTGTTATTGAACCAAAAATAAAAATCATGTGTCGTGTTTTCGAACAAATTATCCTAATTAAAATAAAAAGTGGAAGAAAATATGATATATGATTTTTATTTTTGGTTCAATAACAGACATTTTTTTTGATTGGGAGGGCCCGAAGGTCCTTATGCCGCCACTGTAAGAGCTTTCTGAAGCGAGTTCTATGACACGGAATATGTACACCTAAAGTGGATCTATCAGAGTTTACAAGTGCACAAAAAGTCTGTAACAGTAAAAACTGAGGTGCTTAGGAAATAACACTTGCTTCTGATGTATACAAAAACCTAAAGTTTGTTTACCAAAATGAACTTTTAGATCATTCGTGAACAGGTTCAAAAATTATTTCAGGTCCTAACAACCCTATTGTTTTTTTAACAACAAAATTAATGACTTTCTATTGAATATTATCAAACCAACCTGTTGTGAGACAGTGTACCCCTCCCCCACCAAATCTCAGCCACCCTTCAAATGCAGTCCCTCACAACACAGTATAATCAAGCCAGTCATTATTATTCCCCTTTACAAAGAACGCCCCTTTTCAACTTTCATCCCAGAGCGGTGCATTTCCTTTGTGCTAGACACAAGTGCATCTAAACCGGCGCCATCTTTTTGTTTGAAATCAAGGTCAAAAGCACCTGTGGGTACATTACGTAACCTTGGTGTATAGGAAAGTTTGTGTTCTATTTCAGTGTGTTTATACAGTATTTGTACAAATAACAACACACTACATCTATGGTCGTATACAAATGACAAAGTAAACTAACAAGTTGTTTGGTTTTTCAAATCGGTTCTTCAGAATGTTGTTCTGAATCGATTCTTCAGAATATGTTGTTCTGAATCGGTTCTTCAGAATATGTAGTTCTGAATCAGTTCTTCAAAATATGTAGTTCTGAATCAGTTCTTCAGAATATGAAATTCTGAATTGGTTCTTCAGATGTGTTGTTCTGAATCAGTTCTTCAGAATGTGTTGTTCTGAATCAGTTCTTTAGAATGTGTAGTTCTGATTAGTTCTTCAGAATGTGATGTTCTGAATCGGTTCTTCAGAATGTGTTGTACTGAATCGGTTTTTCAGAATGTGCTGTTCTAAATCGGTTCTTCAAAATGTTGTTCTGAATTGGTTCTTCTGAATGTGTTGTTCTGAATCGGTTCTTCTGAATGTGTTGTTCTGAATCGGTTCTTTAGAATGTGTTGTTCTGAATCGGTTCTTCATAATATTGTTCTGAATCGGTTCTTCAGAATATGTTGTTCTAAATTGGTTCTTCAGAACAACTCAATAAATAAAAAATATGAATGTTCATAACTCAAAACATATTTAAATTTTAAAAAGAAATTTACTGTGCGGGCAGTAAATCGAATAAACCATGAACGAATTTTTGTAAGCAGATAGATACGAGTGACAAATGTTTTAACAAAATGATTTTTACAAACCACATTTCAAAAGAATCTGTATAACCTTCAGCTTTTTGCACAGACAACAAACTTATTCACATCTAATTGAAACCCAGGATTTGATGTAAGCAAAGGCACCGGACAGTCTGCTGCGCACTTCAAGGTTGTCAGTTCTAGCCGCAGTTACTGCGGCTCCTTTACCTTTACCGTTAACGCTGATCCTCATTATTCTAATTAACATAAGGAATGGACTTCAAAAGAAAAAACCTCCCATTTTTTCACTTTAAGAAACCGAAAAATTGATACATCGATCAGATTCTTAAAGCAGATTTTTCCAAGCTCGCCATGTAGGCTACTTTTTTAAAACAATCACACAGTAAAACATGTTAAGTTCTGTGTACTGAATTACAAGCCAACAATTAGAAGCAGAATGAATGTTGAACGCCGTTACAAAGGTAAAATTACACCACTAAACATGTTTGGCAGACGTTTATTAAAGTCATCGTGTTTTATAGGGAGTGTTTTTACCTTATGACATTTATTATACGTGACCTTGATCAACGTAAACACTGGCAATACCAGCCAGGGGCGATATATCCAGGGCTTAGAGGTCAACGACATGCCCCCGGCAATAAGTTGGCCAAAAGGTTTCTCTTACCCCTCCCACATTCTGTATAACTCTCGTAAAACAGCGAAAACACGCACTAACAATCTGCTTTATTTTTACTTCAACGGTTGCGAGCTCCTGAATTACAAAGATTTTTTTTTTAAAGTAACGTCTAATAACGATTTCCATATTTAAGGCAATGAGCAATAACAATAAACCTTCCTTAATATATTAAATCCAGCCCGGGACCTTGAAATGGGCACTGATCATGACCTCTAGATCACTTTTTTGAGAGATCGTTGCTCATGTGTGTGTGCGCGTGTTAGCACGCTCACGTTCGCAATTATTAGCACACAAATATGAGCTTGGACATATTCGTTAACCAGCAAAATCCGTTCAACAGTTTCAAAATGGCGGTCATTTCAAATCTTTAAAAATTAATAACGTGTTTGCTTTTATTCTCTTTTTTAAATCCGATTTCATCATTGTAATTAGCGTTAAAAACTGAAAAATTGACGTTCTGAATTTTCAAAATTAATAAATGTTTTGGAAGGCCGTCAGGGTTCATTTTTGTAATTTCAACGTAATTTGAAAGTTTAGAAATGCCTATTGTGCAGATTTTAATGTTGATTATGGTGGTAAAATCACATTTTCAAAAAAAAGTAAGTTACATAAAAATATTTTTGGAAATTAGCTTCTATCGCGTCAGCTAAACAGCTGTTTGCCGCGATTATTACAGATATCATTCGAAATAGCGAAGTATTTAATTTTTTAAGCAACCTTCGGTTTTCCTCGATTGTCTTTCCTCGATTTACTGCTTAAACTACTTTAGGGTGATTATTGGCAATGAATACAGGTTAGATTCTGTATTCATTGTTATTGGCAAATAAGAATTAAATGTCTGTTTCTTTTTACCTCGACACCCTGATTAAAGTCACTGAATATCTGATTCTTCTTTTAATTATATTTAACGGAACATTTTTTAAATTAACAAGAACAATAAACAAAACCTCAATTGAAATACTGAAGCAACAGCTGTTGCGCGAAATCAGCTGTTTAGAAGTAGTCACTCCAAGTTTACATACACAAAAGAACAATTATACACGCTGTGAGGTATGCGTTACTGAATCAAGCGTGACGCAAAAGCAAATGTTTGTACCTAGGTTTTGCCATCCGCGACCATAGACGTTTTCACTTCAAAAATGTGGAGAAAACTGTAATGAACATGACGCCAATACACTAACTAAAATTTACCACCAGTAAACATTATTTAATTTTTTACCGATAACTTGCTTAGTGTTTTGCCTCAGTAAAATTTAAATAACCCAGGCATACACAGTCCTATATTTTACACAGAATCCTATTCCTAGAATACTTTTAAATTACTATATTTTTTTAAAAATTTATTTGAAGCGTTCGTTTCTATACCACCGTTAAACTCTCCCGTTTGATAATATGTAAACACAGTACAGAGTTAAATTTTATGTCAATATGAACACAAATATTACAAAACGACAAGCGAAAACTCACTAAACTGTATTATCAACTTGTAGACATGCAAAGCGGTTGAAATTTAATGGTAGGGACTACATAGGTTTTAAAGGCTAAATAATGTACGAAATATGTTTTAATACAATGTTATGAAAAGGGGATTACAGATTGTCCTTAGAAACGGGCAGGGTTGTCCTCTCATACAATATGCGGAACGGAACATTCAACCAGGGGCCTGGGTTGATAATAACAAATCACGACAGTCGAATCGAAACAGGTTTCTGAAATTAACCTTGAGCAATTCCACAAAATAGTTTTGACCTTTAAATTAAAGTTAACTTGATAATACGTTTGAAGGGGATAATTTCAAAAACCAAAACCGTGAGTGTCTATCAATAAAATTAACCACAAAACACAATCTAAAAAAAATTTACAAAACACACGAATTATTTTCAATTAAATCTTGTTTCAGTCCTAGCCTATCATCTTCACTAGTTTACGAAACCTATTTTTAACACAGATTCTTGAGGAAACGATTTTGAACTTCATTAAAAACATGTTCTGTTTGGAAAACGATTCCATCAACCTTCAGAGGTTCAGTAAGTCTGGCGAAGTGGTTTTTTGTTACCGTCAACTTAGCCTGTAAGCGTGTCATATGAAACACATCAAGTCTTTCAATCGAAACAATTGTTTACTTAAGGTTGTTTACGTTCCCAAAATGTTAGAATTTTATCAAAACATTGAAACATGGAAAGTTTAATTTCTAAGAAGTGGGGAACAGCAGGTTTTTGAGGTTATACTCTCGAAATATTTGAGTCATCATGTTTAGGATTATAAGTATATATATATATATATATATATATATATATATATATATATATATATATATATATATATATATATACTTATATAAGTATATATATATATATATATATATATATATATATATATATATACAATGGGACATTGCTAATTTTTTAACACTATAGTGAATCAAATTTCTACGGTGCAAAGTGTACAGTTTACACCGCTAGTTCACTAATAATTTTAGAAAAAATTCGCACTACGGGTCTATATAAAAAATGCAAACTGAAATAAACTTGAGAATTCAGTCAACTAGTAGGTAAATTCGTAAAACCAAATTGTTTATACCCTCAAAAATATTAAAATGTTATCAAAATATTGAAACATAGAAAGTATATTCTTTAAAAGTGAGGAACATCAGGATTTGAGGTTATACGCCCGAAAGATTTAATTCATAATGTCAATATGATTGTAAGGATGGGACATTGCTAATTTTATGATCTTGTGAACCAAATTTCTATGGTGCAAAGTGCACACCACTAGTTCACTAATGGTTTTCGAAAAGCTTCCCACTACGGGTCTATATCAAAACCGCAAACTGAAATAAAACTTGGAGAATTCAGTCAACACGTAGGTAAAATTCGTAAGACTTACCAGTCAGGTTTTTAAGTTCTGCGACTTATATCCAGTCCTGCGTACTTAGCACACCCACTATAAGACCACAACACTGAAACTTTCCTGCAGCCGTATCAGGCTGGAACACTCAACTTTCCTGAACACAAGACGTAACACTTTGAAAACACTGTTACAGACCGTAAGCAATATCAAACGAAATCCTTCAGAAAACAACAAAGTTTAAAAAACCACACTTACAACACAGTCGACCGTCCGACGTCGGACATTTTGTTTCTAGAACTCCCCTCTCCCCTCTCCTTGCGCAGGTAAACCGACTGGATCTGAACTGAACGGTACACGTTGAATAAGTACACTCCCTGACAACACCGATATACAGTACAGTCCGGTGCTGACCGACATAGGTATGCACGCTGAGCTACCTTTCCCACAGTTCAGGCTCGTTATTTATCGATTGTATTATTGTTCGCAAGGTTGTTTCAAGGACATTGCTTAGGTTAAATGATTTTAATGAGCGAGTAAGGAATGGACTGCTTCAATTATCTGCTCGATTCAACAGCTTATCGCTGACCTGGACAAAAGAAATCTGATCGTTCGTATCAGTCTCGACTGGTTTTTTGTATTCGAACAAAACATTCTAGACTGTATCAAAGAGTTACAACTAGAATCGTTACAAGGAAATCGTAAATGTATCACTCCTCTGACTTCGATCATTGTTGAAGTGTTGGCTGTGAAAAAAGAAGCCAAGATCCTGAAAAAAGCAGATGATAACAAACTCATCTGTTTTCCGTCTAAAAAAAATTATGTTGTTGAACCAAAAATAAAAATCATTTGTCATGTTTTCTCTTCCTTTTTTACTTTAATTACGATAATTTGTTATAAAACTACGACAAATCAATATAGCTATGTTTTAACAACATAACCTAAAACCTATCAGCTGATCAATGAGTCAGCTGATCGTTACGAATTTAATATGAACGAAACATTAACATAGCTAGTTTTAACAACATAACATAAAACTTATTATAGCCTATCAGCTGTTCAACGAAATCAGCTGATCTTTACGAATTAATATAAACGACAAATTAACGTAGCTAGTTTTTAACAACACAACCTAAAACTTATGGCCTATCAGCTGTTCAACGAAATCATTACGAATCAAGTGATCTTTTCACAATTAAATTAATCATAAATATACTTATGAAGTCAAACTTCTTCGTAGTTTCCGTAGTGTAGTGGTTATCACATCCGCCTCACACGCGCAAAGTTTGGTCCTTAGCGGAAACAAAGTAATTTTTAATTATAATTAATTAATACGAGACTTGCGACGCGCAAAACACACTGTAATAGGCTATATCGATATAAACATGTTCCTCGCATTACGCGTCCCGGAAAATCCAACATTACAACCATCCCTAAAACATGATAAATGATGAAACATTTGAGAACATCTTCGCACTGACTAGTTAGGCGTGGTAAAACAGGGCGTTTATTTTAAGAACGCGATCATTGTCTTCGACGGAAGCAACCGTGAGACCGCACACAGTCCTGGCGTGGACTTGAAAAGGTCTTCGTCTTAAAAAATGGCGAGGATACTCCTGAGAAGTACTTAAACCTTTGGGTTTTCCTTAACTGGATGGCAGAAAAGGAAGTACTTGTATAAAGTAAAACTACTCTACAATATTATCGGTTAATTGGAATAACAATTTAGAACAATTAATAAGGCGAAACCAGTTTCAGGGCGCAGAAGGGTTGAGGGTAACGATGAGGCGGACAGATCGGCTAGACTGAGATCTGTTTTCGTGTTTATTGAACCCGAACCGGCAGTAGGGACTTCCCTTTGTCTGGATGGGTCTGTTGTTAATAGTTGGGTCACTAAGCACAAGATGTGGCAACCTTAGAGGGCATTCCCATAGTAAATGTATTTTAAAGAAGGTCCTCTTGTGAGGATTTGTAAGGACTATGGTTGAAGCAAAACTAAAAAAAAAAACATAGAACTTATCACTGTGGTCAGAGGGTACACAGGAACAGGATATGAATGTATCATAGAGAAACCGTGAGTAGGTTATGCAGAAAGGAAAAGGAAACTGCATATTGTCTGCAATTATCTGTGATTGTGAGGCTCTTGTCAGCAGGAGGCTAAAGGTATTTTGCTTCCAGAACTCAGAGGACCTCAATAGAATGTGTTAGTTACTAGACTACCGAAACTTACTGAGGGACACCAATCTACTGAACTAGAATCCGTTAGTTGCACAATAGGTCCTTTAATCGCAGTGCTAGGGGTTATATAATCCCTTAAATTAAAGGCCGCCATGGAAGGTACCTTCGTAACGAAATGCCGAACCGTCGAGTTGAACTAAGTTATAACAAGTAAAGCCTAATATTACAACCATGACATTATACCCGTTAAGTTTTCCATTTTACCGACGCAGCGCTAGAAAGCAGACATTTTTGTTCTTATTAATAACTAATTACCATAATCACTTATTATCTCCGTAAAACGCTGACCTCTATTTTTCGAACGCAAGTACTTTCAAGATCTCGTTCTCTAAAAAAAAGGTCAACGTTCTAGATTCAAAAAGCTTACCGTGAGACCGATTCAATGGGCCGCCGCATATATTTTGGAAATTACTTTTACGCGAATCTGAAAGCATTAAAACCTGTTTTTGTCGTTTTAATGAGGCAATCACGGAGCCGGGAACCGGGGAAAGATATGCATCCACAATCGTGTGCTAATTAATTCTTTATAAGTCCAAAAAGCTGATTAGTTTCAACTAATACACACATAACGTTCAGTTACGGTAGTCAAAGAACAGCAGACCTAGCAGCATAGTCTTAATTAATTGCCTGGCACCGCTCCACGACAACGCTCGGACACCATCGTAACTTTCCGTCAATTTTATTTGTAAACGTAATATTAACATGCATCATGTTTTAAGGCCGGTTGTAATGTTGGATTTTGCGCATGCGTGTCAATGTCATATTGCACATAATATATTTAGCGCGTCGTGCTATTGTATATATAAAATATAATTGTGACTACTTCTAAACAGCTGATTTCGCACAACAGCTGTTGCTTTGATAACATTTCAATTGAAGTTATGTTACAAATTCAATTTCTAAATAAAATGGACAATACAATTATTTTTTAAACAATATATGTTTTAAATCAAGAACAAACATTAAGAAAAAAATGAACGAGAAATAATACGAAAATTTGGAAATAAATTTTAAAAAAATGAAATTAACAATGCAAATGTTACAATAAAAGAGTAATGACTGGAGCAACATCAACTTATTAATAACAAAAAACGAGGAATCGAGAAAACCATGATTTATATTTTTGGTTCGGTAACAGAAATTTAGAGCAAAATTTTACTGGACCAACTTTATTATTTTTTTTTTTTAAGGCGAAAAGCACATTGAGGCTATTATCGCCTCCCTAAATATAAGTGTGAGTGTAAAGTGTTGAAATCGTAAGTGTAGTGTCGTAAGTGTAAGTGTGTGTTCGACTCGGGTACCGCGAGGGACGTCTAAATCCTCTCAATAGGTGCAGCTAGTCTGCACCCCCCTTTGAGACAAACTTTTTGTAAAACTGTATGCCCTATATACACGGAGCGTTCAAAATTAAAATAGGTCAAGCCGTTCATCCAGTATTACAGAAAATAGCCAGCTTCTATCTCATGGTTAAATCGAAGTCCCGCCATCTTGAAAAGGAAGTTAATGGAAAAATCTTACGTATACGTCTTTCGGGCTTTATACAAGGTACTTTTGTACCAAATTTCAAAACAATCGGTCAATGCTTTTGGCTAAGACTACGTACATTCGTCATCGTAAATAAGAGGCCGCCATCTTGAAACGGAAGTGAATGAGATAAAATCTTACACATACGTCGTTCGGGTTTTGTACAAGGTAATTTCGTACCGAATTTCAAAACGATCGGTCAATGCGTTTGGTCAAAATTGCGTGACAAAGAAAGACGCAAACCAAATGTCGGAAGGTCAAGGTCAAAGCCTCGCTTCGCTCCTTCAGTTATTGTTTTTAAAATTTCATTTTAAAGAAAAACGATTAGTCTAAACCAATAGCAAACACAAATAGCTATAGCAAAATTGATCTATTACTTTATACCTGATCAAAACAAACTAATTTATCAAATCTGATTAGCCAGTTAAATCTATTTCTGCGCTACTTTTCGACAGCATCGTTCGTCGTTTTCTTTCGCTGCGCTCTTCGAACTTCATTTATCCGATTTACTAAATTTAAGAACGTTTTTTTTCGCAAACGCTTTATAAAATATTACAAACAGCTAATAGCGAGCAGGTCATGAGTACCTTGCAGTCAGAGACTGGTTAAATAAATTTGACAGGACAGGAAACAAAAAGCCAGACAAAGGAAATAGGGGAGACGAAGGGCACAGGATCGCCAGGACACGCCTCTGCATGTCTGGGAGTCATTCAACCTTGACGAAATCAGGTGTTCCTGAGCACCAGCGCAACTCAAACAATTCAACTGGTCGGTTTTTGGGGCCGCGTTGATTAGATCAACGTTTTTTTCAAATTAGAAACCTAACCTGACTTTATTTTTACTCATTATTTATAAATATATTGTTATTATATAAATACTTAATACCTGGTTTTTTTTCTATTTTTTTATTAGAGCAACGTTTTTTTTTCAAATTTGAAACCTAACCTCATTCGTTAAATTAATCATAATTAAAAACGTATGTCTTTCCGCCGGGATCTTGCGCGTGTGAAGCGCACACGATAACCACTACACTACGAAAACTACGAAGGAATTTAACTGATTTAATTATATGAAATGAATCGTCAATTTAATTTTGGTAGTTATATTACAAGATCAGTTAACTAATTTCATTGAACAGCTGATAGGCTATAATAATTTTTAGGTTATGTTGTTAAAAACTGGCAATTTTACAGTTAAAAATCAGTTGTTTTATATTAATTACTAAAGATCAGCTGGTTTCATTGAACAGCTGATAGACTATAATAAGTTTCAGGTTATGTTGTTAAAAAAACTAGCTACGTTAAGGTTGTCGTGTTTTCCAACAAAATTATAGTTGGAAAATCTACAAAAATTGATTATTGTTAACATTCGCCACAAACTGCGGTTCAAACATTTTCAGTGTACTACAAGAAGAGAACAGTGATTGTTCGAACACTTACATTTTTATTTGCCATCAGTTGAACCCGGACAATGGCAGGTTCACCTCTTCGCCGGAACTATGGCTGGCGCCTCCGCTTGTACGTGTCACGTGTAGGACGGCCGGAGCGTAGCGAACTGAAATACAAAACCAACTATTTAGCCACTAAACGTGAAATAAAGTATTCAACAGTGCGAATTATCTGCCCTCTCTTGACGAATTAATGCAATTTTATGGTTGGGGCGGTTGGTTGGAGGATTTAACTTAGAACAGGGGGATGAAATTTTTGAATCAGGAAATGTGTCTTTCTTCGCAAGGAAAGTAAAGCTGGTGGTTCGTGTGGTGTATATTGTCATCGCACGTTAAAGAACGTAATATAGGACCTATAGATAAATTATCATTCTCAACCGTTTAACTTTAAACATAAGCTTAGATGGTTATATACGCCTAACGTTAAGAACAATGTAAAAGAACTAAAAAAAAGAAAATCACCGACCCTTCTAAAAACCCTACGGTTAAACTTTGATTGATTGAAGCAAAATTTTAAACGTCAACGAAACATTCGTTTCTAAAATTCTTAAATAAATTATGCGCGCGCGTGTGTGTGCGCGTGCGTGTGTGTAAATCTTGTGTGTGTGTGTGTGTGTGTGCGCGCGCGCGTGCATGCATGCGTGTGTGTAAATCGTGTGCGTATGTGCGTGTACGTGCGTGCGTGTCCTCTCTCTCTCAATTTTGGACCGATTTGCTTCATCGGCACAAAAACCAATTACAGTAATACCTTGAATTGATTCGTTAAGCATCAAAATAAGTTAACAGTTTAAAAATGGCGGCCATTCCAAATCTTTAAAAATTCATAACTTTTTTGGTTTTTTATAAAGTCAATTTTACGTCAATGAGTGCATAAATGAGCATTTCGGTTTTCGAAAATTCGTTGAAATTCAGGAATCTTTAACGGCGATCAGGGTTTATTTTCGTATTTTTAATATAATTATAAAATTTAAAATACCAGCATATGCAGACTTTAATGCTGTTTATGATAGTGAAATTATAATTTCAAAGAGGGTAGGTAAAGTAAATATTTTTGGAAATTCGCTTCTATCACCTCAGCGAGACACGATTATTCCTGTTTCACTTTCTTGCACGATTATTTCACTTTCTTGCATTCATTAAATCGGTAAGGTTAGATTTCAAAAATATTTTGGCCGCCATTTTGTTTCTACAAACATCAGCCATATGCAATTCTCATATTCTATTTCTGGTAGCCTATTTAAAAAAATGTATAGTTTCAAAATAATCAATGGAGGAATGAGAAAATAATGGAAATCAAGTGCGTGAACCTCTTCGTGGGAAACACAGTATAACAATGAATATAACCTATAATTTGTTTATACCGGTCAATGCATTTGGCCAAAACTGCCTAAAAAACACACAAACCAAATGCCGAAAGGTCGAGTTTGAAACAGGTACCTCGCTTCGCTCGATCAATAAGACCAGGATTTACAAGTATTACATTTAATTAACTAGTAGTTCAAAAGAACAGTACACCTCGCAAAATATTCTTAATATATATCATTCCACGACAAGGAAGACACAAGGAAACCTGAACCAAAGACTGTGCGACCAGCAAGACATCTTCTGAAGTGCGAAGCATTCGAGCGGAAAACTGATGCCCTTTGACTTTGACCCTGCAGAAGTTGAAATACCGGAAAGATGCGGACACGGAAATTTACGTACACACAAATAAAGCGGTAATATGCAGACACTAAGGGTTACTGCTACATGACAAAGGTTTGACAGATCTCTACAAATATATCGATGCCGGAAATTTGCAGACTCTAGGGGTTACTGCTACCTGACAAAGGTTTGACAGATCTCTACAAATATATCGATGCCGGAAATTTGCAGACTCTAGGGGTTACTGCTACCTGACAAAGGTTTGACAGATCTCTACAAATATATCGATGCCGGAAATTTGCAGACTCTAGGGGTTACTGCTACCTGACAATGGTTTGACAGATCTCTACAAATATATCGATGCCGGAAATTTGCAGACTCTAGGGTTTACTGCTACCTGACAAAGGTTTGACAGATCTCTACAAATATATCGATGCCGGAAATTTGCAGACTCTAGGGGTTACTGCTACCTGACAATGGTTTGACAGATCTCTACAAATATATCGATGCCGGAAATTTGCAGACTCTAGGGGTTACTGCTACCTGACAAAGGTTTGACAGATCTCTACAAATATATCGATGCCGGAAATTTGCAGACTCTAGGGGTTACTGCTACCTGACAAAGGTTTGACAGATCTCTACAAATATATCGATGCCGGAAATTTGCAGACTCTAGGGGTTACTGCTACCTGACAATGGTTTGACAGATCTCTACAAATATATCAATGCCGGAAATTTGCAGACTCTAGGGGTTACTGCTACCTGACAAAGGTTTGACAGATCTCTACAAATATATCGATGCCGGAAATTTGCAGACTCTAGGGGTTACTGCTACCTGACAATGGTTTGACAGATCTCTACAAATATATCGATCCTGGAATTTTGCAGACACTAGAGGTTATTGCTACCTGACAAGTATTCGACAGATCTCTACAAATATTTCGATGCCGATTGTATATCAAATATATCTGTACAAATATATTCGATACAAATGTTTGTAGAGATCTGTCAAACCCTTGTGCGAGTAGCAGTAACCCCTAGTGTCTGCAAATTACCACTTTATTTATGTGTTTGCAAATTGCCGTTTCCGGACACCCAGAGTTGGAAACATAGTGACATATTCTAAGGCTAATGAAAGACATAGAACTAAACTATATCAATTTGAACTTGGAGAAAGCCTAAAGGCTGAAGTGCCTAGGGGTAATAATGGCTTCTGTTATGATAACAAAAAAATGAAAGCGTGATCCAACTTGTTTCAGTTCACACTATTTTCACTAGGGCCTATATTACTGCGCATGAACTGTGAAAGACTTAAAAGTTTAAATATCACTTGTTACGTAATCATATAACGATATTTTACTTGTCATGAAAAGATCCACTTGACCAAATGGACCAGATGGACTTTCCAATAACTGGTTGGACTAAATGACGCGTTAAGGTAAAGCTGTCACGTTGTTTGGTCCGTTCCTTAAATGGAAACTGAACTGGACGGAATCTGTGCCAAATGTCGCTCAAACGTGTACTAACTTGCCGTACCTCGGGCAAGACTTAGCGACTAAATAAGGATAAAATAGGAGTGAATTGTATTGTTGGCAGTTCCAAAGAGTGCACATCATTTAACGATTGAATTAGACCAAGGAATTACTTCGTATTATATTTAAAAGAGGGAAAAAATTTAACATATTTTTAAAAAATGATTTGTTATTAAGATGATATCTTAAAATATGGAAATTTTTATTATTAATCGCGTTAAAAACCATTAAGAAGTTAACTTTTACTAACTACAAGTTATGAATCTATGGCGTCTTAGAATCGATGCCATCTTAGAATCGATGCCGTCTTAGAATCGATAGCATCTTAGAATCTATAGCTTCTTAGAATCGAGAACGTCTTAGAATCAATAGTGCTTCAAAATCGATGGTGTCTTAGAATCGATTCCGTCTTAGAATCGATAGTGTCTTCGAATCGATAGCATTAGAATCGACAGCGCCTCAGAATTGATGGTGTGTTACAATTGATAGCGTCTTAGAATCGATAGCGTTAGAATCAATAGCTTCTTAGAAATGACGGTGTGTTAGAATCAATAGGGTATTAGAATTAATGGCGTCTTAGAATCGATGACGTTTTAGAATTGACGGTGTCTAGAATCGATGGCATTCTTAGAATCGAATGTGTCTTAGAATGAAGTGTGTCTCAGCATCGACAGCGTCTTAGAATCGGATGTATCTTAGAATCGAGTGTGTCTTAGAATCGATAGCGTCTTAGAAACGATAGTGTCTTAGAGTCTATGGGGTCTTAGAACCGATGGCATTCTTAGAATCGAGTGTGTCTTATAATCGATAGCGTCTTAGAACTGATGGCGTCTTAGAATCGATGGTGTCTTAGAATCAATTTTTTGTTTATTTTTTTTTGTGTTTAACGTTTGACTATTGTGCACACTTGGGCTAATGCAGACGATGGCGTATGAAAATGCCAAGCCCTGGCCGGGAATCAAACCGTGGTCTTTTAAAATTGAGTGTATCTTAGAATCGAGTGTGTTTTAGAATCGATAGCGTCTTAGATTCGATGGCGTCTTAGAATCTAGTGTGTCTTAGAATCGATGGCGTCTTAGAATCGATAGCATCTTAGAATCGAGTGTGTCTTAGAATCGATGTTGTGTTAGAATCGATGGCGTCTTAGAATCGATGTCATTTTAGAATCGATAGCGTCTTAGAATCGATAAGGTCTTAAAATAGTTTTGGCCATAGAATCTATGGCGTCTTAGAATCTATGGCGTCTTAGAATCTATGGCGTCTTAGAATCGATAGCATCTTAGAATCGAGTGTGTCTTAGAATCGATATTGTGTTAGAATCGATGGCGTCTTAGAATCGATGTCGTTTTAGAATCGATAGCGTCTTAGAATCGATAAGGTCTTAAAATAGTTTTGGCCATAGAATCTATGGCGTCTTAGAATCGATAGCATCTTAGAATCGAGTGTGTCTTAGAATCGATATTGTGTTAGAATCGATGGCTTCTTCGAATCGATGTCGTTTTAGAATCGATAGCGTCTTAGAATCGATAAGGTCTTAAAATAGTTTTGGCCATAGAATCGATGGCATCTTTGAATCGATGAAATACGGTAATCATTCGTAAGTGAAAAATTGTGTACAATGTTTTTCCACTACTTATTATATTTAAATTCACTATATTTATATTAAAGGCCATTCCTTACAAACAGTAGGCCTAATACTTTTGTTTTTGTTATTTAACTCTGTCAACAAGGCGTGAGTACTTTTCATTTCCTAACCACCGCGAGATGTTAAAGTCCTCAGCACTCGGCATTCAGGAGCGCACTTTCCGCTCTACTAACACAGCACAGGAAACGTAACGGCTTTCGCATCGCACCTGACCACCTGACGCAGTTCCTTTACTTACGTTTCTTTTACAACCGAACAACGGTCGGTGACTTCATTGCCGGGTTAAATACGAAACTTACAAGTCATTCGTAGATTATTCCTACCATAACAGCTGTAGCCGCCGAAGTACATGTTACTGACCATGTAGAGCATGACGGCCATTTCGAATTTATTCCCTTATAAGACTAATGTTAATCAACGATATATCTCATTTTAAAAGTCTTGTATACGGGAATGTGGTCAGTGTTTTTCATTTTGTATATGTTTTTCGCTCCTGTATACTTAAAAACAAAATGTACGTCTATACAAAATGAAAAAAGCAGACCACATTCCCGAGTTACCAGTACCGTTAATTAACATTAGTCCAATTGGAAACAGATTCTAAACAGCCAACCGGGTTTACAGACCCTTAACCTCCGTTGCGCGATCACTAACCTAAACTTTTGTACTATGCTTTTTCAAGTGTTATTTATAAATATATAGTGGAGCAAATAGTTTTAAAAAATTTGGAAATTTTTATTAGAAATCACTTCAAACAAATTAAGTAAAGTAGTTAATTGACCGAGCGAAGCGAGATTATTGTTTCAACTCGTCCGTTGGCATTTGGTATGTAGGCCTATGTGTTTGTTTTGGTCATAAGCGTTGACCGATCGTTTTGAAATTCGGTATGGAAAAATGTACAAAGCCCGAACAACGTATGTATAAATGTTTTTACAATTCACTTACGTTTCAAGATGGCTGCCTCTTATTTACGGTGAAGACTGCACTCAGTTTTGACCAAACGCATTGGCCGATCGTTTTGAAATTCGGTACAAAAATACCTTGTATAAAACCCGAATGACGTATGTATACAAATTTTCCCTTTTCACTTACGTTTTAAGATAGCGGCTTCTTATTTACTGTGTTTTTTACGCAGTTTTGACCAAACACATTGACCGATTGTTTTGAAATTCGGTACAAAAATACCTTGTATAAAACCCGAATGACGTATGTATACAAATTTTCCCTTTTCACTTACGTTTTAAGATAGCGGCTTCTTATTTACTGTGTTTTTTACGCAGTTTTGACCAAACACATTGGCCGATCGTTTTGAAATTCGGTACAAAAATACCTTGTATAAAACCCGAATGACGTATGTATACAAATTTTCCCTTTTCACTTACGTTTTAAGATAGCGGCTTCTTATTTACTGTGTTTTTTACGCAGTTTTGACCAAACACATTGGCCGATCGTTTTGAAATTCGGTACAAAAATACCTTGTATAAAACCCGAATGACGTATGTATACAAATTTTCCCTTTTCACTTACGTTTTAAGATAGCGGCTTCTTATTTACTGTGTTTTTTACGCAGTTTTGACCAAACACATTGACCGATTGTTTTGAAATTCGGTACAAAAATACCTTGTATAAAACCCGAATGACGTATGTATACAAATTTTCCCTTTTCACTTACGTTTTAAGATAGCGGCTTCTTATTTACTGTGTTTTTTACGCAGTTTTGACCAAACACATTGACCGATTGTTTTGAAATTCGGTACAAAAATACCTTGTATAAAACCCGAATGACGTATGTATACAAATTTTCCCTTTTCACTTACGTTTTAAGATAGCGGCTTCTTATTTACTGTGTTTTTTACGCAGTTTTGACCAAACACATTGGCCGATCGTTTTGAAATTCGGTACAAAAATACCTTGTATAAAACCCGAATGACGTATGTATACAAATTTTCCCTTTTCACTTACGTTTTAAGATAGCGGCTTCTTATTTACTGTGTTTTTACTGTGTTTTTACGCAGTTTTGACCAAACACATTGGCCGATCGTTTTGAAATTCGGTACAAAAATACCTTGTATAAAACCCGAATGACGTATGTATACAAATTTTCCCTTTTCACTTACGTTTTAAGATAGCGGCTTCTTATTTACTGTGTTTTTTACGCAGTTTTGACCAAACACATTGACCGATTGTTTTGAAATTTGATACGAAGGTACCTTGTATAAAGCCCGAATCACGTATGTATAAGAGTTTTTCCTATTAACTTCCGTTTCAATATGGTGGCATCTTATTTACGGTGACGATTGTACGCAGTTTTGACCAAACGCACTGACCGATCGTTTTGAAATTCGGTACCTTGTGTGTAAGACGTTTTCCTACTCACTTCCGTTTCAAAATGTCGGCCTCTGATTTACGATTACGAATTTACGCAGTTTTGACTAAATGCATTGGTCGATCGTTTTTAAATTCGGTACGAAAGTACCTTGTACAAAGCCCGAACGATATATGTGTAAGACGTTTTCCCATTCTCTTCCGTTTCAAAATGGCGGCCTCTGATTTAACGATGAGAAGTGCTGGTTGTACGGCTCCACTTCATGGAGGAAGAGGATTACCCGGTCAAATTGGCGGGAAATATTTCGAGAGCGTCAGAACGCTGTCGTGGAGCGGTGGCCAAAGCGTAGCTTACACTGGCAGGTCTAGTACTAGTTTTTACTACAATCAAGCTGTTTTAAAGGGTTCACTGTAAATGTTTATAATTATTATTGTTTTAACGCACACGACAGAAGCACACAACCTTTAAGGTCACGCTTAAGACCATCTAAGATGATTCCCAACCATTAAACTTTAAAAATGAAAAATCTGCAACTGCGTATTAAGGAATTAATGTACCGCAGTTTCCATAAATTCCTCAAATTTAGAGACAAATCTCTCTTAAATTCCTATTAATATAAGGTACCCTGTTCACGGTTTTATCTAAAAATTTTGAGAAACGATACTTCTTACAATTGTTGTCAATTTTGCCTGAATTTCTATGAAGAAAAAATGCATTACAAAAATCATTATTAGACATTTGTTTTCTGTTGGTGTATATTTTTTTAACTCTCTACGTTATAGAGAGAAAGTACTGTAATCATATAAAAAAATTTTAGATTATCGACCTGTCAGTTTTCAACAAATCGATACACTTCGTGAACCTTGAAAGCCGTATAATCACGGCACGCAGCTGTCTCGCTGACGTGATGGAAGCGAATCTCCGAACTAATTTTTTCCTATGTTTTTGTAACACTGAATTTACCACCACAAATAGCCACTAATACCTAAATATATTAACGTTTTAGAGTTTTAAATTGCATTGAAAAATACGAAAATGCACCCTGACCGCCGTCAAATTACATTTCTTAATTTCATACAGTTTTGTTAACGCCGATTACAATGGTAAAATTAAGATTTAAATATATATATAAATTACGAATTTTTAAAGATTTAAAAAGCCGCCATTTTGAAACTGTTGAACGAATTTTACTGGTTAACGAATCTGTTGAAGCTACTAGAAGAACCGATTTTCGTGCCAAGTATGAATCAAATATAAACGATCTTTTCAAAGGGTCAGACACTCATTTCAAGGTCTCTGGTCTGGGTCTTACCATGATGACCGCTCTTTGCCAATGGAAATTCGCTGACAAGTTATTAAGCGAAAGGATTTCCGTTGGAAAATTAGCTATTAAAACTGTTATCATGGTAAAATTAAGAAACGGAACCGTATAGGCCTAATGAGCAACGTTACTGTAGCTTAGGCCTACCACCGCTCCTATCAAGTCAGCGAGACAGTAGCGTGCCACGTTTATTTATTGCGTTTAAATTAAACGTCAACAAAAATACTTGTAAAAATTAACAAAACTACTTTAGTCGTAGGAAGCACTGTTAAACAGCTGATCGTAAGGGTAAAGTTATTGAAATATGCACCGCGATTCGTTTTAGATACTGCCGTTTCAAAAAAACATGCATTTTAAAATCCACCGCCATGAATTACGTGAAACTTTATACCGACTTCCACTGCCACGCAAATATTAATTACTTTATATCCCACCGAGACAATGGTAGGACTTGCCAAACCTTGACCTTGAGATATCACTTATATTGTTTTGTTAAAACATTCAAGCAATTATAAGCTTAAAATATAGTGGGCGCCATATAGGCTGAACAGAATAATTGGCAGCATTGTCACTTATAACGGAAATCCACGCTGGGACAACTGGTATAGTCGGTGAATTGTAATTGGGAATTCGGCTACTGTTTTGCGTTTTGAAACACCGTGGTGCAAAAACATTGTTGGAACTTTCTCACATTTAATTATCCGCCCAAATATCCGCTTCGAAAGCTTCAAAAAAAAAAAAACACTGAAAAAATCCTCCCAATTTATAAAAAAATGCTCAAACTTACAGTTTATGTGAAGCTTACAGTTTATGTGAAGCTTACAGTTTATGTGAAGCTTACAGTTTATGTGAAGCTTACAGTTTATGTGAAGCTTACAGTTTATGTGAAGCTTACAGTTTATGTGAAGCTTACAGTTTATGTGAAGCTTACAGTTTATGTGAAGCTTACAGTTTATGTGAAGCTTACAGTTTATGTGAAGCTTACAGTTTATGTGAAGCTTACAGTTTATGTGAAGCTTACAGTTTATGAGTAACCAAAAATAAAAAAACTAACGACGTTCGAGGTTTATTTTCAAACTTTTCCCCTATCGACTCCTTCACCGACTTAAAAATATGATTCTATGTAAATGACCAAAATTTGGTCGTGGTTTCTGGAACTGGATTTTTTGGGGCAATAGTGACCCAAACTTTACTTAGGTTCGAAAATAATTTGAAAAAACGAAAATAAACTCTGATCACCGTCGGGTTTTTGTTGAATCTGGAACCTTTTTCATTTCAAATTTGCTACACTGACTTACGTTATGAAAATTTATTTTAGGACAAGTCGATTTCAAATAACAGTTCTCGATACCACTGATTCTTGAGACAGGACTCAATATCGACAATCGGTAGTAAGTCAGTTTCGATACATCGATTTTTATAATAGGAAACTGTATTAGTAATCGATAGTAAAAGTCAGTTTCGATACATTGACTCTTCTAATAGGAATTGGTATTAGTAATCGATAGTAAAAGTCAATTTCAATACCATCGATACTTGTAACAGAAATCCTTATCAGTAATCGAGAAGTCAGTTTCGATATACCGATTCTTGTAATAGGAATCGGTATTAGAAATCGATAGTAAACGTCAGTTTCGATACCATCGATTTTTGTAATAGGAATCGGTATCAATAATCGATAGTAAAAGTAAATCTTGATACCATCGATTCTTTCCGCTAAAGATTGCAATTATATTTAAAATTTTACAGTAAGCATTGGCTTAGTTTATTTGTACACAATGTTGTAAATACTTTTGTTGTTTTGTCTTATTTGATCCCCTTAATTGACTTTACTAAGTAGTAATTACATAAAACATCCGTATCGATCAAATCAAAGTGTCAAATCAGTTATCTGTTAAATATATGAATGAAACCTATTTGTATACAGCATCATTAAAATAACGTAAAGTATTTTACTTATATAAATTTGATTAAGTTTGTAGAGTTTATCGTTCAGTAAATTAATTAATTAACTGTCCTCACTGATTATTAGAAGTTGATTCGCAATCTATATGTTTACACTTTGTGTCCCACGACAGAACTAGCGATCTCTAAGCCATCGCCGGTCATCCGTTACTTTGCTATCGTTACTGATTACAGACAGACTACAAGTAGCCTACAGCCACCATTATAAACAGCGTGCTCAAATATCAGAGGCTAAAGTCCCAGTAACAGCAAGGACAGGGGGAAGACGTTCGAGAAAATAGTACTATTATCTATTTAACTGTTGCGAACATTCTACCTCAAAATGCCACCAGCAGCTAGCGTTCCCATATCTCTCGTACGGGTTATTATTCCACTACGTTCATATTTACTACTACGTTCAGGCGTATACAATTGTGTGTATGCGTGCGCGCGCGTGTGTGTGTGTGTGTGTGTGTGTGTGAAACATAAATGTTGTAGTACTTATATTATTAAACATCGATTTTTTTTTTTTTTTTTTTTTTTTTGTGTTTAACGTCCGACTATTGTGCACACTTGGGCTAATGCAGACGGTGGGTATGATTTATAGCGTATGAAAATGCCAAGCCCTCGCCGGGAATCGAACCCGGGTCCTCGGGGTGAAAGTCTAGTACGCTATCCACTAGACCACCGAGGCGGCTATATTAAACATCGAGGTAGAGGTTAACGGAAAATGCCTTTTTTCAAATTTTCTGTTAAATTTGGCAGTTTAAAAAAAACAAGTATAGATTAGTAAAATGTTGGTATCGATATATCGAAATAGGAATTGATGTATTGAATTGGAGGAATCGATAACGGTATCAAGAATCGAAAAAAGTAAAATCGACCCATCGGTAGTTTTCTTATACGGCCGAAATTTGATAAAAATCTGATGAACTCATTTTGAGAAAAACGATCGGTACTTTCCAAACCGGATTTTTCGGGTAAATAGTTCAATGTTAAAAAGTTTGTGTAATGTTTTTGTTTTTTTATAAAATAAATGCGTATAAACTCTTATACTATTTAGCCAAAATATAATTAAAATTCAGTTTCAGAACTTTTCGTTTTCAAATACTACAATATCTCTAAGCGCTCAGTAGAAAGGGACACCGACATACCTTCGCTTTTATTTCGAATACTGAATATACTGCCGATACTGAATATATGTGAAAAACGTTTCGTTGTAAATATAGCTTAAGTAAGCCTACAGATAGAGCAGCTTACGGGGAACGTGATAAGAGAACAACTTTCACAACCAACTCTGCCAAAATATCTTTCCCAACAGTCCTTGCTTTGCTTGAACCTGCTCCAATACGACCTTCCAAGGAGCCGTGGGAGAGCTCCCCCCCCCCCCTAATACTGAATCTAATCAGCACTATTGAAATGTTTCAAAGTAATGTCTAATAAGTACTATATAAACAACACGACACTCAGCTGTCTCATTGACGTGATAGAAGCGAATTTCTAAAATATTCTTTTTCATCATACTGTTTTTTGAAATTCTGATTTGACTAAAATATCCAGTATTAATATCTACATAAATTGGCATTTTAAATTCTTAAATTACATTAAAAATACAAAAATGAACTCTAACCGACCTCAAAACATTTCAACGGATTTTGTAAATCAAAAATGCGAATTTAAAAAATTTTAACGATAAATATGTTATTAAGTTCAAATTTTCAAAACAATACGATTTTTTAAAAATTTAAATAACCGCCATTTTGAAACTGTTTAACGAATTTTGCTGATTACTCCCAACCTATTACCATAATCGATTTTTGTGCCAAGTTTGAATCAAATCGAACAAAAATTGCGAACGTGACCATGATAAAACGCGCTCACGCACATATTAACGACACCCTCAAAAAGTGGTCTAGAAATCATTTCACTTACCATGACGGCTGATTAATCAAAATTCGCAACAAAAAATTAAAATATAATTGCCAAAAATTTGTGAAAAATCAACCGGTAATTAAGCAAATATAAATTACAAATTCGATTTTAGCAAATACCTGAACAGAAATTAAAGGCATATATTTGCACAAAACAAAATCAGCCTTACACCAGTTCATTGAGAAAAATCCTAAAATAAATATATGTAATTAATTTTATCAATTTGAACTGTATTACGGCGACATTCGATATGAAACATGTTCGTCTTGCTCTCTAGTAGAATTATTGTGAACTACTTCCATAATTTGATGCGTTAAAAACAGAACTTGTATGTATTTAGTCAAGTGCTGCACTCTAGTAGTCGCAATTTTTAACATTATCGACAATATAATGAACGTGTTGTACTACTGTTTTACAGTATTAAGAACCATACTGTGTAAAAGTGTAATATACTGTACTGCTATCTTAGAACACCATACAGTAAACGAAAGGGTTCTCTTTCAATACAAAAAATGTTACTTATATTCAAAAACTTACAACCTGCTCACTCTGCTGTTTGTTTATTTTTTTAAATTTTTTTTACCAAATTAAATGAACAGTTGACTACACAAAATTATAAGCCTTACAGTAAAAAGAAAAAATATAGATAATTTAAAAACTTTTAGTGTAGTTTGTGTAAAAAAATTATCAGTAAGCAAAAATATTATTCTATGGTTTTAAAGCATCATGTTATATTTTTAATCACATTAATTAATCAAATATTTTACAATGTATTTGTATGTGAGGTACATCTTGCAAATTATTTAAATCTAAGAATTTTGATATTTTGTAATGTTAATTTTAAGGACCATCCTATGCAGGGGTATTAATGCCCCCTATAGGGTCTTCTCATGTGTAAAATTTTGTACCATGAAGGAAATTAATAATAATAAAAAAAAAAAGAATCTGCAGTCCTACAACAAATTTAAAAACCTCTGATGGCAATCAAACCTTCTTTTGAATTTATTCCCAAACCATACATTTTTATATAAGAGTTATTACTGTACACTGACTTGAATTATGCATTTTAATTTATGACCAAAAACTCGGCAAAACTCAGTCAATTTTACTGTTTTGTTTGTAGTTACTGAAGTGATTTTTTTATTTTTAATAGAGGAGAATTATCTAAACCGGATAATTTTAGATAACTAATCATTTATTTTACTTGTAGACTTCATTTTGAGCACTTTAAATAGTTTAATAACTTGTAAGAAAGTTTGTAATTTGTACAAGTTAACTTTACCTCAATTGCCCTATCGTTACAATCCACAAAAAGAAAAGAAATATTAGGTACATCCTGCTCTATTTGTGACTAATTCAAATTAATGTAGTCTATACATATACAAAAAATAAATATTAAAATATATTTTAAATGGCACCCATTTGTCATATAGGCTACATTTTCATCAACGAACATGAGTGTTCATTACCATAAATTAATTTAATAAAACAAGATTATCCTATCGACCAATATTACTTTTGTCATTAAATTAAAATTGTTCTAGAAACTTTTGTTAAAAAGACTAAAACTTACTACAGAAAATAAAACACTCATCGCAAATTATTAATTTGGTTTTCAAAATAAACATTTCACGATTTATCAGGTTAATAGAATTATTAATATAATCAAACAATCTTTAGAAGAGAAGAAAGTTTGCTTGGCATTGATCTTAGACATTTCCCAGGCTTTCGACAAGGTTTGGTACAAAGCACTGTATCACTCGTTCAAATTATTCCTTCCTGCTTAATATTCTAAGATATTAGAATCCTATATTTCAGAAAGATATTTTAGGATTGCACAAGAAGAGGCATATTCTGATCTGAAAAAATCCAAGTAGGGTTGTGTATTGAGGCAAACCTATATCTTCTGTATACTAGTGATTTGCTAACATTTGAACAGAATATTGTTTCCACATTTGCTGATGACACAGCTGTTTTAGATGTTAGTGACAGTAACATTGAGTCAACCAGAAAGCTACAATTTGCCTATACAAGGTATACAAAGCTGGACTAAGAAGTGGCGAAAGCAAATCTGTGCATGTTGATTTCACCAATAAGCACATTGAGCACAAATCTGTCTTTATGAGCCATCAAGTAATTCCATATCAGAATACAACCAAATATCTTGGCACGACATTACATGCCAAACATAGGTGGAAGTAAGCCATATAAAGAACAAACAAGAAGAGCTGAAACTAAAATACAGAAAGATGTATTAGTTAATGGGTCATAGTTCTCCCTTATCAGTATACAACAAGCTATTGCTTTATTAGCAGTTCCTTAAACCAGTATGGACTTGCAGTATTCAATTGTGGGGCTGTGCCAGTTCAATTGTGGGATTGAGAAAATTCACTCAAAGTCTATAATAACAACAATTCGAACAAAGACTACATCAACACATCAATGTTGAAGCCCTCCAGCTACACAACGAGGGCTTAGTCAGACGATTGAATTGGTGTAGTTATTAAGTCAAATTATTAAGGAGACTAGTATCTCAGGCTAATTGAACTAATCTGTAGGACAAATAATTGAATTAATCTGAACAGTCACACCAGCAATCACATTAATTTTTATTGCTCTACCATCAATAAAATTACTTTACCTAATATCAGTGGATAAAACTTAGTAATTACTATATTATTTTAGATTACAAATGATTAATTTATTAGGGTCCTAACTAAATTGCTACATAAAAAAATAAAAAAAGATTAAAATGTAAAACAATGAAAACTTTCAGATATTTTAATTAACGATTCAAAACATATTTCAAACTGTATAGACAATTAGGCAGGTACGGTTGAATCCGGGAGGACCTGTCTTCCAAGGAGCCTGGGCCAGGTCCTAGAGAGCTTGGTGAACAAATTTAAAAGTTACAAAAACAAAAACACTGCATAATTTACCAGTATTAATTTTTATAATATTGTTCAAAAATTTGAAAGTTGTAAATATAACAAAGAAAACAAAAGTTCCAAATTCATAACTCAGGAACAACTCATCAAAGAAAACAACGTGGACTTTTTCAGTCGCATGCCCAGAGATATTTATACTAAAAAAATTAAATAGCTGTTCAACCTGGTAAGAACAGTTGGCATTATAAGATCGAAGTTTCAGTTGTTGTCAATGGAAATTTAGGCTTTTTATATAAAATATTATTTTCATACTGCACTGAATTAGCAGCATCTTCTATTTTACTGAATTTATAACTTCTGGTATATAATAAATTTTAGTTTTAGGTTAACCCCTTGAGAACCTGATTTAATACGCACTCTCAGAACATTGAATAAACTTTTAACAAGCCATTATAAATTCGACCAAAATTATACATCAAACTCTTCTGGCAAATAAACAGTTGGATCAACACAACTCACTGCAGTGGTTATCTGAAGAGGCTGATAATTTTACCAAATCAAGAATCAGTTCATACTTAATAAATGCTATAACCTGTACAAAATTTTATTTATGTGAATTAATTAAAGGTATTTGTAAAATTAAAAGAAATATTATTATCTCACCACTTGTGGCCTGCCAAGCTGAGAGAATGTATGTGTCATTTGAACTACCTTTCATTTCGAGATATCAATTGTTGTATTGGATTCATAAACCAATTACAAGATAACAATTTATTACGATTTTAAAAAATACCTCAGCTAATCATATCAAACACAGTTTTGTATTCAATTTTGATTTTGTTTTTGTGCAAATGTTAAATGATAAATGTTAAAATGATAATCATTGCAATTTGTTATTATTAATTGCCAACTTTGAAAATTATTAGTCATTGTTTTTATAAATTCAAAACTGATTTTTGTTCTTAAACATTCTAATTTTTTAAATTATAAGCAAAACATACTTGTTTACAATAAAAACCTGTATAAACCACCCAGCATACCTTATCCTCTTCATAGTCAGAGATCATGACGAACAGCTGACTCTGCAAATCTTCTACTGAACCTTTTGGTACCAGTATGTGCTGAGGCCATCCACAGCCACAGTAGCTGAATTGTTCTAAAGCAGTTCCTCCAGTTGGTCTTCCTGCTTCCAAGTTGTGTAAAGTTCTCTCAAATGTAATGGTTACAGATGAGTCTTTAGATTGATGAGCGATTGTGTTGGCTTTATCAATGGAATGTTGTTGGGTTTCACTAGAATGGAAAGAAATACAGTAGAATTTATTTTACGTTTGTTTATATTTACAGAATCCTTTATACAATTCCTTAAAGCCAAATTTGAAGACAATATTTTGAGAGACTGGTAAGACAGAAAGAAAGAAAATTCTTTTTCTTGAGTTTGAAGAAAATTATACATTTTTCTTAAGCCCTTAGATTAAGGTTATGGGGTTTGGTGGCACCTGGCATCTTGATCAAAAGACCCATTCTACAACTAAGCTAAGGATTATAGTTCAGTACCCTGAATAGTTCATAGCAGTCCATTGAATTGACTAGCTCATACTGCTGGTGGTTCTCTGAATTATCCAGTCCTTAGGAAGATTGGTAAAGGATGAAAGTTTCCATAATAAATTAATGTTAATGATCAGCTGTGTTCAAATATCAGTATCTTGAATAACAGCTGTTTTATACTATTTTATACCATTTGTTTATTACATATTTTCTGAGATTAGAAATGGCAAACGTTTATACTGTATTGAATTTTTCTTCTTAAATGTTCAAAAAATTTTAAGAGAATTTGCAATCTGAAGGAGATCCAGGATTATAAATTTGAAATAAAATTATTAATTAATTATAAACGTAATTTCTATTATTATTAATAAACATAGGGGCTATTAATTGCCGTTACAAGCTGCTAGTTATTAATAAAAACAAAATACACTAAAATTTATTTACTATAGAATTAAAGTCGTAACTTACAATTAACAACAAACTTGTCCAACTCAATGAAGATATTTTTCTGATCCCTGAAGAAGAATGGAAGACCACATTAATCAAACTTAGGAGTCAAAAAGATCCTAACAGTTCCTTTGTCTTGCAGTACCCCTTTTTTCTACCTGTAAACAATTGAAATAGCTGTTACTTTTAAAAGTAAAAAGCTGATTACATTTATGTAGATTAACTATCATAAATTACAGCAAACAGCTGTCCCATTGATGCAAATTTCCAAAAGTAATTTTTGTATCTCACATTTTTTTTGAAAACTTTTTTTACTACCATAATCAGCATTAAAATTTGTGTACATTAACATTTTATACTTTTAAATTGCATTATAAGTAGAAAAATGAACCATGTACATCAATTACAAATTTTTTTAATTTCAATGGATTTTGGTAAGTTAAAATACTGATTTATGGTAGTTTTTTAATGATGATTACAATAGTTAAATTATATAAAAAAGTTATACGTTTTTAAAGCTTGAAATTTTTAAAGCCATGACCTTATATTAAATATTTATTATCCTCAAAAAATAATGAGGTTTATTATCCTCATAAATGAGGTTTAGAAGTCAGGATCAATTCTCTTTTCAAGGTCTTGGGTTTAAATTTTACCATAATGACTACTCCAATACCTCAGTTTCCAAAGGAAAAATCACTATTTAATTGTAAATATAATATTTTATGTAGATAACGATAACCAATCACCTGAATTTTGTAAGAGAATGGAGCATGTTGGAGGCAAGTGAAGCGAGCACTGAGCCACGTGGGGCAAAATCAATGCCACATGACAGATCCACATCACTTTGTTGCCAGAATGTGGCCAATAAGTTCTTTTGTTGGTCTACATTGATTTCTGCTGATGTGATCCTTACAGAAATAAAATCCAGCTAAAACATTAAAATTATAAATAAATATTTATTGATTCCATGATCTATTGGAATTAATCATCATTTACACTTTGTGTTTAGAATTTCTAAAAGTAATACCTTTTCCTCAGTTTCCAAAACCTGATAAATTAGTAATTATAAGTGTTTACTATTACTGTATAGAGTGTTAAATAAAATGAAGATGGTTCCCCAAATCAAAACTAATAAAAAATAATGTATAAACTGTCCAAAAACGCTACATTTTCTCATTAACAGCCATTTTGTTTTTTTTTAAATAAAATATTTTATATTCCTAGAAGAACTCAATCAATAAAATTCAAACTTATCATGCTTGTTTACTTGATAGAGGCCTAGTTAGAAAAAAATAACCAACTTCATACTTTGACCCATTTTAAAATGGCAAACATTTAAAAATTTTTATACCAAAATAAATTAATAACAGTAAATTTTAGTGACAAATGACAAGATATTTTTTTTGTAGTCCTTTTAATTTCCTATTGAATGGTTTGACTTTCAAAACTATGGATCAAGTAAAATAGCAAAACTGCACACATTAGTTCGTCAGGGTAATAAATACCAACGCAATATCATATGATTGTCATACTACTGGAATCAAACAATAATACAGATACATAACCTTGAACACCTCCTATTGGGCAACAAAATACATATTAAGAAAATATTTGTTGATATTATTATTAATAATTGTAATAAATATTAATATTATTGTTTGTTTCCAGTATTGTTGATTCCGTTATTGCTACTATTCCACATAATCCAATTTAATTTTTAATTGGACATGTCACCTGTTGTGTCGTGTATCGAGGAAGAGTGTTCTTCAAATATGTCGTTGATCACTGCATGCCAGCGATAGAAAACAGGGTCTCGCATAGCGGTAGTAAAATCGCCCATAACACTGGAAGTCTCCAAATGTCTGTGGTCAGGATCATGAGAGAGTGAGATAGTGAACTGTCCCAGATTGTGCAAGTCGCCATACAGTTTGGGATTAACAGATAAGATACTGGTCTCCATCATGTCGCCCAAGATAATTATGCCTCTGAATTCTGTCAGCTGTACAGTTTGGCCGTCACTCTGCAAGTAAGAATTTTATATTTCAATAGTGTTAGTTGCATTTAAAAATAATATTTGTTTCTGAAAAGTTATTAAGTGATCGCGGCACACAGCTCTCTCACTGTCATGATGCAAGTGAATTTACAAATATAATTTTTTTATCTTTCACTTTTTTGAAGATCTTAGTTGCACCAGCATAAAACATGCTACTTGAATATTACTTGAATTACACTTTAAACTTCTAAATACAATGAAAATACAAAACTGAATCATCACCTCTGTCAGATTTAATTTTAATATTAATATAAAGTTTTACACCCACTTCAACACTGCTTATGATAATGAAGAGTTATGATTTTTTTTTAATGTTGTATAATTGCCACTTTGAAACTTTTGTTTACCAGCCAGTAACAAACTTGATTTTGCCAGTAAACAAACTGGCCTAAGCTATGTATTACCTTGTTTGTACAAAGTTGGAATAAAGTCTGCACAACTTAATATTTTAAAATGTTAAATTTTATTGAAAATACAAAACTGAACCATGATTGCTGTCAGGTTACTTTTTGAATTGAATTTGAATTTAATTGAATTGAATTTAAAATACTATTTTATGCACACTTTAATGCTAATTACAATGACAAAATCAATCAGATGCAACTCTACAGCGAAAAATGACACTATGTTACAGATCGTATTTATGAAAAACGTCCACACTCACTTGGAGTGCTAAAGATTGTCAATGGTCTATATAACATTGAGTTGCAAATCTGTTCTATATAATCTGTGTGTGCGTCTGTCGTCATTTACAGACACAGTACCGGAATACAAAACTATACTTAATTATAGCCACAAAATTACACACACAAAGTATTTTTAAAAACAATTTTTATAATTTATGGTCTTTTCAAACTTTTTTAAGATAAAGAGGTAGTTTTTTTAATATGTTGAATGTTAAATGAAATTTTTTAGTTATATCAGTTTATTAAGAGGTTAGTGTGTCTTCTATTACAATTTTTAATAAATTGAAAACTTTGAAATGTTGTGGTCCTGTGTTTCCAAAATAATTTCATTATTATTATAAAATTAATTGTTTACTAATTATAGAATAATGTTTACTTAATTACACTGGTTTGCACAGTTATAATTTGTTTACATAATTATAGAATATTGTTTACTTAATTACACTGGTTTTGTGCAGTTATAATTTGTTTACATAATTGTAGAATATTGTTTACTTAATTACACTGGTTTTGTGCAGTTATAATTTGTTTACATAATTATAGAATATTGTTTACTTAATTACACTGGTTTGCACAGTTATAATTTGTTTACATAATTATAGAATATTGTTTACTTAATTACACTGGTTTTGTGCAGTTATAATTTGTTTACATAATTGTAGAATATTGTTTACTTAATTACACTGGTTTTGTGCAGTTATAATTTGTTTACATAATTATAGAATATTGTTTACTTAATTACACTGGTTTTGTGCAGTTATAATTTGTTTACATAATTGTAGAATATTGTTTACTTAATTACACTGGTTTTGTGCAGTTATAATTTGTTTACATAATTATAGAATATTGTTTACTTAATTACACTGGTTTGCACAGTTATAATTTGTTTACATAATTATAGAATATTGTTTACTTAATTACACTGGTTTTGTGCAGTTATAATTTGTTTACATAATTGTAGAATATTGTTTACTTAATTACACTGGTTTTGTGCAGTTATAATTTGTTTACATAATTGTAGAATATTGTTTACTTAATTACACTGGTTTTGTGCAGTTATAATTTGTTTACATAATTATAGAATATTGTTTACTTAATTACACTGGTTTTGTGCAGTTATAATTTGTTTACATAATTGTAGAATATTGTTTACTTAATTACACTGGTTTTGTGCAGTTATAATTTGTTTACATAATTATAGAATATTGTTTACTTAATTACACTGGTTTTGTGCAGTTATAATTTGTTTACATAATTGTAGAATATTGTTTACTTAATTACACTGGTTTTGTGCAGTTATAATTTGTTTACATAATTGTAGAATATTGTTTACTTAATTACACTGGTTTTGTGCAGTTATAATTTGTTTACATAATTATAGAATATTGTTTACTTAATTACACTGGTTTTGTGTAGTAGTTATAATTTGTTTACATAATTGTAGAATATTGTTTACTTAATTACACTGGTTTTGTGCAGTTATAATTTGTTTACATAATTATAGAATATTGTTTACTTAATTACACTGGTTTTGTGCAGTTATAATTTGTTTACATAATTGTAGAATATTGTTTACTTAATTACACTGGTTTTGTGCAGTTATAATTTGTTTACATAATTATAGAATATTGTTTACTTAATTACACTGGTTTTGTGCAGTTATAATTTGTTTACATAATTGTAGAATATTGTTTACTTAATTACACTGGTTTGTGCAGTTATAATTTGTTTACATAATTATAGAATATTGTTTACTTAATTACACTGGTTTGCACAGTTATAATTTGTTTACATAATTATAGAATATTGTTTACTTAATTACACTGGTTTTGTGCAGTTATAATTTGTTTACATAATTGTAGAATATTGTTTACTTAATTACACTGGTTTTGTGCAGTTATAATTTGTTTACATAATTATAGAATATTGTTTACTTAATTACACTGGTTTTGTGCAGTTATAATTTGTTTACATAATTATAGAATATTGTTTACTTAATTACACTGGTTTTGTGCAGTTATAATTTGTTTACATAATTGTAGAATATTGTTTACTTAATTACACTGGTTTTGTGCAGTTATAATTTGTTTACATAATTATAGAATATTGTTTACTTAATTACACTGGTTTGCACAGTTATAATTTGTTTACATAATTATAGAATATTGTTTACTTAATTACACTGGTTTTGTGCAGTTATAATTTGTTTACATAATTATAGAATATTGTTTACTTAATTACACTGGTTTTGTGCAGTTATAATTTGTTTACATAATTGTAGAATATTGTTTACTTAATTACACTGGTTTTGTGCAGTTATAATTTGTTTACATAATTATAGAATATTGTTTACTTAATTACACTGGTTTTGTGCAGTTATAATTTGTTTACATAATTATAGAATATTGTTTACTTAATACACTGGTTTTGTGCAGTTATAATTTGTTTACATAATTGTAGAATATTGTTTACTTAATTACACTGGTTTTGTGCAGTTATAATTTGTTTACATAATTATAGAATATTGTTTACTTAATTACACTGGTTTGCACAGTTATAATTTGTTTACATAATTATAGAATATTGTTTACTTAATTACACTGGTTTTGTGCAGTTATAATTTGTTTACATAATTGTAGAATATTGTTTACTTAATTACACTGGTTTTGTGCAGTTATAATTTGTTTACATAATTATAGAATATTGTTTACTTAATTACACTGGTTTGCACAGTTATAATTTGTTTACATAATTATAGAATTGGTCACTTGTATCGAGAACGCTTTGAGTGGTCGAGGAGTTTGAAATGAACATAACTGAGGATCTTTTTTAAAAGATAATTGTAAAGTTCTTTTGCAATTTATTATATCTCATAGTATTAAAAAATGGTCTTCTAGCCTATTTATATACTAGGTTACTCAAGTTCTTTAAATATTATTAAAAGGAACATTTAAAGTACTGTATGTGCTGCGAGATACAGAAACATTGTATGACAAATACCACTCATTCACTCATTACGATTTCTCAAAAACTACTGAATGAATTATTATGAAACTGGTACACAGATTTCTCTAAAGTCTTAAATGCTTGTTAGGAAATTGTTTTAAAAAAGCCACAACTAAAGGGTAAAATAGGGTAAAAATGAACTTTATATTTAATTCCATATTTGCAGATCCAAAAGACATAGACAGTCAAATTTCATACAAAGGCTTTAGAGGTGCACAAATAAGGGATTTCCTGAAATTCTATCACTAAAGGGTTAAAATTGGGGTAAAAAAACTTTTCATTTTAATGGAGTAAAAATAACTAACTTTACATTTTATCTTTCCAAAAGTAATTGATCTGAAAATTCCCATGCAGGTTTACTTAGACCTTGGAGATGCACACAAAAAAATATTTTCCAAAATGTCACCTCCAAAGGTTAAAATGAAGTAAAAACAAACTTTACATAATTCTTCTCTATATTTCCAGATTTGAGAGGCATAGAGAGTTGAAATTTAATGCACTGGTTTATATTAGGCTTTAAAGGTCATGAAAGAAAGATTTTCCAAAATTCTACTCTTAAAGAATTAAAAAAAAACTTATAAACGTCCGTAAAATTTTATCTCTGTATCTTAAACTCCAGATCAAAAAGACATAGAAAGCAGAAATTACATATACAGGTTTATCTTAAACTTTGAAGGTAAACATCCATTCTTGTTAACATGTAGTTTATATTTGGCCAAGGCCCTCAGTATGGGTTTTCAAAGCATATACTTGACTACCTTGTTTGTATGTAAATAGTTACCAAAGTTGTTTATTTTTTATTTGTACATTTATTAAATTTATTCTTAAAAATGAAAGTTTTTAAGAAAATAGATTATAGAGTTTAAATAAGTAATGCAAGGATTATACAGAGAAGAGGACTAAGTCTAAATATGTGAGAAATAGAAGTGAAATATATTTTTTTTAAATATATTTTCTGAATACTTATGGTAAAGCACCCAAATTATACTCTATGAACTACACCATGTGAGATCATCTGGCATAAAATTTATGATTTTTTTCTTCCTTTAAAAAACAAGATTTGTGTAATTCTTAGTAAAACTTAAAATTGATTACTTAAATTGTTTTAATTTTCAAAAATTTTAAAACAATTTTTTAATTTTTTTATTATAATCTGTATAATATTATCCTCATACTAACCTGTTTGTCTGTTATTGGTTACTGATGGTCGTTCTTTAATTGTGGCAATTTAGATCTTGAATTACGAGTCTTCAGTTCATGGGTCTGAAATATTGGTCTTGATTTTAAAACAAAGTGATACAATATAATTGTACAGAGCAAATAAATAGTACAAAAAGTTCCTTAGATTCAATAAATTATCTAAAAGAGGTTAAAATGATTCATTTAAATATCCCTGCAAGTGTACCATGTCCTAGATAATGTTGTTATTTTCACAAAAAATCTAGTTTGGTTGCTATAAAAAAAGTATAAATTTTATTTATTTTTTTTTTTTGACCAGATTGTACTCAAATTTTGTATATTATAAAGATGCATAATAATGCAAGTCAATTTAGTAAATTTGAAATTAAAAAAAAATCTATAAGTAGGTTTATTTCCATTTTTTCATTCAATTCCTACTATTAGTTCACACTCTCCATAGTATATATATATATATATATATATATATATATATATATATATATATATATATATATATCTTGTTCAAATTTTCAATCGTTAATAAAATACTTTCTAATTTATCCACTCAAGTTGTAGTAGATGACGCATGATGTTAATACAGTTTTTTCAAATATTAATTCAATAATTAAATTTAATTAATTAATTTACTTATATATATATATATATATATATATATATATATATATATATATGGAAAAAAAAAATTCTCATAAGATATTTAGCAGGATATAAATTTAGGAATAAATTGTTGACCAAAATAGGAATTGACGTATTTTTTTTTATATTACTTGTTATTTGATTTATCCCTAAAACCATAAATACATTTAATTTTAAATTTGTTGAACATGGGCTAGAATTACGAAAATGATCAAATTTTGAGGAAATAACCGATTTTTAGGCTCACTTTTGTATGTCCAGTGCAAGTTCAAAAGTCAATATACTAATATAGGGAGATTGTAATGTTGTTTCTTATGGTAGATATATTATCACATTTAAAAAAAAAGTGTAAGGTAGAAAGAATTGTTGTTAAAAATTTGTTACCCACACTTATATAAATAATTCTACTTAATTTAAATAATATATACCTAAGCAAAAGTTGTGTTTCAATTTGTGATCCACAAAATTAAAAATTAATTATTCTTTTATAATTTTTGTAAAATCTAATAATCCATTATTAAAAAGATTCTTTCATTTTCATTTTGTTATCCTTGGTATCTTTATTTCATTCTGGAAAAAATGATTAATGGAAACAAAAATAATTATTACTGACTTAAATTCAGCTAGTGCAGATTAAAAAATGTGTGTGTATTGATTATATTTTTAACTTAATAATTTTTTAATACAATTCAATTTAAAGTTTTTCCAACTAAAGAATATTTCTTTGATTCCCTAAATTTTACAAGGATTTTATAATGTCGTTTACAAACTATAAATATAATGCAAAGAATATTTTATTAAAATAAAATAGCAACAAACTACAAAATATTTTAACGGTTTTAAATGTGGTAATGACACAATTTAATGTTACTGCTGCATTCTGTTTTGTGGAACAATAAATGTAAAATTTAGGCATTATGTAACCTATATATCCAGTGACTTTACTAAACAAATGTATTTGTACCTTGTTGTGTTGAGACAGACACATTAATGTTGGACGTTCAGCATTACCCAAGGTGCACCGCGAGGAGGCGCCCAACTTCACACCCCCTTCAATCACACCAAAACATAAATATATTTATACTGATAATTTTTTGTTTACAAAATTAATACACAATACAATATTCAATAAATAATTTCAATAATAATAATATTATAATATTCAATAAATAAATGTTTACTCATGAGTGATTAATTTTATTTCAATTAGCCCTTACCAAATGAAATGGTTAATGTCTATAAACACAAGCAATAGTTTCCCATGCTGAGCAGTAAGTGTCTCTAATGAGCACGTCACATGTCTCTCTGTAAGCGGTCATATGTCTCATTCTCCTGAGGCGGATGTTTAGATGATCTCAACAATCTTAGTTACAAAACTAACAAAAAATTTACTTAAACATAAATAGACATAAACGATATGTCAAAAACATTCTGTAAATGTCTATTTATACATTTATAATAATAGCCTGTGATTTTAATTTAATCAGCCTCAAGCCATGCTTTTCAGCTAATGCACAAATTTTATTAATATCATGGCATATGCTCTACTGTACTGTCAATTTAGCTGACTTTAAAATGTAAATATATTTTTAAATCATCAATATACATGATTTAACAAAATTTCAATTTTGAACTAATGTCAATATATATATATATATATATATATATATATATATATATATATATATTATATATTAGTTCAGTTATTAAATTATTAAACATTACTCAAGTTTTGCGTTCAACAAAAAAAAATTTCACAACCTTATAATGAAATAAACCTGTGTGTGATTTCTTTCAAATGAGCTTGTAAGTTTCTTGTAATTATTCCATACTGTTGTAACTGATGTTGATGAAAAAATCCAAATGTTTTTTACAAACGTCTGAATTTAATAGGTCTCGTTTTAGGTTCTTGGATAATTTTCATTTTATTACTCATCAACAGTTGTTCCTTTTACACTTGACATTGTTCATTAAAAACTGAATCTGGTGTAAAAACATCACTGCTTTGTAAAAACACAGTTTTACAATAAAATTAAAATGCAGTCATTTATGTAACAGTCAAGCTAATGTGTATTCACTGTGCACAGGATGGTTTACTTTACTGCACTGTTTCCCTGATGAAATTTAAGAATGGACAGTTACATCTTCTGTAGGTAATATATTTTATTTTCATAAATTAACTTATGTATTTTGTATAACTTAAGAAAATAAAAGTCTAGTATGAATTTTTACATGACTAAAAGCGAGTTATAACATTACAAATATATGAAACCAAATAAACTCGTCACTACTGATTTCTCATTACAAGTGAGCGCATTACAGCCAAGTTCCAGTGTATTTAAAAAATTAATCCATTAGGTTAAAAATTAATTAATGTGGAATAAGCCGTGATTAATTTTATTAGAATTAGCAGGGGTAAAATTTGTTACAATAGCATGAAATTCAATTTTTACACTTACAATTATATAATTGTTAAACTCTGTAGAGGTGAGTCTATACTAAATACCTTCATTTATTATACTTACATAACCAATTAAACAATAATTATATTTTTTCTTACAGTAGTTATATGTTTGTTTATTAATTACCATAAATTGCAAGATATTAATAAGTTGGAAGTTTATTTTCATGTTATAAGTTACATATAGTACTAAGGTTATTATTTTATTAGAGCTTGCATAAGGTTGTACAGGTTAGGTCTGTTTTAAAATATCTTCAATAAATAATATTTTTTTATAGGGTAAAATGAAATAACATTGAAAGTAAAAAAAAATACAGGCCTAAAACTGCCCAACATAGCTTAACCTAACCAACACAACAACAAACAACAGTCATATCTAGTTTAGCCTAGGTTGTTAATAATTTACCTCCCTTCATATTACATTTGTTTAGGCTACATAAATAGGTAACTAATTTATTATTAAATTAACTTAACACATAATAGTAGCCTTCCTGTGTTTTCACCGTACAAATTCTCATATTGAAAAAAAATTGAAAGCAGTTTACATTAATAAAGCTTATATTACCAAATAAAAAAAATTGCTATTCAATTGTTAATTAGTTTGAGGCGTCTTTTGAGCAATTTTAAAATTTATTTTATTAAAGTTTTATTCGTTTAGGCTACCAGATGAAAACCTCTCATTAATAATTACAATCAACATAATTAAATGCATACAAAGTACAATTACCGTAGCCTATAAACTAGAAGTAATAAGATTTGCCTATTTCTAATACCACTCACCGAAAATTTAACAAGACCATAGTAGTTGCTTAACAAGTTTCGTTTTTCACCGCTAAAGAACTCAAATTATGGAAAAATCTTAACATCCTGCTAGTTAACACCGCAAGGTATCCAAACAATAAGATTTTATCCAAAATTTCGAAAGTTTTTTAAACGAAATCGCCTATTTTTTTTAAAAAAAGTTCAGCAACATAGAAACGACATCGTTTCAACTAAATAATGAAAAATCTAAGCTAGGCGGTTTAGTTATAAGAAGGTGCTTTCTAGATTTGTTTGAACTAGCCATGTACTTCGTATGTATCATACATGTACCCACATATAAAATATCTAAATATAAAAAAAACATTTTTTTTTATTTTTATCTATAGGCTATAGTAGACTACACAAATATATGTAATAATTCGTTTTCCCAAAACGAAAATTAAAATATTAATTAATAATCGTTGTCATATAATTTTGTTACATATTATATATATATATATATATATATATATATATATATATATATATATATATGACGAACAAAGTTCAGAAAATAATGGCATTATATTTTTTTATATTTATCAATAAACATTTAGGACTGTACGGTAAAAATATATAAAATGTCCTTTATAGTAAGTATGAATTTATTGTATAATGCTGTAACATCTATGTTAAATTTACATTATTTACTATTTACATTATTATAATTTATAAACTAAGAAAAACGAAAGAACTTTTTTTTTAAATACAGTACCAATGTTATTCCTGACTTTTGATTGGTTGATTCCTTGGCCTGTTTTCCCTGAGGGAAACAGAAAATCGTTTAGAGAAGTACAGTGTTAATAAAAAAAAATGTGAGTTATTTTTACACTGTTTTAAAAGTAATTAAATTATTTCTAATACTTATTATACTGTAACTTGATACTGTAATTTGAGGTTAACGAAATTGTTAAACAAAATATTTGTTAATTAACTAGGTTGTCCGAGAACCTACACTGTGTAGACCTAACCTATATATTTATAGTATAAAATGTAATTTAGATATTACAGTTATTTGCTGTTCGAAAATGATTATTTTAACATCAATTTAATTAATTCCATGATTTGTTTTTTATTAATTAGGTATAAATTAATATTTTATTTTTTTCATAATTGTTTTAAACATTTAATTAATACATACTCGTACTTTGTTTACCTGATGATTTAGTTTAACCTATTGCTCATACAAAGCGTTGCTGTTTCAACTTAATTCTTCGCAATACAGTACTACAGTCTGTTTACTTTTAAATAACCTTCTGTAGACAAATTTTAGATCGTTAGAAACAAATAAACAAAACATTCCAATGTGTAGCCAATTTTATGTCTTTTTTAAAGTTTAAAAACATTTATTACAGCGGCTATTTTGTGTTGATTAGGTTAAGTTCGTAGTTTTTTAATTTAATTACTAAAATTTTGTTTTGTTAGATCTTTGGTTGGTATTTCATTAGACATCTTTTGTTTTATTTTACTCACTCTCTGTTACTCCATATAGGTCTATTCATTACTAAACACTAACACTATACAACACTTCGACTTAGTACCCTTCACAACACAAACTAAACCAAGAAATGGAGGGGCAATGCCGAGCAATGGAACTTGAGGAGAGACGCAGGGGGTGGCTCCCTCCAATGCTGTGTCAGTGCTCCCCCTACGTTTTACAAATAATATAGACTGCAACACGACCGATATTATACAGTATTAGAATTCAGAATACACACTTCTAAACGTTAATATCTACTTAGTGTATCTGTATGATATCTTGTACTTATTTTTTAATGTAAACCTTGGAATAAAAATTAATTTTTGTAATGGGTTTGATAAGATCGTTACCCAGCGAAATTCGTACGACAGTTTCAATATGGCAGCCGTTCCAATTCTTTTAAAAAACCAATATTTTTTTTTATCTTACACTTTTTTGAAAATATAATTTTACCAATATAATCAAAATTAAATTCTGTATAAATTAGTATTTCTAATAACAATGGGAACACGACCGCTGTCAAACCAGTTTCAGAAATTTTATTGAAACTTAAAAATTTGAAGCACTACTTTATGTAGCATGTTACGATGGGGAAATTAGAGCTTGATTTCTAGGTAAAAAGTTATGATGTTTTTTATGATTACCGCCATTTTGAAACTTTTTAACGAATTTTTCCAATCTATCAGCAAAACCGATTTTTGTGCTGTTTGAATCAAATCGTACCAAAATTACGAATGTGAGACTGCTAAAACACACACACACACACACACACACACACACACACACACACACACACACACACACACACACACACACACACACACACACACACACACATGTATATTATTGTAGACCTAATTGTGTAAGACCTTTAAAAGTAGACGCTATATATATATATATATATATATATATATATATGGACATTTGTTATAATATTAAACATGTTTCGACCCCCATTTGATGTAGTCTTGGGTAAGAATTGTGTTTGAATGTAACGGCTCGCAATTTACATGAAAAACAAACATCCTGTCTGGCTGGAAGTCTGGTACTCTGGTAGCATTTTGTCCACTCAGAACTTCCTCTTCCTGTAAAGCTTTGTTGAAAATGTAACGTTTATTCCTAGCATTATTTTAGAGATGATGTAAGAATGATTTTAATGTAGGCTTTTATTTATCTATTATTAAGAGACAGCTTTGTGTGCCAACCCCTCATTCTCGCATGCAGTTTTGGTATTTTTTACATTCATTAATCATTTAAAAATATGTTTTTATTTATTTATTTACTCTGAAACGAATTTTTTTGATTTCAAATTTGCTACACTCATAACCTGATTTATGACTCGTCAAATCGGATCAAACATGTGAACCAAAAATAATGGACCATTTTTCTAAATCCATTTTTCATTTTTTTTTTTTTTTTTTTTTTTTTTTTTTTGATAGGTTGTGAATTGATTTTTTGACACGCCCTACTTTTTTTGTACTTAAAGTATGGACTAGATCAAATTCGTTAGAGCTGATTTACAAGAAATCCAATTTTTAACAAAAAAAAGTTTTAAAAACCTTTTTTAGAAAAGCAATAAAATGGTCCCAAGATATTAGCAAAGCAGTCCTGCGTACCAAGTTTCATTAAAATCTGTCAATCAGTTTAAAACTGGATGTATTTTTTTATTTCTGAACCGTACTTTTTTCCTTTTTTTTCAATTTTGTAGTAATTACTTTAGTTATAATGGTTAATATATGCCCAAAAATTTTATCGAAATCTGATAAACGATGTTGCGAAATTACGCCTGGTACCTTTTTAATTGCTCCTGACTTTGGGGGGGGGGAAGAAGGCTACAGTGACCTACATATTTTGTGTGGTTACTTGTGGACTGTATATGAAGAAAATATGATACATAAAGATAAAAATATAATCCTGAGACATGGGCAGACATGCATTTCTCAAAATTAATTTTTTAAAAATCATCAAAATTACTTTTAGTGAGTTATTAGCATTATTTCTGATGTCATCGTCGTTTTTCTTTCAATTTTTGGAAAGAAATATTTCAAATATTTTGATGTTTAATGCAATTATTACATAAAGAAATTAATTTAAAATCGATCACACTAAAATCTCTAATTATTTGTAAATATTGCCCCAAGACTTTCCTCGTATTCAGTAAGTAACAGGCTCACGAGAAAATACACTCTGGAATCAAGCCGTACAGTTTGTCTAAGTCATGTAAGCGTAGTTTTAGCGCATGAAGGAGAAGTGGAGGGAGGGTAAAGCGGTTTGGAGAGGGCAAGCGCTAGCAGAGAGGGGGAATGTGCAGTCCCTCTGCTGTGTGAACGCTTACAGTGCCTTTAAAGTAGAAAACATTACTTTTACTTTTAAAATAATATAGGCCTAATTTACAATGTCTACATATAGACTACTAATATTATAATTACTATTGATACATATGTATCATATGTCGATTCTGTCCTAGCAGTTTTCATACTTCGACTGCGCATGCGCAACTTCAGCCCGAACGAAAGACCTTATCAGTGTAATTACTGTCCGAAAGATTTCAAAGACAGCTGTACGTTGTTAAAACATCAAGTAATTCATTCCGAAATCCTCAAGGCTTTACTCAGAAAGTAGCGCTCAAGAAACATATAAGATCTCACGTGATGCGATGAAATCTTTCTAATACACGCGAGATTTGCAATGAAGAGTATCGCATCAAATGTGATTTAAGTTGCCATTTAGGAACACATGTTGAAGGCCATCCTCGAATGTTCGATGTTAGATCTGTAGTATAACGGTCGATAAAAAAATCCACGAAACGTAGCACTGCTTCCGAAAACCCCTGAATCAGATTTAAATGATTTAACAACTCCGTGTGGCCACTTCTGTCCATTTCTTATTTCCAAAAAGAGATAAAAAAAGTAATATTGGTTATCAATATTCGTGTACTCAATGCAGTATGGCTTTTAGGAGGCAAAAATCATTCCCATCTTTCCGTGCATGAAATAGCTTGCAAGTGCTGTGATAAAGTTTTCAGAGATAGAGGTATCGTGAAAGCTCATGAAGAACATTTGCGTACATCTACTTTTAATAGAGATTGTACCGGCAGTGCGGATCAAACCGGGAACTAAAACTGGTAACAGACAGTATTATTTGGAAAGTGTTTAAAGTCATTCAGTTCAAGAAATGAATATGTACATCAAATAAGTCATACGGGAGAGTGACCGTACTGTTGTCGATGGTGTCAGTTGACTTTTGGTGACGGTATAAACACGAACGGATCCATACTGGTGAGCGTCCGTTGCTCACCATGTACGCATTGCCCTAGAGCAGGGGTTATCAAAATTTTTCTGCGTGACCACCCCCTAAATAATTTTTTTTCAGTAGACCCCCATATGTTTACAATGCGTTGCACAAATAACACCGCAAATGAAGCTTTCATTAAGAGCAATTCAGTAACACATTTTGTTTTAATAATTTGTATTTTGTATTATTAGATAAACCAGTGATTCCCAAAGTGTGCGCCGTGGCTCCCCAGGGCGCCACGGTGCCGTTATAAGAGCGCCGAGAAATATACAATTAAACAATTCGGCAATTTTCTTGGAATTTCCAATTCTCGAATTTTTACGCCAACAATCGTGTATGCAGACAAAATTCCAAGAATTTAGCAACTTTCAAGTCTCTCATTGTTTTCTTTCCAATCACAACTAACCACATGGTAGTTGTCCAGTCTCAATATGGATATTACCGAAACAGTTGGAATTAGATATTTTATATTATCTTAAGGAAAATAGTAAGTATTTGTTTTTAATTTATCGCTTTTAAATGGGCAAATGCCTTTAAAAAGGAAAGCTTTCCAATTTTTCAAGAAAGTAAAAAATATAGAAAAAATCTGATGTATGAAGGGCGCCGCGGAAAAATCCGATTATTTAGGGAGCCGTAAATTGAAAAAGATTGGGAACCTCTGACATATACATTAAAGAGTTTATAGAAGCAGAAATATAATAAATTAAAAATTACATAATGCATAAAATTTTAATGATATGGTTGCGGTTGATGCCCTTCGATTATCTTACTTATATCTGGGGAAATATCTGTTAATATTAATCGTAATTCACCACATTCTGATATCTTGAATCGATTTCCCGTTTTCCGCAATAAATTATTTGCATAGCTAAATCCTGCCTCAACCAAGTAAGAACTAGAAAATTCTAACAATGGTGGTTCGCTGTTACTTGTTAATCAGACGTATCTTTGCAACTCCAAAATTCGGCATATCCACTTGTTCCAAACATGATTTTAAGTTGAAAATTCTCTTTAAGTTAAATTAGTTCTTGTAGTGGGAATCAATATCGGCTTAGTCGCCTTTAAAAGGTTTTATAATCCAAGACGGGACATTTATATTTTCTAAATTCTTGTAATGAACATTTATATCCTCTTTCAATTCTTTTGAAAGAATTCAATGTTTAGTGTAGAGTAGACATAGCTGAGTGAAAACGCGCATAAATATAGGCAAATATTTGCAGATATTTACAAATAGAAAATTTTTTTTTACCGTTTTCATGTTTTATGAAATGCAAGTTAAAGGGTTAAAAATGTAATTTACTTCACCGATACCCTCCCCGAATTCAATCGACCCCCTTCAAAGTTCAATAGACCCCGAGGGGGCCAACCTGGATGCCGTTGAGAACCCCTGCCCTAGAGCATTGAACCAAAGAGCAGCGTTAAGATCATCAGGTCACTCATACTATTGATCGAGCACATCTGTGCAACTACTGATCTTCGCTTCCATAACAAAGAGCCGCTTCGGTGGCCTAGTTGATAGCGTACTGGCTTTCACCCCGAGAACCCGGGTTCGATTCCCAGCCAGGGCTTGGCATTTTCATACGCTATAAATCATCCCATTGTCTGCAATAGCCCAAGTGCGTGCGTGTGTGTGTGTGTGTGTGCGCACGCGCGCGCGCGTGTACACTTGCCTAAAACTAGTTAACAACGTAACTATATATTTGGGCAAATGTAAAGCAATAATAGGGTGTACAAGATTTACCTATTAAAATAATATTATTCATTTTTACTCTATCAGAAGCCTACAACAGACTATTTTTTTATTCAGAGAAACATTTTAAAAAAATCTCGAATAATGATAGTTATGCATTAATCCTTTCAGAGATATTAAAAACAGAAGACAATTTGACTAAATGTTAATTGAATAATATAATTAAGTGATTAATTATAAGTTACAAGGTAAGTGTAAAAAACATTTATTCCAATCATAGAGCAACAACTTTAAAAAGTCATTTATAAGGCCATAATTAGTTTTCTGATAGGCTATAATAGTTCAAAGGTGTAATGAAACAATATTAATATTAAAACTGTTTAGGTTGACGTTAATAAATTTAATTATACCTCAACTTATATATTAAAATAAAGGCGGTCGAAGTCTAACAACTGAACATCAACAGCCCAGGCTATGCCTGTTTTACTTGTAAGTCTGTAAAACTTCTGTCACAAAGAACACCGTTTCCAGTCGGGTGCAACTCTATAGGGGAAAAATGAAACTGTTACAGATCGTATTTATGAAAAAAGTCCACACTCACCAGTGGTGCGCCACAGTCGAAACAGTCAGACGAGCTTATAAAATTGAACAACAAAGGGGTCAGAGTCACAGATTGTAGTTTAATCTGTTTAATTTAAATCATTATTAATAATACCATCTATTATTGTAGTCACAGAGTTTAATTTAAGCAAAGTTTAAGTAATTGCTTAAAAATTTTTAAACCTTATTTTAACTGAAGTACAATTTCTTATTATAAGTTATTAATAAAAAACTTTTTGATATTACACACACACACACACACACACATATATATATATATATATATATATATATATATATACATATATATTAAAATAGATAAATAATATTGTTATTACCGAAACCACAGATTATAATAGAACAAAGTCTGGACGCACGTAAGCCCAGACTATGGATATATATATAACCTGTACGTTTGCCTATTTTAATTATTCCTTACTCAGCTGGGAAAACTGCAATATGGTATTTGTTGTGACGTTTAAACGTTTTTACGATTGATCTTTCCCGTAAAATATAGTTTTTAGTAGGTAGGATTTAATATAGTTTTTTTTTCAATTATATTTCGATGTATTATTTTTAACGGTTTTATCAAGATTTAAATAAAATGTTAATACATAACTTGTAAGGTTAATGTTGTTTACTCTCGTATAGGCCGAATTAAATATCTAATTAGTTTACTGATATTATATTGTAGTTACATCTGAAATAATTATTTCCCATTAATCCCTGGTAATCCATTAATAATTCGAATAAATCTGCATTTAGAACTAGATAATAAGGATATACTGAGAACAGGTTAGGTTGTAAATGGATATTTTTCATACAATTTTCTAAAAACCTAACTATTTTTGTAATTTTATTTGATAATAAAATAACTTACATCAATAAAATGTTTGGTAAATATGAATATTGTATTTGTATAATTAATGGACACCACTAATTTGGATGTTATTGTATTATATTTTTGTTTGGTAGTTTTGCACTTTCGGGCTTCATGCTAAAGTAGTAACAAATTTTTTGTTGTATTATGAAATGCATTATTTCATATATTTACCTGCGGAAGATTAAATTTATTATGAAACTTATCCTTTTTAACAAAATTATATTGTCAAACCACTGCTGCTTCCATTGCATGCTGTATGCTAGATTTCATACACAATATAAGTACATTTATGTCACCCAGCGAGGTAATGCTTATGTGTGTTATCACTATAGTAAAAGTTAGGTTCTTAATAAGTTTTTTTTTAAAGTTTATATTACACCCAACAACCAAGTCGTTAGTTCTTTAATTATATATATATATATATATATATATATATATATATATATATATATATATATATAATCCTTTTTGCAATGAATAACACATTATCTACTCCTGTGCACTAATCATTTTGAGATTATGTTTGTCACTTTTATTTTCATTTTTTCTAACTTTCTGTTGCTTCTGCACTTCTATTTTGGATTATTACAATAGTATTTTGGATTGTTGCAAAAGCCGATAGTGTTTTACTACAAAATTGACCAAACATGGCACAAAGCCCAAAAGTGCAGTTATACCTATTGTTCTTTTGCCCATTTTGTTATTAAATTAAGTAGCCTAACGTTAATCAGCGAAACATCAAATAATTTTGATGTTACTGTATACACTATATACGATACAATTTTCTATAAAACTGCAACTATTTACATGCAGAACTATTTTGTGACATTACATTACCATTTACATTGCATGAAATACAGACAGTGGACAATTTACTGATGCATGAAAAGTATCTCTCTGCAAGTGTAATGTTAGAATGTTGTAACCAGGTCAGTAACGTTGTATTGCTAGGTTTATTTTGCCCTCTTTACAGTACTTTCCACTAAATGATACTTGGATAAGTGTGTTTTCAGTTTATAATTATATTTACAAAGCAGAGGCTTCATTATATCCAATCAGATATTTCATTATTTTGGATACTAATTGTGAAAATTTCTTGTTGGATTCAAAAAATGCAACAGCCATTTTATTTCATTGTTTATTTGAAATCTCAGTTCAAATCTAAGAGAGTAAAACAACACTCATAACAACAGTTAAGTGTATTTAAAAGTTGGAAGTCCAAGAATTTAATTTAATATTCTTATGTTAAAACAATAATGCTAATTAAAATTATTTCAAATTTACTATAATTATAACAAGTAAATAGGTGTCATTAAATTTTCCTGTCAGAAAAGATATAAATTTTAAATCAACTATACTCTGGATTTCTCCATTCGGTATCAAAGTTATTACTATGATGTCAATTGCTAATGATGAAATCAATTATTATGATGTCATTACTTAATTATCTACTAATTTTTTATTTGTGTTATTTCTTTCTAGCTGGGCCTAATTCATGATGAGTTAAAGGGAATTTTGCACGTCAATATCCAATAAATTGAATAAGAACTCATCAAAATGGAGTTTGTTGAATTTATACCCACTCCTAAACTGGATAATGTCATAATGACTGGCCCATTTAGGAAGTCTGTAGAAGGTACATTGAATATATCTGGTCATCATCTACTTTTATCTTCTCGCAAGGAGAATACTGAAGAATTATGGGTGAGCACATGTTTAATGTCTCATTATTAGCTTTTTATTTCATAAAAAACCATTTGGCTTCTTTTAAATTACTGAGGTTATCATGTACAGAGATATTTGAATGTTTTTGTGAGTTTAATTTAAAATACCATGATTCTAACTTAACTTTTAATCAAATAAAGTTTATTTTCTAATCACTGAACCTATTTAAACACATGTTTCCTAATAATTTTTATTTTTTTTTTTTTTATTGACTCTTGTTATCCTCAATTATAAAAGGTCTCAAAGTTGTGTAAACACAAATTTAATGTATCTGCAAGATCTAGTTAATTAATTTGTAGGAACTGAAATGAAACTAGGCCGATATGTTATATTTTTTTCTATTTTAGCTGTTGCAGTATAACATTGATATGGTCGAAAGAAAAGTGAATGGGTTAATGAGCGGCACATTGATAATCAAATGCAAAGACTTTCGAATCATTCAGTTAGAAATAAGTCCATTAGAAGAGTTTAACAAAATAGCAACATCTGTAGAGATACTTTCTTCTCTAGGTAAGTACAGCCTAACAATAGGTGCTAAGTTGCCTTTCATATACAAAATTGTTTCTATTTAAGTGTTTAACTTTGATTGGTTAAAAATTGTAAGATACACTTTCAGTTTGATTTATTTTTAAATATACTATATGCTTTAAAAACAAAACAAATAGAATACATGAAATATTGAAGAATCACATTATCTTTTTATTTTAGAGAGAAACACAAATAGCGTTTAAAAAATACTTCCATTTTTATTTTCAATCCTATTTCCTAATAATACCACTACAGCAACAAATTTAGTGACTAGTAATTTTCCCATAATCATGTGTAACAATTGTTATAATTTTCAACAACAAAATTTCCCCTTTCCCCAAGCCTAACAATGATAAACCACAAATACTGCTCCCTCCAAAATTAAAAAAATTGTCTATGCTTCTGATTTTGCAACATGCATTCATTGTTTCATGTAATGACAACTAGATTGTTTCTATATAAGCTTTATCCATTGAAATATGAAACAGAATATTGACATGGTGTGGTGGCCAAGTATAATTAGGGAGACAGTCTGTTCCTATTTTTCTTAAAGGAATACTTTGTAATGAACACCAATATATTGTTTTGCTTTTGATATTTTTATACAGAAGATCAAACTAAACTTTACCCTTTCTACTATCGCCCAATGTATCCAATACTAGAAGATGGATGGACTGCATTTAGGCCTGAAACCGAATTTAGTAAACTGCTCAAAGGCGAGGAATGGAGAATAACGTATATCAACAGTGATTTCCAAGTGAGTATAAGAGCTGACACTAAAAAAATTGTAAAATTATAAAGTAACACATTTTAATGCTTCTAAAATTGGCTGTTACAGATGTGCCCTACATATCCAAGTGCCCTAATAGTTCCAAAATCAATTGACGATGAAACCATTGCAGCAGCCGCAAAGTTTAGAGAAGGCGGCAGGTTTCCTGTGCTTAGTTACCGTCATGAAGGCAGGGTAAGGTACAGTAACACATTCAACATTTGTATCTTATTTATATTGATTTATTACAAAACTAAAAGAAAATGCAACAACTTACGAGAATATTCTGGTGTACAGAAATGTTGTCAGGAATATTGTCAGTTTTCAAGGAAAATGGTCCCTAAAAATATAAATAATAAAGTGAACATTTTTTACTGTAACTTAAAACTGTTAAAATATATTTGTCTTCTTGTTTAAGAGCTTCTAGCAGAAATGCTAATATCCCAATGTTTCTTATATATGCACATTATCAAGGTCCAAACACATGAAGTTTTCAGGACAGTTTTCATTGTGCTGGGTTTACTCTTTCCAAATCATTTACCTAAAATGCCACACAGTTCTTTTCTCTCTTTACACAATAGGAGAAAGCGTCCAATGGAATCCTTTTCCAGATGTCATAATCTGCAGATGCAAGAGACATTTAGATTGGGCAGTAACCAAATGTCCAGTTCATACCCTTGCTCCAAACTTTTTTTAGCTCTAGACAGCTTATGTAAATGTTTAATATTTTTAACATTTTTGCAATCTCAAACAGTTTACATCCTGTGTTTTCTTGCTCCCTGTTTCTACTCCATCTTTCTCTGATAAAGGTTTTAACTTAGGATGTAGAATATTGTAAAGATTGTTATTTACAAAACAAACAGGTTCAGGTTTTGGTCAGAATGAATGAATTTCTAGGGTTACTCAATAGTAGTTGGAGGTGGGTAGCCTGCAACCTTTGTAGATTTATTGTGTCCCATTTCTATAATCCTGAGATGCTCAGTTATGGCGCCTTCTCCAGTTCTAGTCCCTTCATAAAGTTTAGCATTTAGATAGGATTCAAGGAGGTTAATTTTCCCACTTCTAATTGTTAACTTTTCAGTTTTGTTATTAAGGTACTTGCTCTGCTAATTTCCTTTCCATATTTTCCTTTACTCTTGACTCTTATAACAAAGTTTGTGCTCCATTTGGCCAGCTTTTTGTTGTGCGGTAAGTTCCCGTTCAACAACAAACATGTTTTACATTCTTACTCATGTTGTTCCCATGAATAGTTAAGGAAATTACATCCATCCATATAGAGCCTGGCATGCATGAATTAAGATGTTGCCAGGTGTTCCAGGGTTCTGTTTAATACACCACTCAGCCAGTGTCATTCACACCATTACTACTGGTCGCTTTACACGGAATAGAGTCAGCCTAACTACAAGAGTACTAGATGTACGATGAGATCGTTAAGCTCATCCTGCTCATCGCAGCTGCCTCTGCTGGAATATATTGTATATACTGAAATATTTAATAACCTATTAAAAAGTAACTCTTCAAAGTCCCTGTGCTCCAGTAACTCAGTTTCCAATGCAAATTAACTAAAAATACTTTAAATAAATTTTAAACCGATATTTTTTCAGTGTGTACTAATGCGAAGTAGTCAGCCAATGACAGGACCCAATTCTCGAAGGTGTAAGGAAGATGAGAGGCTAATTAATTCAGTATTAGGACCTGGAAAGCGAGGCTATATCATTGATACCAGGACACAAGCAGTTGCTCAAACAGCTAAGGTTATTTTTAAATTATCAATTCATTTCATATTAAATACCAATATACTTTTGAAATTTATAACATTTTCTTGATGTAAGCTTTCATTATTATGATACAATAAATATATTAGCATAAATGTTAATTAGTAACATTACATCTTTATTGCAGTCCCGTGGCGGTGGTTTTGAAGTTGAAATTCATTATCCTCAATGGAGGAGGCTACATAAGCCAATCGAAAGGCATCCAGTATTGCTAGACTCTCTAACTAGGTTAATTGAAGGTAAATTATTTATTGTACATTAGAACTTCACTAGTCCAATGTAAATGTTTTTCCCCCACAACATACTTGCTGCAAATTAATTCATACAGAAATGTTAAGTAATTGCTTAGTGTTTCAGTGCAAAAAATTTTGTGTGCTGCTGTTTAATTTCTTTTTGGAATAAAATGCCCAGTATATAATGATATAGGGGGAATGTGAACTGGTAACCTAGTTCATTTAAATCACTTGCCTTTGAATTAGTTATGTTTATATGTCATCGCCTAAACAAGATAGGATCTGAGTTACACAACCTAGTTCCACTTGCTAAAACCAAAACAACTATACTAAAAATCCTCATACTTCTTTCCCGTCTTGAAAAGAGCCTTAGCCTACGAAACCTAATTAACTGCCATCAGCCAAAACTCACTTCCGATTGGTTCGCAGTGCATGCATATCTCGGGTCTGTACTATGCTTCTGCCCACACACTACTGCCAGCGCATCACCTCGCATCTCCCGTGCACAAAAACTTCATTGTGATTGGTGCGTTCTTTCTCTAGTTTTAACAATGGAATTCTGAGAAATTACGGTGTCCGCCATAATTTCTAGTATAAATACAGGTCGAAAATTGTTTGCCGGAACATCAAGGAGGACCGCCCACTACACAGCAGCATACCAACACCTGGACCAACCGCATAAGACACCACAACTTGCTTTGGAGGAAATAAGAGGGATCCGGCCAACTATAAAAAACAGACTTCATAGTTTTGTTTCACCATTCCGAAACAGAAGATTGCCTCACCAGCCTGCTGCTGACCTGGTAATCGTCCAGACTTCTTCTATTTCTCCGACAGACTACAACACACACTTTTCTTGCACATATATTAATTAGAACAAAGGTGCATTAAATATTCCTTTTTATCATCATTTTCATGATCACTATGTCACTAGAATCAATTCAGTGACTTTCTCGTCACTATTATTAAAATATAACTTTTTCTAAAAACATAATACATCCTTCATATGAAAATCTACTTACATAACATATATTTAACAAAATAATAGAAATTGAAGCTATTTTAATATAAAAAACTGGTTATTTTGCAACAATTGCACAAAAGTCATCTCTGTTCTGATAGTAAATAGTATTACTAAATTGGTAAATAAACTGTTATGAGAACAATAAAAAAACAGAAGCATTGCCTTTTATTGAGCATGTCTATTCAAAGCACAGCATGCTGGGCATTAAACTGCACTATTATATAAATTGTTATTGATAACATAATTTTTTTTTTGTTTTGTTGCAGCTTGTAACGATACAACGCTGTACATGGACAAATGGTTGTCACGATTAGACGCAAGTAACTGGTTGACACATGTAAAAGACACATTAGATTGTGCGTGTCTTGTAGCACAGTGTCTGGACAAAGTGAGTCATGTTTATATGTGCTTATAGGCTACTGATAAAAATTTTGCATCACTTTATGTAGACTTAATTAAGCTATTTTAGGACAGAAAGTTAAGCTATTTATGAAAAATACAACTCAATTCTGAAAGATTTGTATATTAAAATTTCAACCTTTTTGGCAAGTACTTAAAAGAATAAAACTTGAATATCCAATTCTGAAGCATAGTACAATCTGGAATTCTTCGTGTAGATACAAAGTTGCAGGGTTACGTCACACTTGTGTCCCTGCTGAGTCTGGAACAATAAATCTTGAATCTCAGATTGAATATTTGAGTCCCATCCGGAATCGGATTCTCCGACACAATGTTATGTAACATGTGCAGATCCTGATTACGTCTGATTCATTTAATTGAAAACTTTAGAAAATAGTTTAAATAGTTTGTTTATTCACATGTCATCATCCATTCAATTTTGTTTCATTATTATGTGGACCACTGATGTCACTCAACACTTAATAGAAGACCTGCAGGCCATTTGTTGTCTTTGGAAGTTTCAGGTCTAAATAAAAATCACAAGTAGGAAATCTGACTGTATAAAGAAATTATCTGAAATGGGGAATAAAATAAAACTGTACTTAGGGACTTTTGTCAATTTTGGTAATTTTTGCACTAAAATGATTATACCCAATATTAATAATCCAAAATATAAAAGTGCAAAAACAACGGGAAGTTACAAAAAAAGTGAAAATAAAAGTGGCAAACATAACCTCAAAATGACTACCGTGCAAAAGTTAAAAACGTGTTTTTAATAGCAAAACCGATAAGTAAATGTGTGTTATTAGTAATGATAGGAATATATATTTTTTTTTTAAGAACTATAATCTAACTCTACTTGGCTGTTTTGTGTTTAATGAAATGCATGTTATTTATATATATATATATAAATGCGTTCAGTATTTTGAAGGAAGAACGCAAAATCTTGAGGAAGATCCTTGGTCCGAGATTAACAGAAGATGGATACAGGTTGCACTCCTGGAAGACCACAGAGAAGATATCGAACCTGGCAGCAGATATCAGAAGAAGGAGGCTTCGGTTCTATGGACACATCAGTAGACTCCCAACAACGAGACTTGCCAACAGAATCCTTAAGTATATACAAGGTGTCAAATCAACAACGTCGTGGATCGCACAAGTCAGAATAGACCTACATGACGCAGGAATAGACTCAACAGATGTTGAAGACAGGCGCGCATACAGGAGAAAGATGCTCGGTTGGAAGGTCCCAGAGAATAAAATCCCAAAGAGAGCAGGGGTAAAATGGACGGAGGAGCGGAAGAGGATCCATGGGGACAGGATGAGGGAGGTGTGGAGGATTAGAAGGAACAAAACATGAGTCGGAGTGCTTTGCGTGATCCAACAGGGTCTATGCGCAAATAATAATAATATATATATATACACGAGGGTTAATCAAATATAAACGAGACTGACTTTCTAAAAACTTTTCCGTTGGACATTGAACTCTAAAGGGTGGGGTTTCAGGTAGCCTGGGAGGTTTGGGACGGGCGTAGACGGGCAACATTTCCGTTCGGACCCTTCAGTATAAAACTATACAATGAGTGAGAGTGAAGTGCACGTTTCCATGGAGCAGAGAATTATTATTAAGTTTTTGGCCAAGGAGGGGTCAATCCGACTGAAATCTTTCGTAGATTGACGGCTTAATACGGGACAAGACCCTGTCAAGAGCTCGCGCTTTTGCTTGGCACAAGGAATTCGGCCAAGGGGCGGAAGCAGTAGAAAACCTCAGCCATGATCGCCGCCCCGACCACTTCCGTCACGGACGAAAAACATTGATGCTGTTCGGAAGCTCCTGGATGAAGACAGACGATATATCGCTGCGATTTATTGCAGATGAACTCCAGTTGAGCTATAGTAACGTTAAAAAATCGTTACATCAAACCTGGAACTCAGCAAAGTATCTGCAAGGTGGGTTCCACGAATTTTGACCGACGTTCACAAACGGAATCGTTTGGAGATTTGCCAGCGACTATTGACCCAATTTGAACGAGATGGTGAGGCATTATTAAACCGGATTGTCACCTGTGACGAAACATGGGTTCACCATTACACTCCCAAGTCGAAACAGGCAAGTATGGAGTGGCGGAAGAGGGGAGAGAGTTACATACATACATAACAACTGAGTTAAACACCGAACTGCCGATTCGAGTTAGGATATGAAGTTCTTTCTTAAAAAACAAATATATATATATATATATACACGAGGGTTGATCAAATATAAATGAGACTGATTTTTTTAAAAATTTATTGCTTACTTACAAATTATTCTTGATACAACTTATTTTTCTACATAGTCTCCTGCACGAGTAATACATTTTTCCCACCGGATTGGAAGTTTTTTAATTCCATCTTCGTAGAAAGTTCTCGGGCGTTCATTGAGCCATTGGAGCACAAAGGTGTCCACCGCAGAATCGTCTTCGAAACGCTGGCCTCCAAGCGCCTCTTTGAGTGGTCCAAACAGGTGATAGTCGCAGGGTGATAAGTCTGGACTGTATGGGGAATGTTCCATTGGTTCCCAGCCAATTTGATCGAGTTTAAGCCTCGTAGCGTTAAGCCGAATGTGGTCGGGCATTTTCGTGAAGAAGAATGACGTTTCGCCGGTTTAGATTTCCTTTTCCTCTGAAAAGACTGTTTTACGGCCTCTAAAACATCGCAATAATATTGTGCATTTATTGTGCGTCGTTGATGGAGGAAATCGACGTGAAAGGCGCCTTGATTGTGTGCATTTATTGTGCGTCGTTGATGGAGGAAATCGACGTGAAAGGCACCTTGATTGTCGAAAAATACAGTGGCCATTACCTTCCCGGCCGACGATCATGATTTGGCCTTCAGAGGCGCCCTCTCTCCCCTCTTCCGCCACTCCATACTTGCCTGTTTCGACTTGGGAGTGTAATGGTGAACCCATGTTTCGTCACAGGTGACAATCCGGTTTAATAATGCCTCACCATCTCGTTCAAATTGGGTCAATAGTCGCTGGCAAATCTCCAAACGATTCCGTTTGTGAACGTCGGTCAAAATTCGTGGAACCCACCTTGCAGATACTTTGCTGAGTTCCAGGTTTGATGTAACGATTTTTTTAACGCTACCATAGCTCAACTGGAGTTCATCTGCAATAAATCGCAGCGATATACGTCTGTCTTCATCCAGGAGCTTCCGAACAGCATCAATGTTTTCATCCGTGACGGAAGTGGTCGGGCGACGATCATGGCTGAGGTTTTCTACTGCTTCCGCCCTTCGGCGAATTCCTTGTGCCAAGCAAAACGCGAGCTCTTGACAGGGTCTTGTCCCCGTATTAAGCCGTCAATCTACGAAAGATTTCAGTCGGATTGACCCCCTCCTTGGCCAAAAACTTAATAATAATTCTCTGCTCCATGGAAACGTGCACTTCACTCTCACTCATTGTATAGTTTTATACTGAAGGGTCCGAACGAAATGTTGCCCGTCCCAAACCTCCCAGGCTACCTGAAACCCCACCCTTTAGAGTTCAATGTCCAACGGAAAAGTTTTTAGAAAGTCAGTCTCGTTTATATTTGATCAACCCTCGTACATAACACAAGAAAAAAAATCGGTGAAATAATGATTTCACAGAAGTCCCTAAAGTTCAGAAATACTGGGAAGAAAATTTACATGTTAAAGGGACAGTTTTGAAGGGAACATAAAAGTTGTCTTAGAAAGTGAAACTTTACCGAAAATATCCAATAGTTTGTGAGTGTTTCTCTTCTTATACAGTAGGCGACTCCACCAGCATCTTTTTCTAACAACATACAAAAAAAGTTTTACAGACACTTGCGAGATAGCAAAATTTTCAGACAACACCCTAACAAAGTCTGGAAATTAAATCCCTTTGCATCGAGCAATATGGACATGACTCTGTGCTGTGGAATAGAGTTGCAACAATATCACAACAATGAATCTAAAGAACACCTGTGTGTACTAGGCTTAACAGATAAAATTTTTGTTTACCAAAGAAATTTTTTTAATACCATCATCAATTGCATATGCAACTAACACAATTATAACTGAAGAAATTCAGACCACCTATTTATACAATAAAATTAAGTAAAGGGATAATTGAATGTGAGTATGTTTATATGTTTTGCACCGTTTTTTTATCTTTTTTTTTTAATTACACCATTTTTTTTTATCTCTTTATCTGGAAAAGCCGTCTCGGTGGCCTAGTGGATAGCGTACTAGGCTTTCACCCCGAGGACCCGGGTTCGATTCCCAGCGAGGGCTTGGCATTTTCATACGCTATAAATCATCCATCGTCTGCATTAGCCCAAGTGTGCACAATAGTCGGACATTAAACACAAAAAAAAAAAAAAAAAAAAAAAAAAAAAATTGCAAATGCATATTACTTAAACAAATAAAGACACAACCAAGTTATACTATTCATACCTTATTAGCTTATAGTTTTTGTTTTTGAAGGATCACTTTTAAATCTTTCTTTTTTTTAATGTAAATGAAGATAAATATTTGTTCAGGAAGGTGCTTCTGTATTAGTACACGGCAACGAAGGTTTGGACGCTACCCTTCTAGTGACGTCTTTAGCACAGATTATTCTGAATCCTGATTGTCGAACAGTGAGAGGGTGAGTATGGAAAACTAGAATAAAGAAGAGCAGATTTTTGTTGAACAGTTTATTTGTACACTCCTTTCCATTAATATGGAAAGAGTCACTTTAAAGTGACAACATTCGGTGCATGGTAAAAGTCCATATTAGTGGAAAGGAGTGTACAAATAAACTGTTCAACAAAAATCTGTATTAAACAAATTTTGTAATGCCATTTTGAGCTGAGTTGCAAACTTGTAAACATGACATCTATCGATTCTCCCGCCAAGTGCAAATTCCGAAATGTCATTCGTTTTCTTAAGACAGAGAGGATAGCGCAGCATAAAATCATCACATGAGTCGAGTATACGAGGGCTATTCAGAAAGTAGATTACGTTTTTGGATAAAAAAAAAACTAAGTACAGGAAAAAAATTGTATTATATACATTTGAAAGAGGAACTAAAATACTATTTTTCGACATAATCGCCAAACAAATTTAGACATTTGTCATATTGGTGAACTAGCTTTGAAATTCCCGTGTCATAGAATTCCGCCGCCTGTGACGCCAGCCAGTCAGTCACGCCAGCGCGAGAGATCTGCGTCGTCATCGGCGCTGTGTTGCAAGCCAAGTCTTCATCTTCGGAATAAGTGGAAATCACTAGGTGCCAGGTCCGGACTGTAGGGTGGATGAGGAAAAATCTCCCACTTGAAGGCCGTCAAGACGTCTTTTGTTCGATTTGCCGTGAGGCGGGGCATTGTCGTGCAAAAACAACACTTTTACACTCAGTTTTCCTCTCCGCTTGTTCTGGATAGCTCGTCTTAAGTTTCGTAATGTTTGGCAATACCTTTTTGTTGTTGGCAACAAAAGACGTCTTGACGGCCTTCAAGTGGGAGATTTTCCCTCATCCACCCTACAGTCCGGACCTGGCACCTAGTGATTTCCACTTATTCCCGAAGATGAAGACTTGGCTTGCAACACAGCGCTTCGATGACGACGCAGATCTCCGCGCGGGCGTGACTGACTGGCTGGTGTCACAGGCGGTGGAATTCTACGACACGGGAATTTCAAAGCTAGTTCACCGATATGACAAATGTCTAAATTTGTTTGGCGATTATGTCGAAAAATAGTATTTTAGTTCCTCTTTCAAATGTATATAATAAAATTTTTTTCCTGTACTTAGTTTTTTTTTTATCCAAAAACGTAATCTACTTTCTGAATAGCCCTCGTACAATGAAAATGTTGTGCAAGAATTGTGCACATAAACCCCCAAAAAACATGTTTAATAGAAAAGTTATGTTCCATTTTTTTGGGACCATACAGGTGTGTTGCTGGTGGATCTCATGGAATATGGAGCTGTGATCAATGCAGATGGATATTGTCAGCTATTTTTACAACACATGACCATGTGCCGATCACCCGCCATATAGTCCATCAAGTGATTTTCAAATACTCAGCTCATACTACGATAAACTGCTGCATGAATGAAGCTGCATTATTCTCTTCTGTCTGAAGAAAACGAGTGACACCTCACAAATTGCACTAAATACGAGAATCAGTAGATGTGGCCGTATTTACTAATCTGTAATTCAGCTCGAAATGGTATTACATGGTTAGAAGTGGCAGTGGTTATAGTGGGAGAGATGTGCTACCATTTAGTGCACAGCTTCACCTCCTGTTGCTTGATTTTATGGAATATTTGGAGCTTTAAAATTGCCCAATGTACTTTAAATATCATCAGACTATAGCATATAATTTTTAATATATAGTAATAAAAACAATGTATAAGTGCAGTAATAATCACTTTTACTTTTTATTCCATACTTATCTTCAAAACTGATTTTTTCCTTGGTCTTTTCACTGATAATGATAACCAAGTTCCACTATATATTTAATCGCCTACTTACAATAAACAGTGGGTATTGAACTGCTTTACACTCATTTCTAATGTATTCGATAGAACTGACAAAAGTAATTTCTAAATCATTCCAAATAAGATTTTTTTTTCAGTATTATTATTAACTGCTATCTTAAAACAGTGAAACATTTTTTTCATAAAAACTACACAGATCATTTTGCAAACAGCTGTAAAAATTTGATCTGGCATTCATGAGAACTTATATTCACAAAAATTGAAAATTTCTTCTTAAAATTGATTCTTCAAATAACAGATCACCTTATTCCACGTTTTATTTACAAATAAGCCTAATAAAAGGCAATTGATTGAACTCTGTCCAGAAAATTTCTCTGTAGTATTTAACAACTAAAAAAGATTATTATTTAGTTACTACATAGAACTGTTGCTCGTTGCTCAGTTTCGAGTAACAGGAATACTGGATAACGTAACTTTCTGTAAATATTTTAATATAATTTTAAAAAGCATTGTAAATTCTTAGTGAATTTTAATTAATTGATTTGATTCAAATTTAGGATCCAAGCCTTAATAGAAAGAGAGTGGTTGCAAGCAGGACATCCGTTCCCTCGCCGGGTATCTCACTCTTGCTACGCTACTGCAGCTGCCACCGGAAGGACCAAGCAGAATGCACCAACCTTCTTACTGTTCCTAGACTGTGTCATGCAAATTATGAATCAATTCCCTTTCAGTTTTGAATTTGTACCAAAGTTACTTATTTTCTTCTTTGAACATTCCTACTGTTCTTCTTTTGGTAAGTTTGTTGATATTCCTGCTGTAGATTTAAACCATATCATTAATATTGGAAACAATTGTGCTGTGATTTTTTCCCCATTTGCTTAAAATTAGTATTATCGACAAGTGATAGATAATCTACAGTGGGGAAAGCTTGCATGTTTGATGTGGCTAAGTTATCGGCCAGTCTGCTGCTTCTCTGAAACTTGCTTACCTGGAAGTCATAGGTTTGAGACTGCAGTTACAGCTACACTTTTTATCAGTGCCAATCTCTTGTTGTCATTAGGCTAACTACCATAAAGTATGGACGTTAAGAAGAAAAAAATCTATAGATGGTTTTCCATCTTGAAAATAATTATTTTTGATTATTAATAATTAATTGTTTTGGTGAAAATTGTGAGAGATCAAACTAACTATTTATTTTTTTAATTGATCTGGTTATTTTTTATATGTCTACAATCTGATTTTCAATTGATTACAGGAACATTTCTGGGCAACTGTGAAGCGGAAAGGGTAAAAATAAAACTAGCAGAAAAAACGGCAAGCTTGTGGTCATACGTAAACAGGCCTGAAGTGTTACAGGAGTATTTAAACCCTCTGTATGAACCAAATAGCAGTGTAATCTGGCCTTCTGTAGCCCCTGTGAGCTTGGTAAGACATACTATATGAAGCTATTGCTAGGCTAATTGTAGTTGTAAAATTCCTGTACTACAGTAAAACCTAGTGATTCGCAAAAGCTGATGAAAAACCTGTTAGATAATTATTTTCAGACTGTGCATTAATTCAGTAAGATTAATTAATGTGCATGCACGCGTGTAACGTAATTAATACTATATATATAACAGATGTTTTTTAAGTAAAGACCATTTAAAAAATGGTGATTTGAATTTAGTAAGCATGCACTGTTTCCGGATGCCTTGTGTACAAAAAGATGCTATTTTTAGCCATGTCGCCTGCCTGAACGCTGTGTAGTACTCATTTACAATGTTTAAGAAAATTGAGAAGCCTGCCGACTGTAAGATATGGTCTGCGATCCGATTCTTAAGTGCAAGAAACATGTCAGCTACGTTTATTTGCAGCCAGATCTGTCAAGTTTACAGCGATGAGATATATTAAAGTTAGGAAATGGGTGAGAATGTTCAAGGATGTGCTCAAGTGTTCTCACACAAGTAATCTCACTCCATGATAATGCAAGGTCATTTGTTTCTGCACAAGCTCTGATCAGATCTTTTGGATGGGAACAGTTTGATTGTTTGTCTTATAGCCCAGACCTTGCAACCAGTGACTACCACTTATTTTGATAAATACAGGAGTTTCTTGGTGGCCAATGGTTGAAGTAAAAACTGCAGTCATCGAGTGGTCTTTAAGTTGGAATGCAAGAGCTTGTTGAACAATATGACAGATAAGGAAAAATATATTTTTGTGATATTTATAATAGTTTTATTGTTATTAAAAACTGAATCTAACTTCAAAAAACACTCTTCATACAATAAATGTTTGTTAGCGCACATTATCGCTGGAAATTGTAACTGAAAGCAAAACTACAGATATGAATACTATAATGACAGCTAGCACTGTAAACACAGCACAAAATTTTGAATGAGAATGTTTTGTTATGATAAACGAAACAAATATAGAAGAAATTGTCTGCATGATCACTAGAAGTTATCGCTGGATGAGCAAGAAGAAATTGTCTGCATGATCATTAGGAGTTAACGCTGGAGGAGCAAGAAGAGATTGTCTGCATGATCATTAGGCGTTAACGCTGGAGGAGCAAGAAGAGATTGTCTGCATGATCATTAGGCGTTAATGCTGGAGGAGCAAGAAGAGATTGTCTGCATGATCATTAGGAGTTAACGCTGGAGGAGCAAGAAGAGATTGTCTGCATGATCATTAGGAGTTAACGCTGGAGGAGCAAGAAGAGATTGTCTGCATGATCATTAGGAGTTAACGCTGGAGGAGCAAGAAGAGATTGTCTGCATGCATGAACGCAGGAGCAAGAAGAGATTGTCTGCATGATCATTAGGCGTTAATGCTGGAGGAGCAAGAAGAGATTGTCTGCATGATCATTAGGCATTAATGCTAGAGGAGCAAGAAGAGATTGTCTGCATGATCATTAGGCGTTAACGCTGGAGGAGCAAGAAGAGATTGTCTGCATGATCATTAGGAGTTAACGCTGGAGGAGCAAGAAGAGATTGTCTGCATGATCATTAGGCGTTAATGCTGGAGGAGCAAGAAGAGATTGTCTGTATGGTCATTAGGAGTTAACACTGAAAGAGCAAGAAGAGATTGTCGCAATCTCTAATAAAGAACAGAATAGTAGTGGTTATAAAGCTAGATTTATCAAAAAAATTTAGCCAAAACACTGAGTGATCATGTTCCCAAATTGGATCCTTCAGTGGAAAAAGGATTGAATTTTTCAAGAGGCATTTAAAGTTTATTGGAATCTTACGAAAAAATCTTTCAAGACCAGAAGTGAAAACAAAGTTCTTTTTTCTCCAGCGTAATGCAGTTTCTGTACAGTATTTTATTTATTTATTTATTTTTTGTATGGAGATGTTTAAAGTATGTACTCTGTTAGTGTTAATTTTCTACAGAAATGGATAATGCAGCAATGAACTCATGTTTTTATTTATTCATAGTTTTAATATTTGAGTGATATTCTAATACTCTACTCCCAGCAGATAACATGGTATTTTTGTATACCTATTGTTATCATTCTGTTTCCTCACTCTGTTTGGTTCCATGCTAGTCCAATAAATAAAAGAAGTAATACATTTTTGGTGGGTTGGTTAATGCACCTTATTATACGTTAAGTTAAGTATGTTTGTGCAGTTTTGTATAAATTATGTGTGTTGGTGTTCACAGTGTTTAACAACATTGTAAGGAAGAGTCATTTTAACCTGATGATGGAACATATTTCCAAAATGAAGCATCAATAATATACAATAAAATCTTTTAATGACCTTGAAGGGAACATTAGTTTTCGTCAAAAAGTTTCTGCAATAGAGAGGAGCTTAACTGAAACATGTAAAAAATGTTTTTTATTTGTAAAACTTAACACTATTTTTAATTTGAATTACTGAGTGCAAAGTTAATTGAAATAAAACTATATGATGTACAGTCTTTAAAAAAACAATATTTATTAAATAATACTGTAATTATGTGATAAAGGCAATATTCTGCCTAAACTACTGCAGAACCACTTCATCATTTCCTTCAAATTCTGGCTTTTGGATTTTCTTGTAGATATTCGCTTCATTGTAGGACTTTATTATTTTATTTTTATTTTTCAATATTGTGCCAACAAAAAAAATACCTAAATTAAAATTTGGCAAACATCTACTTGCTTCACACCTTTCTCTAACTCACACAAACACTCAATTCAGTTGATGTACTACATACTGCTTTTAACACTTGAATGACGTGTGGGCGTATTAAGACATAGAAGGGTAGGAAGTGTGCACGTGTTTCACCACTATAGAGAGATTCCTGGGATTTTGTTGGCCTTAATAGAGATAGTTACAGTATATATTTTTATTATAGGAATGGGAAGGGACCAACACATTTTGCCGTTTAAAGAGATTTCCATTACAAAGATCTTCAGTGGAGATATTTCAGTGTATATTTTCAATGATCACTAAATAGTAACTATTATACCTGTTACTACAATTCCTGATTGGATATGTGAAATGAATTTAAAACAAGGAAACACAGGTTTGGCAGTGCTAAGCAACGTTTTTGAACTTAACCTGTTTTTGAACACAAAAGCAACATGCCAAGGTGTAATTTATCAAACAGTGATAAGTTTGCAAAGCTGTCAGTAAAACAATGTACATATAAATTTGACAGAGATATTATTATTTTACTCTAGCTAAACTGGATTTTTTTATTATTTTACTAGAAAATATTACATTAATTTCTTAGCCGTTAGAATATTCTTCTTTTCCATAAATAGTATGATGTCAGTTCATGATGTCACATAAGTGAAATTCAATTATAATTGCATGTCATTACTTAAATCTTTGTCAAAAATCCATAACAATAGTTTCACATTACTAAAAATGACTACTAATTATACAATGCCTACCTTAATAGAAATCTTTGCTAAGAAGTTATCGGCAAAAAAATTTAATGTCCTAATTTTTGAAAAAGATCTGAATACTTATAAGCATGCAGTCTAATCATTTTTTTTTTTTTAGATATTGTGGCAAGAAGTGTACTTACGTTGGGTAGTGGACCAGACTGAACAAAAGAATGCTTGGCAAAAAATGACTGTAATCAAAGAAAAGGACAATGAACTAAGAATGAAAGCTGCTCGATTGAGGAGGCAGTTGGCCGAGTTGGAGAAGGAGTTCAAACAGATTGTGATGGTACCGGCTGTGAATTGATGCCATTTTTTAGGTAAAACATTTTACAAGCGAATAAACGGTAAAAGCGTCTAATTAAATAGAAATGCAGAATAATATGAACAGTTTAATATGGGTATGAACCTACACCCAGTGCATCTCAAGTTTTACTCTGTACACAAATACAGCAAGCCTATTTACAACTAACCATTGATAGAAGACAGAGCCCAAACAAAATCATACACTACTGCTTGCCTTGTTCTGTCAACTGCTTTCACACAGTATCTAACATGAGGATTTTTTTAAAATTTTTTTTTTAACCTTTGCTACTTTTATTCCACAATTTGCAAAAAAAGAATTTGTTTTGTTTCTGTTTTTTGTAGGCTTTGGTGTGATCTTAAAATTTACATTAGAAGCATACTACCAACATACTAAAATAAAAATATAGTATTCATTAAATTTTATCAATTAACAGTAAAACATATCTGTATAACATAATATATTAATATGACAGTGCATACACAAAGTAACTTCCATTTTGGAATTAAAAAACGCATATAAGATTACACCAAGAAAGCATAGGTTTAATTTACTTTTATTTATTAAATTCATTTTTTTTACTATGTTACCATAACACAACCAACTTGTTCATACTCTTCGTAAAAATAAAGTCAGCCATGTTAAACAACAGTTTTTAACAACATTATTACCCCTTTGCCGGCCCTAATGCTCCAAAGCGCTTAAATGTAAATGTCCCCTGCCTGCCTAAATGCTCTAAAATGCTCGTGTTGCAGCCTCCATAAATCTATTGCGTAGTAACAAGGAAAAAGAAGATATCTGTTTTCTGACATGATTGAATGGCTTAGCATGCATGCCTGCAAGTGTATAAATATGAATCGCACACAAAAAAATAATTTATGACACAGAAGGTCAAGTTCAAAGGTTGAGGGCTTAGTTGAGTTGAGACAATGGCAAGTACATCACGCATTTTGAGTAAAAAAGTAAGACACAGAAATTTTAGAAGAAAGCTCTGATAGTGATATTTCAGTATTATCATCGGAAGAAGATGAAAATGATAATGAAACCTCCAATGAAGAAGATGATCCGAGAGTGGATTATACCTTAGATATAAGTGATCAGATACGTAAATACTGTGGTGTTGGTAGATCTTAAAAAAAATGGTGGAAATTTATTTTACATTTTGTTCTAAATGTGTATATTGTGAAATAATTCATCTTGTACGACCTCACAAACCAGCCCCCTACTACAGCACATAGAAAGACAGCTGACCTTCAGGAGGAACTTGATGAATCAGCTGGTAGCAACATTTTCGTCTAGTAAGCATACAGGCAGGAAGTTTACCCACAGGTACAGCATCCCCTAAAATGCTTCACACCCTAAAAAAAATATTAGGCCTTGCAAAAATGTGTGCTATGTGTACAGAAAAAAGATAAAAGCCCCATCTGGAAGGGGTAAACAGACAACATACAAGTGCAAACAATGCGACCTTCCATTGTGCCATACAGGGTGTTTTTTGGAATACCACCAGCAGCAAAATGTGGAGGTTCAAAATAAGTGAGTAACTTACAACTTGCATAAATATATTATGAATCAAATAAAAAAAAGGATTATAGGTCTATCTCTTATAGTTTAATTATTATGATTTGTTTCCGAAGGACAGCATATTTCTGCTACAACTACATGTCCCTTCCTGTCCTAGCGGTGGGACTTTAAATAGGAGCAGCAAAGGATTAAAGTGCTGCCCGGCTTCAGTGATTGCTTGAGATTTGCACCGGCTGCATGCATTGTCGTGGAGCAACACGACTCCTCTTCAGGCATACGTGTCCACTCCTTGGCTCATCATGAACATTGGAGTGTCCTATAAAACTTTCTTGACCATTCCTCCACGACTGTCACATTATGTTTCACAAATTTGCTGATAAATGGCAGAGGGTCTCACATTTCTTGCATTCAAAAACTGAATTACAGTTCGAATTTCATATTGATTGACTTAAAATTTTTAAATGATATAAACGTAAGCAGTAATGGTGATTGTGGATAGTCAGTGAACATGAAACAGTGATATACATTACAGGTTCGTGATCACAGCACTGTTGTGAGTGCACAGGTAAACGGTATTAACTGTTAGATATACCATATATGTTTATAAAAGAATTGTACTTTTACAAAAAATGTTTTTAATTTTCAACAACAGAAAGAATTACCTTTATAGGGTGTTCTTTCATATTATTTTTTTTTTTTATTTTAAGGTGAAAAGCACATTAAGGCTATTATCGTCTCCCTAAATGTAAGTGTGAGCGTAAAGTGTTAAAGTCGTAAGTGTAAGTGTTTGTTAGACTCGAGTACCGCGAGGGATGTCTAAATACTCTCAATAGGTGCAGCTAGTCTGCTTTCCCCCTTTGGGATTAATATTAAAATATCACTTGCTTTATGTTTCAGATTATCATGTGTCATGAACAAAATATTCCTATTCTGCAGTTGCTGTCTTCAATACTTTCTTCCACATTAAATGTGTCCATTCTCTACTCAAGCCACCGATTCTTATTGTTTTTTTTTTTTTTATTTTTATTATTTTGTTATTTCATATTTCGACTCTAAATATTATATAAAATTATAAATGAAAAAGTATAAAATAATACATATATATATATATATATATATATTGATGTACACGATGTTTACTTTTATTGTAGAAAATACCTTTCTCTTTCTGATCAAAATTGTACTTCTCCAGTAGGGCTCAAAGGACAATCTGGCTAAAGCACTGGTCAATCTGCTGGGTTTCTGAACTGTGCACCTTAAGGTTCTTAGTTCTAGCCGCAGTTACCCCAATTGCTTTTCCCTTACTGTTAACACTAATCCCTGGTTGTCATTATTCTAACTGGCATAAAGTGATCTGACACCTGCAGCCTTTATCCAACAACCTCCTGAGACTTCACATTTTTCAAATTTTCCTGAGCCTCTAAATAGACATTTTTCAACTATATACATGTAATTTGTGTAGTTTTACTAGACCCATAGCACTGTTTAAGTGTATACAAAATAAATATCAAACATGTTCATTAAACACAATTACAACAATCACTTCAGTTATTTGTATTTTTCATTGTAAAACATAATTTTTATATTACAATACTGTATTATTAATCAAAAGCAAATTAATTATTAATACTTTGTTGTTAATAATTATATTTATCATAAACATAACCTCATTTCAAATAAGAACAGGTGTTATGCATAATCACTTGTTTGGGCGAATATTAAATCACCAATTTTCCAGGTTTTTTTTTGGTGATAGCTTTCAAACCAAATTTTTTAAAGTTATTGCGACAGATATTTTGTTAGGTACAGAAAAACTTACATTTGATCAAAACCATTACAGCCAACTTTTTTCAGTTTTTAAGGGGTTTACATAAAAAAATATTAAGAATGGTTCCAAGATATGAGCAAAATGATAAATGACACCTGTGATAACTTTTATAGAAAGAAATCTGTCAGTTCGGTATCTCCAGTGATGTGTATACACAAATAAAAAGCCCTTTTTTGACTCAGAACTTTAATAATAATAAATAAATAATATTTATTTGTTTTTCTGTGGTGATATACAAAATTGAATTATTTATATTTTTTTTCAAATACAGTTAGTGAAGTATGAACACAAACAAAAATTAATTTAAAAGTAAATAATCTTTCAGTCAAATCATAATTCTGTATTATTATACTGTATAAGAAATCAAACAATTATCTTTCTGCAAAATCGGTAACTTTGAAAAACCTACTCGACCTGTGCTGCTTCTAGTGAGTAACGTAAGAACGTTTTGAGAAATATTTTTTTTTTAATATTACAGTATTAATTTTAGATACTTTAATTTAGTGTCTCTGAAAGATCATATGATGGGAAACATTTCTACTTCTTTTTGACAGTACTTTCTTCTTTAAGTAAAGTCATTGCATGAAAGTAGATCGTGACTTTTTGACGGTTCTAAACATTACAGTAACTCAGGTTCAACTGCGACTAAAATAGTTTATCGATTTTCAAGAAATATAGCGTATGTGTGGGACTAGTTTGCCTGTATCTCGGGACTATTATTTTAGCGAATTTCCATTGGAAAATGAGTATCATGGTATCCTGGTCCCAGACCCAGTACTTTGAAATAAGCGTCGATCAGATAACTTTTTGAGGGGTTGTTAAAATATTTACTTTCAGAATTGTATATTATATATATATATATAAGCCGCCTCGGTGGTCTAGTGGATAGCGTACTAGACTTTCACCCCGAGGACCCGGGTTCGATTCCCGGCGAGGACTTGGCATTTTCACACGCTATAAAATCATCCCCACCGTCTGCATTAGCCCAAGTGTGCACAATAGTCGGACGTTAAACTCCAAAAAAAAAAAAAAAAATATATATATATATATATATATATATTTATAAATTAATGTGCCTTATAAATAAGTATATCTTGTATAAATGTATTAGCAAGCTCACGATCGCAACTGTATTGTCCGATTTGATTAAAACGGCACAAAATTCGATTTTGGTAGTAATTTTGGCCGCCTCGGTGGCCTAGTTGATAGCGTACTGGGTTTTCACCCCGAGGACCCGGGTTCGATTCCCGGCCAGGGCTTGGCATTTTCGTACGCTATAAAATCATCCCATCGTCTGCATTAGCCCAAGTGTGCACAACGTTAAACACAAAAACAAAAAACAAAATGGTAATAGCTTGGAGTAGTTTGTTAACCAGCAAAATTCATTCATACAGTTTCAAAATGGCAATTATTTCAAATCTTTTAAAAACCGTAATTCCTTTTTCAAGCCTTAAAAAATTAATAATTTCTTTGTATTAAAAATTTGTGAAAGTCCGATTTCACCATCGTAATAAACGTTAAAAACTGCATGAACTAGCATTCTGAAATTTTCAATATCCGTTGAAATTAAGAAATTTAATTTGACGGTGGTCAGGGTTGATTTTCGTATTTTTACTGCACTGTTAATGTTTAAAATACTAATACTGTATATGCAGATTTTAATATTGTTTATGACGGTGAAATCAGAATTCGAAAAAGTGTAAGAAAAAAATACTTTTGGGAATTCGCTTCTATCACGTCAGCGAGGCAGTCTCCTTTAACGATAAGACCTGTACGCAGTTTTGGCCAAACGCATTGACCGATTGTTTTGAAATTTGATATGAAAAAAAAAACTAACTTGTATAAAGCCCGAACGACGTATTTATAAGACTTTTTTCCCGTTCACGTCTGTTTGAAAATGGCGCTTAACGATAACGAATGTAGTTGCTCAGTTCCTATAACACTGGCTGAACGGCAAGACCTTAAATATCATCTTAAATTGCGCGGCCAGCGCTCGTAATCTTTCCTGCCATTTTAACCGGTAACCGTGTTATTTAGGCAAAAATGTTACTGGACCAACTTTATTGAAAACTTAATGCTCCGTAAAGCGATCAAAATTGAGACCGGTCTTGCCGTACAGCCACTATTAAATAGCCACCAACTGCACTCGTCATCGTTAAATCACAGGCTGCCATCTTGAAAGGGAAAATAATGGGGGAAAATCCTACACGCGGCTTTTAAGCTTTATACAAGTTCCCTTCATAACTAATTTCAAAACAATCGGACAAAACTGCGGAACAAACACGCAAACCAAATTTCGAACGGTCGAGTTGAAACAGAGAACTCGCTTCGCTCAGTCAGCAATCCTAAACATCTTATTCTAGTTAAAAAAACCATAACTTACACCTATGTTAGATTAAGTTAGGAAGTATTTCTTTCTAAAAATAATATAATATTATAATAAATAATATAAATAAATAATATAATATAATATTTAATTTGAAAAAGTGAAACTTCGAATAACCACCAGTTAATTATTATATCTCTTATAAACGCCTTATCGAAACTTATCGCCTTACAACTCTTATAAACGCCAGTTAATTATTAAAATTTAATTACAGCAATTAAATTTATTTTACTGTAAGCGCTTTTAGACATAACTAAGAAAAAAATAAATAAAATTGTAAACAATAATTATTTGTACAATATATTTTGTTCCCAATGTGTAGGCCTGCATTATGAAGATGGCAGTGAAACATTTTCTCTTTATCGCTGAGCAGGCAATATAGATGGAACAAATGTTTGTTTTATTGATGAATCAGCCAGGTTTTGGTCACCTACTATAAACTATCGCTTATGTTGTCGGTTGCAACTTTGCAATTACAGCTGATAAGCTGTACTGACTGATGGTGTTTATGTTATTTGTTGCTGAGTAGTAGTGACTTAATGGCTTTGCTGATTCAGTGTATGATTAGAACTTGGAACAATTTTAGTATAGTTCTCGGTATCGGTGACTGTAGTGCTATACGTATATCCGGTTTATAGAATACACGAGCATTTTTTTGTTTAAATCTTTTTTCGTATTATAAATGTGTACGATTATTTTCTAACCAATTGCGTACGGTTACAATTGCTGTACATTTAGTTATCGTGTACTAATACCGGTTACAATTACATCTAGATATCGTGTACTAATACCGATTACAATTACATCTAGATATCGTGTACTAATACCGATTACAATTACATCTAGATATCGTGTGCTAATACCGATATCGTGTACTAATACCGATTACAATTACATATAGGTTTCCAGTACTAATACCGATTACAATTATATCTAGGTTTCCAGTACTAATACCGATTACAACTACATTTAGGTATCGAATACTAATACCGCTTACAATTACATGTAGGTGTCGAGTACTAATACCGATTACAACTACATCTAGGTGTCGAGTACTAATACCGATTACAACTATATTTAGGTGTCGAGTACTAATTACGATTACAATACATCTAGATATCGAGTACTAATATAACTTATAACAGAAAAGACAAGGGCTTTCGAGGAGGAAATGGAAGGGTAGGCAAATGCAGAGGGAAAACAAATCTTCAAAATTGATTCGTAACATAACATTACCAACTGTATACATTTTATTTTACTTGATGTTCGATTAATTAGGCTTATAAATTCTGCAGTGTTTAATATCATCTAACTAAACGTTGCTATATTTATTACTTTTGATATGCTTTCGTATTCGTGAAAATGCATAATCGCAATAAATAACTCTGTTATCTACATTGTGTTTTTCATTGTTTTATAGCTCCAGAGGGAAAAAGTTTAGTAACCTGTTTGAACGGGAAAATTAGTGTTGGATAATTTGTGGAAGAAGTGAGTGCTTAACATTGTGCCTAAGGGCCCCGATAGAACTCCCGCGGGGCCTGGAAAAACCCATCGTGTTTAGCGTTAGCCAAGATTGATTATTATCAGTAGTAACGGAAATATAAAGTTTTACACCATTAGTTTGCATTGATAAATTATACCTTAATCCGTAATGTTTCAAGTAGAGGGGCAACTTCAATGTACGTGCGCGCTGGACGGATGAACCGGTATGTAACCTTGAAAGAAGAAATTACTTCTGAGAAACCTGGCGGAGGAATGGCTAACTAAGTTTGTTACTTCGTGTAATTCCGTTTCCCGCCATTAATCTATCAAACCGAACGTCGCCGATCTACATTACGTACTATATAAGAATTTTTAGAGTTAATTTTAAACATTTAGCAGTTTAAATGAACGAATAAATAAACTTATATTCACTGCACAAACTTTTCCCATAATCAATTCAATTACCAAACACTTGGGCGTCCAAAATAAAACGTATTTTTTAAATTAAACTTAAGGTTGCCAAACGTCTCGGTGTTTTAATATAGCAGTAATAGTGTTTAGATTTAGTTTCCCCTCCGTGTAAGAGATTTGCTGGCAGGTGATGATAGCCTTCAAGTGTTTTTCGTCAGTAAAAAAAAAATTTTTTTTTGGGAGATTGTATTTTCCCCATTCAAAAAAGGCACAGCAAGTCTAAAGATGTTTTCACTGAAGAAAAAAAACTTAGGTAGTGCGGGACTGACCGGCAGAAGTGACTACTTATTTTGGCATGCCTGACTGTATACTTTTTCACTATTATGATTTAATTATTTTTATACAAATTTACATGCATGTAAGAAAGGACAACTCTTGAAAATTACTTTCGTGTGTGTGTAGGTACACAACTTAAACACTAACAAACTGTCACAGACTATGAATTTGAGTATCTTTAGGGACTTTAACAATTAATCAGTTTATAACCCTACTTTTGACAGTTATACTGTCTAATATAATAATTGTGATTTTGGCATTTAAAAATTGTTATAGGTCATATACATTAAATAATTTAACTACATAAATTTAGAAAATACATATTTTTAAAATTAACAAAAACAATAAACATAACCTCAACTGAAATGATATTTACGCTATTATGCGAAATCAGCTGTTAGAAGTAGTAATTTCCAGTCTAGATATAGGCTATACAAGAACAATATTGGCTGTGAGGTATGCATTACGGATTCAAGCGTGACGCGAGCGCAAATGTGTATACCCATGTTTTGTCAACCGCGACCGTATAAGTTTTTATTTCAAAAATACATTTTATTAAACACTAAACAAAAAAAAACTGAATGTTTTCCCTGTGTGAAACCAATGAATACAAATAGATTCTGTATTCATTGGTAAAACATACACCCGTACCCTGCGATAGAAAGTAATGACTTCAAAAAAACCACGTCAGCTTTGGTTAAAAAAATTCTTTTTTCAATCTGAAAACATGGATGCCTATAGTACCCCTCATTTCCCCTCCATTCCACTGTAAGTGCTGACCCAAACTAGTTGCAAAGTATGCCTAGGAGAACGTGTGTCTATTGCTCTGCGCATGTCGTTGGCCTTTGCATTGGCTGTTTCCCGCGTTCACTAGCGCGCATATAGATGGTTTAGAGCGTTCCGTGACGGCAAACTGAATTTTCCCCGTGCGAAACATACACCCATACCTCGTGATAAGAAGTAGTCACTTCCGAAAAGAGTTATTAGAAATTCGCTTCCATCACGTCAGCGAGAAAGTTGCACGCTGTTATTTTATCACACGCTGACCGAAATGTTAGGTTAGGTTATACTAAACACGAAAGTTATTAAATAATCCAATTAAATACAAATGGATTTGTGTTGTAAGCTTTTACGAAGGCAGTAAAAGTAATTTATTGAAATGGTCTTGGATTTTATGTTACCCTGATCACATCATCTCCCCCCTCTGACCTAACAATCGAACTGTAGGGTAGAGAAGTTACCCGGCACAGGTGTGGCTACTCCTAGAGCGGGTGCAAACCGGTTCTCCAAGTCGGTGTATCGTGTAAACCATAACCAATAGAGAGCATTCATTTAGGCCCGTTGCGGTAAAATGAAATTCACCGATCATGATCTTTAACACGTGTTTTGAGCGGTAGTTAAAATGTTTACATTGTAAAATGTGACTTTCAATGTAAGATAGATAACACGAAAATATTTAAGACAAAAATAGAATTTTAAATCATTTGAAACTGTTCGACGAATTTTGCTGGTTAATGAACTATAGTTAGTGCAAGCTATTGCCAAATCGATGTTTGTGTCAAGTTTGAATTAAATGAACTAACATTGCGAATGTGAGCATGCCAACACACGGCCCCCTCATAAAGTGATCTAGACGTCTCGGGTCTGGGTATTGCTATGACGCGCTCCAATAGCTCATTTTCCGTTAAAAGTTACCTATAACGAACTAAAATAAACAAATATGAATTAAGGATCCTTCAATTCAAGTTTTATCTACAATCCCGCGACGGTGGATTTTATTTCACCATTCACTGCAATTAAAATCGCGGCACGCAGCTGTCTCGCTGACGTGATAGAAACGAACTTCCAAATATATTTTTCTTCATTTCACACTTTTGAAATTCTGATTTCACCATCGTAACAATTAAAACTGCATATATCAAACGATGATGTAAAAACGTTATGCAATTTTAAAGATTCGAAATGGCCGCCATTTTGAAACTTAAATTTTCACTTGAAAATTCCAGTTGAAACTCTAAAATTTTGAACGGACTCGTCCAAGCTATTACCACAATCGATTTTTTTGCCAAGTGTGAGGGGAATCGAACGAAAACTGATTGATAGCGTGAACGTGTTCTCTCTCTCTCTCACTCACACACACACGCGCGCGCGCGCGCGCAAGAAAAAATTAACGATTCCTCAACAAGTCATCTAGAGATCAGGATCGGGTCTTACCATGATGGCCGCTCCAATAGCTCATTTTTACACTGGAAGTTTGCTAACAAAGCCCATAGAATATTTTATAACTGGATCACATTTTCAACTACAATGAATACAGTATAAGGATAACCAAGACAGCATAATTGTTGCTGGGAGTGTACACCCCCTGAAGAGGGTACGTTGAAGAAAGGAACGCGGCGGCAGGAGGTAGTACAATAAGGAAAGGAAGAGACAAGGCTGGCCAGGTAGCCGACTCGCCCCTTAGCAGTTAGAAAGGGCGGGAACATGTCTGCACGGTGGATCACGTAATATTTCCCTTCATTAGAAATCTCTATTATACAGTACAGCGTATAGTTAGGCATACCATATTTTGTTTTTATAGTAAACTATTCAGACCACAAAAAAATCAATGGGAGGAGCTTTTGAAATTTGAATTTAGAAACAAAATATTACTGTTTTCAGCCACTTTGATAGCAATAACAAAAATAGTGCCACTTCTAGGCATTTTGAAATTAAAATTAAAGTTGCCATTCGTCCCAGTGTTTTAATATAGCATTAACGGTGTTTAGATTTAGTTTCCCTCCGTGTAAGAGATTTGCTGGACGGCGATGATATCCTTCGTGTTTTTCGTCAATACAAAAAAAAAAATTTTTGCGGAGATCGTATTTTCCCCATTCAAAAGTGGCACAGCGAGTCTAAAGAAGTTTTCACTGAAAAAAACTTAGGCAGTGCGGGACTGGCCGAAAGAAGTGACTACTTATTTTGGCATGCCTGACTGTATACTTTTTCACTATTATAATTTAATTATTTTTAAAAATTTAGATGCATGCAGGAAATTATTTTAATTTCGCGTATGTGTAGGTACACAACTTAAACATTAACTGAAACTCTCATAGACTATGAATTTCAGTATCTTAGGCTGTGTAAGGGACTGAAAAAATTAATCAGGGACCCTACTTTTGACAGTTATACTGTCTAAGTATAGTAATAAATATATTATTTGTGATTGTGGCATTCAAAAATTGGTATAGGTAATACACATTAAATAATTTGGCTACACAAATTTAGAAAATACACATTTTTAAAATTCACAAGAACAATAAAAATCATTTCAATTGAAGTTATTATTCAACATAACTTCAAATTGAAATGATATTGAAGCTATTGTGCTGTGCGAAATCAACTGTTTAGAAATAGTCACTTCCAGTCTAGATATATACGAACGATATATATATACAGATTGTTGTATGGCTGTAAAGAAGCCCAACAACAGTATTAATTATATTTTTTAAATTTTATTCAAAAAATTCAGATGATGGAGGAATTCCAGTCTGGTCAATGGCCGAAGCACTATCTCCTAACGTCGTCTGCAAACTATTTCTCAAGCCACATACAATCACAGTCTAGCAATGTCTTACTGTAATGGTTTCTCTACAAAACCCACAAAGAAGTGGGTCCTCTCGTTCTATCAGAAATCCATAGGTTAACTTGGAATGACCAATATGAAGACGGTAACCACATCTTCTCTTCAACTTGCACGTATTGACGACGACCTCCCCCTCAGGACGAATGTTACTTTTTATTACCGTCCATTTGTTATTCCTTATAGCTACCCGTTCATTTTCTCATAATATATATATATATATATATATATATATATATATATATATATATATTATACAATGCTCAAAGACACTTCAAAAAATTGATCTAGAGGTCCTGACGGTGCTAGAGGGTTGAATGATCGGTGCTAATTTCAACCCGGCTGTGGTCCTTACCACATTACCACAATGGTCGCTCCAATACCTCATTTTCTTAAAGTATGATGATCCATATAGATAAAAACCACGTCAGCCACCAGAACAATGGCATGCGCATGCGCAGGATCACTAACGCCAGACTCGAAGAATCGAGGTCCAGAGTAAAGGTCTTTACTCGCCGCACAAATTGTAAGATTCTCCACGGTGTCTTGGGCCTTGTCCTGAACGTGAATATATTGTGATAGCAATTGGTAACACTGCTCGAGCAAAACAATGCTAAACTGTGTCAAGGTATGCCTGCATTCCTCGCAGAAACATGTTTACTGTAAAGATCAGTTTGCGCATTACAGATCTATTCTGAGCGTATCTGCGATGGTTTCCGGTAAATAGTTCTGAAAGTGTTTACAGTTTACAAGCGTACTAAATTATTCTCTGCAAGTTTTAATGCCCTTATTTTTTCAACGTTAGTTACTATTAGCGAATACCTATTGGAAACAAAAGCTCGGTGGTCGATACGGCTGACACCGGTCACTGCTGCATCTTTGAACTGCGCACCTCAAGGTCACAAGCTTTACTATTAAGTCACAACTGCACTAATGAGGGTCGTATACAATTTGACTTTCAAGTCTTTTGATAAGTGGGATGATTTCAACAACTTGCACTGAACCAGCTGGTTTCAGTGTACTCGTGCTTATAAATATTTTCATCTTTTTAATGTTTTTTTTACTGTACGTTTGAGAGAAGTTTTTTTGTTGTTATTATTATTATTATGAGGCGAAAAGCACATTGAGGCTATTATCGCCTTCCTAATTGTAAATGTGAGTGTAAAGTGTTAAAGTCGTAAGTGTAGTGTTGTAAGTGTAAGTGTGTGTTAGACTCGGGTACCGCGAGGGACGTCTAAATCCTCTCAATAGGTGCAGCTAGTCTATTGTTTTAAAAAACAAGTTATTGTTATTGGTAAAATATAGTAATATTTCCGCCTAAATAGCATTCTCATTGTTTCTGCTAAAGGCCTTTCTTTATACCCACCAAAATCCATGGCAATAACGATACTGTCGACAACTGAAATTTTACATATAATAGCACTACCTTACCCCTATAATAGGACTCCATTTTTACATCATTTTAACTCTTTCGGGGTGGAATTTTAAAAAAATATTTTTTTGTACACCTTCAAAGCCAGGGAAAATTTTGGAAACCCTTTCTTTGTGCACTTTTACAGTTTGAGATAAACCTATGTAACAACACAATTTTTTTCGCCTTTTAAATCTAGAAACAAAGTTACGTTTTACCCCATTTTTAACCTTTGTTTATAATTTTGGAAAATCCTTTCTTGGTGCACTTTCAAACAGGCTAAACATGTGTGCCAAATGTCAGCTCTCGTTGCCTTTTTAAAGTTTTATTTAATTAAAACTTTTTCTTTTAACTACATAACATGAATTAATTAATAGGCCTAACCTATTTTTAATAATTATAATTCACGCCCACCAATCTACATAAATAAAAGTCAAAGTTTGTATATATGTTTGCACTTTATAGAATTACTTCACATGAAAAGTTTCCTAAACTTAGACATTTTTAATCCCAGTAGTAATTACAAAATTAGTAAAATGATTACACGAAAGTATCACTGAACGCTAATTACTCAACTATAACGGTTAAAAACATGAAAACAAATAGGGAACGTGTTTTACGGTGTCCTTGCATTTCCGTACGATAATTTCATTCGAAATGTGGTATTTCAGTAGTCGCGTACGGTATTCAGAAATTTTTATCTGCTAGCACTGGTCGGTAATCACGCTTCTCGGCACTCGGCACCACTGGAATCACGAGTCACGACCGTAGGCCAGAGCTCAAGGTTAACCCAGCTGTAAGTATAGGGTGCCGCAGATTGGAATGGAAACCATTCTACCAGAGCTGCGGTAAACGTATTCGAGTTTTTAGGTTATACAAGTGTATTTGGGCACGCAAGTTAGAGAACTACTGGATAGTTTTTAGACGCAACCCTCTCTCCCAATAGTTTTCCTTGCAATAGATATATAGCTTATGATATTTTCAGCCACCATATTGAAACTAACTTACCCCTGATCATACTTTCTCAATATAAACGTATGCTATAAGTGGTCTTGCGATTTTGATTAGACCGGGTGGCCACCAAATGCGGAGCGGAGTTGTGCTGAGCAGAGCGAACTACGCATTCAAAACCTAACCCATTTGTTTTTAATGTAAGTACGGCTACTGAAAGGGTAACGGAGTGAGCGGAGTCAAGCGGCGTAGCTGGACTCCGCTTCGCGCAGCTTTGCTTGTCTCGTTCGGTTTTGAAGCTGACTCCGCTTCCCTCACCACGCATTAAAATTTATTATTTCTCGTTACCTACGCTACGGTTTGTAAACATAATAGTTCCAAGATTCCGTTAAAATAGACCAAATGCTGAGCTGAGCGGAATGAATATGAACGGCAACCAGAGGCAAAGTTCAGGCAGTTTACAGAACGCATTTCTATCTTTAAAATCTAAATATTTAGGCCTACTGTAACGCACTCTAGGACTATTATGATTAAAAACCGTAACATCGGCAATAAGTTTGGAGGCGTGTTCAGCGTGGTGGGGGAAGCGCAGTCATCTTCAAAACCAACTACTGTAGTCACAGTCGAAGCTACGCTGCTTCACTCCGCTCAGTTCCGTTATGCTTTCAGTGGCCAAACTTACAGGTAGTCCGCTCCGCTCAGCGCAACTCTGCTTGGTGGTCACCCGGCCTAAGTAGTTCTTACTTGGACGTCTCTCAGTGTAACTGATTTCACATTAAAAATAGAAGAAAATTCAGCTTATATCTTATTTACCTGGGCACTTCAGAAAACATACTAGGCCTATATAGGACAGGATCAGTCTAATGACACTGTCCAAAAAGAGAATCTTAACATTGGCGGATCCAGGGGAGATGCAACCCGCCTTTGTTATTGGAAACAATTTGCAGAGTCATGAATTTATTATTTACCTAATTAAGTGAAATCAAAATATAGGTTCTCTGAATCCTGTACGCACAGCGTACAGCGGGACGGTTAAAGTCTAACTTATCCTTGAAAGGAAGTTATCCTTGGAAGGGGGAAGAAGGAATAAGCAGGCGCACACATACGATGGAAATGAGTGTGAACAGAGAAATAACAGGCAAAATCGACCCAAACAAAATTGTTGATGGATTCGCGAAGTTGAAAAAAAGAAAGGTAAACGTCCTTATCTGAAATGAATTACCAATTAAAACCACGAACTCAATAAAAATGTATTTCCATTTATTCTTTTATAATTTTGATTTATATTAATTTATATATTTTATTTTATGTATCCCATGTTACAGGGACTCTCCAAAATTAACCTGTGTACTACAATAAATAATATTTTTAAAGTTTTATTACCCTGAAGTAGATCAAAACTTTACTTAGGCTCATATGGAATAAATGCATATGTGCGTGAAACTATTGTATATTATAATAATAGTTTATGAGTTACTGGGTTTATCCTTGGGTCAGCCCCAAGACAAATTACAGGGGGGGGGATCGCACTATGAACGTTTAAAGTAAACACAGTCTTTTTAAAAAGATTAGTCGTTGGGGGTGAAGGCGGTAGTTGGGAAGGAAAAACATGTTTAAAAAATAAATCGAAAAGCGATCGGTTTGAAATAACAATCACAAATTTATGAGTCATTGTAGTATATACATTTCAATGCAGATAACTGTTTTTAAAGACATTTTTACAGGGGATTACAATATCTCGTTGTAAACGATATTTGATGTAGGAATGTAACGTTCTTGTACTTTTGTGTATTTTATTTTTTTTAATTGATACAAACACACAGTGTGCAATAACCTCAAACTGTACTTCATTCGTGAACTTACAGTTCTTACTTCGGTCCACAATAACTAACTGTATTTTGACATTTTAATTGTACTTCGTATTTTATGATGTCCGTATTAACAATAGATAAATACACGATGGAAGGAGAAATCACAAATATATTTGTGTAAAAACAGTGTCAAAAACATGTGTTTGTTATTCGAAATGCGTGTCCCGGCTTGTACGACGGGCAGGGATAGAGGACTGTCAGTAGAGCCACGTACTCTATAAATTTAATGATTTTTAAGTAAATATTGAAATTGTTTTAAGCACGTTATACAAAAAAGTGATATTTGTGGGATTATCTATTCGTGATTAATATGTTAGCTTCGTAAAATATACAAAATATTGACAGATTTGTGATGCCACGCATGCGCATCCATAGCGCCGTTTTGCCTGATAGTTAAAATTGTATTTTATGTTAAAATTCTCCACAAACAGTAAGGTTTAGCGCAAAATCGTTTTACAATGTCAGAAGTCGGTTAACAAATCTTTCTAAAGATACCTCAATTTTGCCTGTATGAATAGTATGTCAAAAAGGGATGTTGACTCGAGAAATAATATATATATGATTATTACACTTATTTTACATCCGTTTTAAGTCTCAAAACAGCTTAAGAGTGTTAGTTTTTGAAGGTATTTCAAAAATTTTCATCCCCCAGGGAAGCTCTGTTATAAGTTGAATCATCCAAATAACTGCCCCCCCATCCACAAAATCGCATTAATCCGTCAGTGGTCAGCCCCCTATCAAACTGGCTGGATCCGCCCATAGGTCTTAAACACGACAACGATTCCAATAGTTAATTTTCAAATGTATATGTTCTAACAAAATTGTAATATAATATGTTATACAGTTTCTAATAAAAATGTTTTATGTGATGTCGGTACAGGCTATTGTAGAACTGATCTAACAATGCAGGTACAAGGCTCTTCTTCCACCGCGCACACTATATAATGACGTTAAGCCCTGTAATGTAATGGCCGCCCACTGAGTTTTTTTTATTTATTACCTGACAAAAAAAATACTCATCTTGTTTTGTGTTCTCTTCGTATTACACTTCAAACAATGAACCAAACTATATCTATATTTTTTTAAATCATTATTTCTGTGTATCATTTATAGGTTATGTTTCGAGAGTGATTTTTTTGATCGCTCCATAGTGCCAGCCTTCAGCGTTAGCTGCTTGTTCTTGTTTTTAGTTTTAATATTCCAACACAGGTCTACATAGCTAGGTCATGTTTTTTTTTTTTTTTTGAGTTAACTAATTGAGAATGAGAGTTGATATACCTCGAAACGTCTTTCGTTGTTCTATATATATATATATATATATATATATATATATATATATATATATATATATATATATATATATATATATATATATATATATATATATATATATATATATATATATATATATATATATATATATATATGTGTGTGTGTGTGTGTGTGTGTGTGTGTGTGTGTGCACATACATACATACACATGGACACAGTAAGGGGAGTGCTAAGATCCAGGCACCGTAGGCTTGACAATTATGTTAACACCGCAGTGCGGGAGATGATTGCGGGCAGGAATGTGGAGCGGAGACTGAAGAGGACAAGACCAGAAGACCTGGTGCAGTGATTATGTTACCATATGAGAGAGTGTTCGGAGTCATTCATAGGAATGATTTCTAACTAATACTGTGACAGTGACTTATTTGCAATTGTAACTGTTAGATAAGTTGTAGTATTGAGTAAATAAATGAAATTAAAAAACGTTTGTAGGCACAAAGGACGTTCAGAATGAGTGTATTACGAAACTGAGTGGTAACAATAGACAGGGTTATGTGGTCTGTATAACAAGACCACATCTATAAATCGTTAAAAGATCTTTTGGCTCCTAAACTGAAAAATTATCTATCATAGGCTCTTAAATTTGGTAAATACAAAGTTTTGAAATGGCTTTTTGCTACAGAAAATGTGAATTTTTTTTCAAAAAATACTGTTAAAGGTATTAAATATAAAAGTATTCAATATTTAAAACAACCACTCTTTCTAGATATTATGAACGCAGGAATGAATTTCTAGGGTTAATTACTATTGCACTGCGACCTTTGTAAATATATTGTTTTTTTTTTTTTATATTCCAGTCTTAGCCTCTTCATAACAACTAGGATTTGGAGAGGATTCAAGGCGGGTAGCTCCCCCCACTCCTAACTGATGACTTCCCTGTTTTTTCTTTTATCTTCATCCTTATTAAGTAGTTTTTATTACGTTTGGTCAGCTTGTTTTGTGCTGTGGGATCCCGCTCATTCTATTTTACATTCTTTTTTTTCCGGCGAAAAACCGTTAAGGTTATCATCGCCGTTTTTTTTCTTAGTTATGTTAACACACACAAATAGCTAAGGAAATGAGGCCGCCCATACAGAGCCCTGCATGCATGAATGCACACTGGAAGGTCGCCAGATAACTCAGGGCTCAGTTTGACACACCATTCGGTCCAAGTCATTCACTCCACCAGCACGGGTCGCTTTACACTTTAGAATTAGCCAAGCTATGTAGAGTAGTGAGTGTGCGCGCGCTCGTGCGTGCGTGTGTCTTGAGTAGATGAGTGAGAATAGTATAAGCTAGAGGTACCGTGGGATCGCTAAGCCCATCAGCTGCCTCAGTGTACCGAGGGCAATACACTGTAAGAAAACAAGAAAATCAACTCGGGCCATTTTTCAATTTGGGTTACTAATTCCTTAACCGGATTCATTTGGGCTAATTCGAACTACACGTTTCGTTTTGTTATCTACTCAAAGACTACATGTGATTAAAATCATTAAAGCCGGGTTTGGGAGAAAAAACTTGACTAACTGCCAATCGTCATCAAAATCGGTCAATTTGTTTAAACTATATCAGTGTTCACAGACGAAAAGATTTCCAAATCAAATCCATTTTTTTAGGACGCAGGAGAAATATCGATTAAAATCTCCGGATCGATGTTTTTCACAACCATCGTGCTTCTTTTTTTCGTACAGCGATAAAACTTAAAGCAATTTCGTAGAGTTTTAAAAAAAGTAACTTTGATTTAAAAATAATTTTATGCCAAGCTTGCAAAAATCTTCATTTACCTTGAACGAGTTAACGTTTTGACTAATTTTATCTTTACCAAACAGCTGTTTATTGATCGAGCGAAGCGAAGTCTGTGTTTAAACTCGATCGTTCGTGTTTGTATATGTAAGATTTTCCCAATTACCTTGCGTTTCAAGATGGCGACCTCATACACAAAAAAAGTATCTTGTATAAAACCCAACACTCCCCCCATTCACTTCCGTTTTAAGATTGCGGTCTTTGACTTAAAGATGATGATTGTAGTTGCTTGCATGTAATACTGGCTGAACGACAAGACCTATTACGATTTTGACCGATTCTGGAGATAGAGCGTAAAATATCCAGTAACATTTTCCCTAAATGTTACGGATATCTGTTAAATGGCGGAGGAGGTTACGAGCGCTGTCGTGGAGCGGTGGCCAGGCAATGAATTAACAATAATGTCTACCGCTCCTAGAACAACTACAGTAGAGTCTCACTAATCCGAACCCCGCTAGTCCGGACATCCGGTTAATCCAGACGAATCTAAAAAAAATTACATATAATAAAGAAGTTGTGACAGAAAAAATACAATTCTAAGAGGGTCAGTTTGCCCTCAGTTGCCGGAACTCTTACCGCCAGTTTTCCGCTCATCGTCTGTTTTCGGACTCACTCTATACCCACGAGTGTTTTGTTTTGTTTCCTTCAGTCGATGCTTACTTACGCTGGTGATAGGAACACGTGAAAGTACAATACATACAGTATTTTATTCAGTGCGAGTGTCTTATTGTGTGCACTTTTTAAGAGCAACGTAATGGCTACAAAACGTAAGAAGGTGACAGTAACATTAGAGGAAAAACACCAAGCCTTATTTCGTACTGATGCAAGTAAACCATAAACGTTGATTTTTAATGAACACGATTTTTCTTTTGCCTATAAAATTTGTTTTCAATATATTTTGTATTTTATTCCGGACAGGCTCCATTCCGGATTACAGAGACTCTACTGTAGTTACATAAATATAACCAGTTAGTGTTATATTAGGAAAGATAAACTGAATTGAAACACTCCTTTCAGACAAATTCAGTTTACACACTGATCTACTCGTGTTACTTCTGTCGTAATGTTTGAGCGCAGCGACGAGTTGAAGTATCAAGTATCACTACCGACACGTGCTTGCTCTATGAGAAACATTGCCGCCCGTATTTCTTTTTAAAAGTTATCCTTAACTACTCAACTGGCAATAATTATTATTACTGAATGAGTTATACGGGTGACACGCGACACTCTTGTTATACATATGGCACACGTCCGATAGATCTAGTGTGCTTTGTAATACGTTGGCAACACTGGTCTGTGCAACCCCTTGAACGGTTAGCCTACCCGCATCCTGGAAGGGAACGAACATGCTAAATTTATTAGGCTGTTATTGGATGATGTGGTCTTTATTTGTCATCTCGCAATTCTGAAGTAAAACACATTAGCCTATACGAACTTTTTAACATGTTTTAGAGCTGGTTGTGTTGGATTTTGCGCGTCGCGTGATACGAGTGCACAAATTTATATTGATAGTTATAATAAAAGATCAGTTGTTTTATATTAATTAGTAACGATCAACTGATTTCATTGAACAGCTAATAATTATAATAAGTTTTAGGTTACGTTAAAAACTAGCTATGTTAATTTGCCGTATTTTCGAACAAATTATCGTAATTAAAATAGAAAGAAATAAAACATGATTTTTATTTTTAGTTCAATAACAGATATTAGTTTTTTTTAAATACAGCCCGGAAAAGTATAGCCCATACGAGTAACCATCTCTACAAACGCTTTCTTTAAACTGACTGAACTCCACTTTCGGTTACCGTTCAACTTCAAATCGCTCAGCTAAGCTATGCTCGTCTTAGCTCAATTCCGCTCCGCTCCGAATTTTGTGGCTGCTCGGCCTTATGGTTTAGCTCCACAGCAAAATGAGTAGGCACCTTTTGTATGAGTAAAATACTTTACGAGTAAAAATCTATATCGGGAGCTATCAAAAAATCCAATAAGCTGGATAAATTCTAAAATTCTCTTCTCAGATTCTCTTCAAATTTTAGTCTTACACTGATTTAAGTTAGCATACTAAATAATTGCAGCACGCAGCTGTCTTGTTGACGTCATAGAAGCGAATTTCGCTATTATAATCGGTATTAAAATTTGCGTAGGGCTTACATTACAATATTAAACTATCAAATTATATTGAAAACACGAAACAAACCCTTACCGCAATAAACAATATTTTAAATTTCAATGGATTTTGAAAACTCAAAATGCTAATTTAAGCAGTTTTTAACACTGATTACGATTGTGAAATCATATTTCCAAAAAGATTTTTTTAATTTTGAAACTGGTAAAAGAATTTTGATGGCTGATGAACCTGTCCAGCTGTTAACACGATTGATTTTTTTGTAATTCGAATTAAATCGAAACAAAATTGCGAACGTGATCCTGTGTGAACGCACGCACACAAACAGAGCCCCCTTCTGGACTTGGTGATGTCGGAATGCGCAGAACGTTCTGCGCATTTGATTCCGAATAGCCATTGCGCTGGCAGATTTCAGATCGTCCATTGATTCCGGTTCGTCTAGGCAGTTTTCCGCGAAGCCAACTCAGCACTCGACAGCTGCCTGGCGAATCCGGGTGTTGATTCGCTGTAAAGCTGAACAAGTACAGTACATATGCTGACGTGGCTTGCTGATAAAACATTATGGCACACACCAGTCATCGTCATCATCACAAACCTAGGCACAGAACCTCTCTTTGTTTTTTCAAAGAAAGTGATGACTGCAAAGAGAACGGTAGTTCTTTGACTGCCGAAATTAAATTCACCGATTTTGCTTTTTGGAGTGTCGGTTTTTCTCTCTCTAAGGTTACCATTGTCCTTATATCAATGGCTAGAACTGTTCCCGGACGGATTGGTGCGCGTCTCTGTGTGTATTAGCATGCATACGTTACAATTTTAGTCTGGTTCGATTCAAAATTGGTCGCTTACCATTACATTTTAGACTTACCAGGCAGGCTATGTAGGTTTGTGTGTATATCCTGAGTACATGAATGAGAGTAGTATGAGCTAGAGGCACGATGATTGTTAATGACCCATCAGCTGCCTTCGCCGGCTTACTTAATCACAGCAGGTGGGAAATCCACCATTCGTTAAAGCAACAGATGATTCATTGAAGTTTCCCATCAATTACCTACAGGAAATAAAATGTAATCTATTTGCATACCTTTATCGTCCGCGAATCATAGTGCAAAGCTTTTTCAAGAAGTGAGGTTAATGTCAAAGTCGACTGTCTGAATACACTCTGAGCTGAGCATTTGTCTAGTGCTTTGGCTAGTTATTCGGTTTTTGAAGAACTCGGACTTTTGCTTCGCTGCAAAAAAACGGTACGAAAGTCTTAATAAAAAGCCGTTAAAATTTTGTGATAAGCTAAACGAAACCATCGACAAGTGTTTTATTTCAAATCAGCAACAATTTACGACTTTGGTAAATTTAAAAGTTAGTAACGATCGTTATCCTTGTCTAAGACCAGGCGATCACCGGACTACGCATTCAAAACCTAACCTATTGTTTTCAATGTAAGTACGGCCACTGAAAGCGTATCGGAGCCGAGTCAAGCGAAGTCGCTGGGTTCCGCTCCCCCCACCACGCCTTCGATCTTATTTCTCGTTACATAGATTACCGTTGCCTAGGTTACGGTTTTAAAACTTAGTAATTTTCCAGAATCCGTTAAAGTATGCCTAAATATTTAATTTTAAAAGATACAAACGCTTTCTTTAAACTGACTGAACTCCACTTCCGGTTACCGTTCAACTTCAAATCGCTCAGCTAAGCTATGCTCATCTTAGCTCAATTCCGCTCCGCTCCGAATTTTGTGGCTGCTCGGCCTTATGGTTTAGCTCCACAGCAAAATGAGTAGGCACCTTTTGTATGAGTAAAATACTTTACGAGTAATTAATTTATTTTAACTGCAAAGTGTTTTTTGCAAGATAAATTGAATTACAGGACTTGTGATATTAATTTACTGTTTATGGCATAAACTAAATAATACATATTTTTGCAACCGTTACATTAAAAAATTCTGTTATTGAACCAAAAATCATGTATCATATTTTCTCTTCCTTTTTTTATTTAAATTACGATAACTTGTTCGTTAACATAGATAATTTTTAACAACATAACCTGAAACTTATTATATCCTATCAGCTGTTCAGTAAAATCAGCTGATCGTTACGAATTAATATAAACGACAAATTAACATAGCTAGTTTTTAACAATAACCTGAAAATTATTATAGCCAATCAGCTGTTCAATAAAATCAGCTGATCGTTACGAATTAATATAAACGACAAATTAATATAGCTAGTTTTTAACAACATAACCTAAAGCTTATTATAGCTCGTAAGGCGTTCAATAAAATCAGCTGATCTTAACGAATTAATATAAAACAACTAATCTTTTAATATAACTACCAAAATTAAATTAAACGATTCATTTCATAAACTTAAATCGGTCTAACGTCTTCGTCGTTTGCACAGTGTAGTGGTTATCGCGTCCGCCTCACACACGGTTTGATCCCGGGCGGAAACACAGTAATTTCTAAGTATAATTAATTTAAAACTAATCTATATAAATATGTTCCTCGCATTGCGCGCCCCGCAAAATCCAACATCAAAACTAGCCCCGAAACATGTTAATTTATAGTAAAATGGTAGTTTGCTTTTAAAATATTTTAGCGATAATCGCGGAAAGTGACCATCGCTACGCGAAGGGCTACAATGAACGTCAGTACTTTTAATCGGAAGGCAATGCGGCTACGATGTTAATTTGATGAGTTCACTAACCCCACTTCTAGCCTTGTACCGAAGGTTAAACACTGTTTAGTGAAAAACCCGGCTGCGCGACGGGTAACAGACAAAGAACAAAGTGTAACCGCACTACAACAGCCTGAACCTGTTTTATGGTTTTCGCACAAAACAGTAAAGCAAGAGCACTGTTTCTAAGCAAATGTCTGGTTTAGGAGCTACCGACAAAAACATTAATTTTTTTAACGGATTCTGCTGAAATTTCGGTAACAGAAATGATGATATAATACAGAGTAGTGTAAGCAGATGATCGAAAAACCCAAAATAAAAGCTAGCAACTGTCGGGGTGGTGTAGAGAAGCTTTTCATATTAGCTTTGACGAGAAGTGAATAGAAAAAAGTCCTCCGAATGGAAGAATGTAACGGAAACATAGAACGAAGGAACAAACGAATTTCGTCTATCTATTCTGTCTCCTTCTGTTCGATAACAGTACATGCGTATTATAGGAAAACGTTGTGTTGCTTTGGCTTCGGTATTTTTCCTTAGTTGAAGAATACGTGCAAGTTGTTACCGTTTATAATACATTCGAAATTAATATAAACCTTTGTAATAGATATTGTTAATATTGCTAGTTTTTAACAACATAACCTGAAACTTCTTAGCCTATCAGCTGTTCAATGAAATCAGCTGATCGTTACGAATTAATATAAAACAGCTGATCTTTTACTATAACTACAGTAAATAATATCTAGTGACATAAATGTTGATATAACGCAGGGCAATGTAGGAAATTGGAAGTCCAGTATGTAAAAGGTATTCGGCAGATGATCGAAAAAGAACCCAAAATCAAAGCTAGCAACTGTCGGGGTAGCTTAAGAATCGAAACTTTATAATATTGCCTTTGGTGAGAGGGGTGAATAGAAAAAAGTCCTCCGAACGGAAGAATGTAACAAAAATATGGAACGAACGAGCAAACGAATTTCGTCTCTCTATTTCGTCCTTCTTTTCGATAACAATACACGCGTATTATATGAAAACTTTGTGTTGTTTTGGTTTCGGTATTTTCCCTTAGTTGAAGAACACGTGCACGTTGTAACCGCTTATAATACATTCGAAATTAATATAAACGTTTATAATTGTTGTTAATATTGCTAGTTTTTCACTAAAACTAAATAATGTTACAGTTAATGTAATTGTGATTTGACTCATTCAGTCTTTTTTTGCGTTCACATTTTGAGTTGTGCAGTGATGTTACAAGTCGTGATCCACAGCCTACACACTTTACTGACACTTTTTGAAATGTTTTGTATGCGTGATTGATCGCCTAACATTGTTTTAACATTATTTCCTTAGTTTCTGTTAACACATATTTAATGTAGGCTAGCCGCCTCGGTGGCCTAATTGATAGCGTACTGGGCTTTCACCGAGGACCCGGGTTCGATTCCTGGCCAGGGCTTGGCATTTTTATACGCTGTAAAATCATCCCATCGTCTGCATTAGCCCAAGTGTGCACAATAGTCGGACATTAAACACCAAAAAACAAACTTATTATAGTAATTAGTAGATCCTAATTTTATTCATAAAAGTGAGTGATAGATCTAACACACGGGGTGGAGACAAGAGACATAGAAGTATGCTATGGAATATTATTTTCCTCTTAAACAATGAAACATTTTTAAAATATGCTTAAAAACCATGTTCTTTAAGATAAACACTATTGATGTTTAACCCGTTGTATGTAATTTTATATTTCTGTACTTTGCAATAAATTTATTCTTTGATCAACTATCACTTGCTTTAAAAGCTTCAATTCTGGTTGAATGTTTTAAGTTATAGTCTATTTATTTGAATAAAAATCATTTGAGGAATTAGGTGAAATTAATTCCTCAATTAATTAAGCTTTAGCCGTCAATCACAGGTTAAAATCACAACGTTTCCGCAGTAGCAATCAAGAGTTCGTACTGTGAAAGTAAAATCAATGTTACATCAGTAAGCAGCACAGTAAAACTTTTCTCTAAACTGTGATTAGATTAGATGCTAGAAGAAGGTATAATTCAACCCCAAGCACTGCGATCAACTGACCTATTGTGCAACTAAACTTAAAATACATAGTTCAGCAGATTGGTACTCTTAATAAGTTCCAGCAACGCACTGACTAGCTCACTCTGCTGAAGATCCCTAGGGTCTTGGAAACCAAAAACCCCTACTAGCAAAAGCCTTACAATCATAAATTATGTGACCTGCAGTTTCCTCCTCCTTCCTGCACAATCTACACACGAGTTCTCCATGTACATACCTACCCTGTTCATCTGCACCTTCAGACCACAGTGCCCTGTAATGAGCCCCATGATCTTCCTGAGTTGTGCTCTGCCCAGGACATCTGCTGCACCTTTGAATCTTCCAAAAGGAACTTTGCTTACAATACGTTTACTACGGGAATGCCCATGAAGGTTATCCCATCTTACCTGGTGTTGATTTGTAATCCACCTGTTAATAGCGGACCTGGCCAACGATAGAGAAATCCCTAAAGCCGGCACAGGTCCGATAAACTTAGATGCAGATCCAAGTCCAGCCAGTCAGTCTGCCTCCTCATTACCCTCGACTCCCCTAAGCCCCTTTACCCAGTGAAGAGTTACCCGGTTACCGTGGGACAGAGCGTCAAGGTTCTTCCGACACTCCCAGACCAGCTTGGACAGAATTGTAGGACTCGCAGTTGTTTTTATTGCTGCCTGACTAACGTTATGAATATGAATACGAGCCTTCTTGAAGGCCCGTTTCAAGTTCTCCCGAACACAGTCATTAATGGTCAACCTGGAATACAGTTGTATGCTGTCCCAGGGTAATAACTTTCTTTAACCCTGGTCTCAGGCCGTACACCCAGCACCAGTGACTGTGTTTGTCTTGGAGCCATCTGTATACCACACTATGTTTCCAGGTTTTTCCAACGCACAATCTCTCCCCTCAAAGTCCAAGTTAACATCAAACGGTCTAAATACTATGTGCCGTTTAACAATCTGTCATATATATACACGGGCTTTCAAGAAGACAGCTTCACTATTCGAACCTTCTGCTAATCTAACTGCTAAACACATTGTCACTGTTACTATTCTCAGATTCAGACTGTCGTATATATTTACTCTGTTAACTATTAATTCAAATGTGTATTTTTTTTTATAAACAAAAAGTGTAATACAATTTAAGTCAAATTTTTACTTTTAACATTGTAAAAATAAAAAAGCCTAAATATTATATTTAAAAGATATGACTTATAACAGATAATTATTTGATGTGCAAACACTTATTTTTCTATTTTACACATAATTAATTATAATTACAATAAAATAATAAACCACAAATAACAAAATTTTTTTAGAAATTGCTGTTATGACAAAAATAAATATTATCAGAAATAAGACATCCTATTTTAATTAATTACGAACATGAATAAATAATATAAAAAGCTTAAAAAACATGCCTATATGTATTAAATACAATATAATTTCTTAAATAATATTTTCATTAATTATGAACATGAATAAATAAAATTAGTTAAAATCACGCAGTGGGTACCATAAAAAAGAGAATTGCAAGTGTTATAAAATACTTAATTCCATATTACTTAACAGTGCGTCTTACATTAATAATGCAGATCGATTACGAAAAAATGTATGCCTGTATTTGTTTATCTCAGCTGTCAAGAAATGAAAAATACAGTAATGCAACAATATTATTTAAGCCGTTTTCCTGTTAAAGAAAATTAAGTCTAAAAATTTAAAAAAATTTAATTAATTAAAATTTAATTAATTAATTTTTAATTAAAATTTAAAAAATTAAATTAAAAAAAATTAAGCAGTCTAGAAAATTAAGTTATCAGTTGTATCTGTTATTTTTAACTGCTAATTCTAATTAACATTAACAGATAGCAGCTGCTACATAAAATTAGCGGTTTTGCCCATCACTACTACTAACAGAATAAGCCCTAATGTACACAATTCTGTTTGTATCGATAATCCGGTTACGCAGACAAGACGCTGCGAACCGGGCTTTAAACACAAACACAAAACTAATCATGCAAAATCCGTAAAACGCTCTTCTATACTATAAAGATTTGCTTATCAAACAAACAAGCGTTTGTTTCGCTTTTCACACAAATAAGCACATTCTGTACAGCCTGTATAATGTACATCTCAGCAGACATTGTCTCTCGACACAGTGCAAAGCCTTCAAATTATGCTTTCCTGCAAACATTCGCAGAATTATTTCCTACAACAGTACTTTCCCATAGATTCGATTATCGATGTTTCTAGTAATTATCGATTTTTATTACTATAAAAACACTTACACTATCATGGCGTGTATAACACAGACCTGTGATAATAAAATGAATAGGGGGAGAGATTTTTTAATACATCTATGTTCCTATGTATCGATGCATCGTTTGAAGAACATCGATTGCGTTTTTTTTCGTTCAAATGCGGAACGAAAACATTTTTAAAACTATTACTATTATTATTATTTGCTTAATATCAATACTTTATGCCAGTTAGACTAATGAGGACAAGGGATCAGTTAACGGTACGGTAAAACAACGGGGGAGAACCGAGAACCTTAACGTGCGCAAGTTCAGAGAAGCAGTTTTTTTTTTTTTTTTTTTTTTTTTTAACACCGACTATTGTGCACACTTGGGCTAATGCAGACGATGGAATGATGTATAGCGTATGAAAATGCCAAGCCCTCGTCGGGAATCGAACCCGGGTCCTCGGGGTGAAAGCCTAGTACGCTATCCACTAGGCCACCAAGGCGGCTATAGAGACGCAGTAGACTGACAGGTGCTTTATCCACTTCGACCACCGAGTCCCTTAACGCAATTAAGCATATAATTAAAATCATTTATGTAATAAATGATGACGGGGAACTGATCAAATGATCAAACAACACACGGTTTCTCGACCCTTTGATGTCAAAATAAAATTTGGGGAGGAAGATCGTTTGTTAGGAAACCTGCACACCTCGTATATTATACAGATGGCTCCAAGACAAAGGCAGGCACTGATGCTGGAGTATACTGCCTGAGACCAAGGGCAAAGAAAGTTGTTGCAGTTTGCAACAGTATTCCAGGCTGGTGATGGCCATTAATGACTGTGTTCGGGAGAACTTGAAACGGGCCTTCAAGAAAGCTCGTATTCATATTTATACCGATAAACAAACATCAATCTAAACACTGGTTCTACAATTCGGTCCCAGCCGGTCTGGAAGTGTAAGTAGACCATCAATGCTTTATCCCTGGAAAACTGAGTTACTCTTCACTGGGTTCCGGGGTATAAGGGGGAGGTAGACCAACTGGCTGTACTGGGATCTGCATCTGAGTTTATAGGACGCGAGCCGGCTTTAGGGATCTTTCTATCGTTGGCCAGGTCTGTTATATATAGGTAGATTAAAAAGTAACGTCAGGCAAGATGGGATAACCTTCTTGGGTATTCCCACAGCAAGCGCCTCTTGCGGACTAAGAGGGGTGGCAGACGTCTTGGGCAGAACACAACTCAGGAAAATCATGGGGCTCATTACTGGGTACTGTGGTCCGAGGTGCACATGAACAGGATAGGTATGTGCCACGGATAAACCGTGTGTAGGTTATGCAGTAAAAAGGAAGACATTGCAGAACACATAATTTTGAGGCTCTTGCTAGTAGAAGGCTAAGGATTTTTGGTTTCCAAGACTTTCGGCACCTCCAGCAAGATAAGCTGGTCAGTGGTTTGTTGGAACTTATTAAAGGCACCACCAATCTGCTGAACTAGCACTAAGAGCTTTAATTGCACAACAGAACCGTCGATCGCAGCGTTTGGGTTTTATAATCTCTTCGTCTAGTACATAATCTATATCGAAATAATCCCATGAGTCGATTTTAGACAATTTTCTTCAGATCGGATTCCAGAAGATATTTTGAAATCCATTTGGTATTTACTGTCTAACTGTGAAATCACAGTCATATCAGCATAATGCTAGATAATCAACCAATACAAACTACTGCGCTATTTGTTAAGATAAAATTATTGTTTGATATTTCATTCTCTATTTGGGAACTTGTTTGACTAACTGTGATTTGGGCATTTTTGTTTTATTTTTTTTTTAATAGGCACGGTGGAGCACAAAACTGTTGAACAAGACTGTCGTGTTCGCTAATCAGTAAAACTTTTATTCGTTCACGACCAAGTTAAAGTTAACGGCTGCGTTTGAAGGAATGACGTCTTCCATTGTAAGTTCGCAGGGTCAAATAAATTGTCGCCAACTTTCTTCTCTGTCTGACGGCTTCGTGGCTTTGCAATGCACATAACTCTTAGCATGTAATCCCTATGATGATATTCGTACGCCTGTCTCTCTAAACCAGAGGTTCTCAATTGGGTCCAGGTAGACCCCTTGGGGGGTCTATTGAACTTTGAAGGGGGTCGAATGAAATACAAGGATTTAAAACATTTAAATGTTCCACCTTGGATTATAAAGCCATTTAAAAGCGACATAGCCGATATTGATTTTTCACTACAAGAACAACTCATTGAACTTAGAGAATTTCGAAGTTGCAAAGACATTTGTCAGATTAACAAGTATCAGCGACTGTTAGTATTTCCTAGTTGAGGCAGGATTTAGCTATGTAAACAGTTTATTGCGAAAGACGAGAAATCTATTCAAGATATCAGAATGTGGTGATTTACGATTAATATTAACAAATATTTCCCCGGATATAAGCAAGGTAATCGAAAAACATCAAGCGCAACCATCTCATTAAAATTGTATTTATGTGATTTATATTTTATTTAAATTTCTGCTTCTATAAACACAATTGTATCTTTAACGTATATATATAATAATACAAAATACAAATTATTAAACAAAAATATATTACTGAATTGCTCCTAATGAAAGCTTCATTGTGCAACACATGGTGGTCTATGGAATAAAAAGGTTAAGAACCCCTGCTCCAAACAGTTCGAATGTATATGGCTGGCTCCTTTAGGAAAATCTGTTTATTACCGTATAACACTGTTCAACCGATTTTTCTGGGTAATGAACTTACTTAAGAGCCCGTGGACATTGTCGGCCATATTGAATCTCTCCAATAATACTGGTGATAATTAACAATACAGATTACTCCGTTACTTTTTAAGATAAAATTATGTTTGATATCTCATTTTAAAGGTATTTGAAAACGTGGTCAGCTTTTTAAATTTTGTAACCTACGTATTTTTTTGCTATTTTGTTGAGTTTCCTAGCTTCAAACGTTTTATATTTGTTGACGCGTTTCGGAATACTTCCAGTCTCAAAACTTAAAGGAAAATGTATGTACAAAACAACATTCCTAATGGAAATTTTTGCATTTATCGAAGCAAAGCTTTTAATGTTAGCTTTGGTGAGGAGTGAATATAGAGTCTGCAGAAAGGAAGAACGTCAAAGAAATATAGAACGAACAAGCTAACGAATTTCGACTCTCTATTTCCGTCACTTTCTTTTTCTTCCTCCTTTTCAATAACAATACGCGCTTATTACATGAAAACGTTGAGTTGCTTTGGTTATTTTTCCTTAGTTGAAGAACACCTGCACGTTGTAACCGTTTATAATGCTTTCGAAATTAATATAAAAGTTTATAATAATTGTTAATATTGCTAGTTTTAATAACATAACCTGGAAGTAATTATAGCCTGTCAGCTGTTCAATGAAATCGCTGATCGTGGGGATGTGCAATAGCTTAGAGATTTATTAACTTAGAGAATCGTTTTTCCTTCGACGGTATCGTGTTATAAGTTAAGAGATCGACCTGTGTATTAAGATAGAGGTTCCGTACTGTGTATTAACTTGGAGACTACAGTGCCGTCAAGTGTGTTGCACCGTGTGTATATGTTGCCGACGTCGCTGCTTGCAGGCGTTTCAGTATCTTTTATCTAACGAGTACACCAGCCTCACTATTTTGTTTTAGTTTACAGTTGAATATATTGTCAGTACTATGGTCAACAACATACCTAAATGTTTATTTTTGACAATTATCTGTATAGAAAATAGAAGTATTGGTGATTTATCAAAAAAAACAACGTAAGTTTATATATGAATTCATTAATTCAGGGGCTGTTTTTTTAATTCAATTTGGATATGGTTTGAATAAAGCAGCCTTCAAACAATATTTTTATATTATTATTATTATTATTATTACTATTACTACTACATATGTAAATTAGTATACATTTACAGCATTGCACATAAGCCTTTAAGAACAAAACCTATCCAAATGAACTTTATATTTTAATAATATATCTTTTTTTAACTAAGCGAATTCTACTTACACACTTGACAGAACTGTAGTCTCTAAGTTAATACACAGTACGGAACCTTTATCTTATTACACAGGTCGATCTCTAACTTATAACACGATACTGTCGAAGGAAAAACGAATCTCTAAGTTAATATATCTCTAAGCTATTACACCTTCCCCTGATCGTTACGAATTAATATAAAACAACTGATCTTTTACTATAACTACGGTAAATAATATCTAAGGGTGTATTTTTTAACGATACAGGACAAATAACATTCCAACAACTCTGAACTTTTGTTTTGGTACTATAAAGCGATATCAAAATTCCATCAAGCAAACCACATTCGTATTTGAATTAGTGAACCTTAGTGGTATTGTACTTTATAAGTCAGGTATTTTCAAGTCACCGTCAACAATAGTAACGAACAGAAAAAGTATAAGTCATGAAATAGGCCGACAGAAATAAAAACTTAAATGTATCACATAGGTCCAATGTTTTTTTTAACGTCCATACTTTATGACAGTTAGACTAATGAGGACTACATCGACACCGAGTCCCAAGGTTCAATAAATGTATCACACTGTTAGTGCTCAATAATTTTGAAGGCTAGGCTGGGCATGTAGTTCAGCGGCGTTCAATAATAATTTAAATAGTTATTGAACTTATTTATGTACATATTATACGATCAATTTTGTACTAAGCATGTGCAACATTACAGTATTTAATTTTGTTAACGCTTAATGTGTGCTAGCTGGGCTGAGTATGTAATATAATTGCGTCAGGCCTAATTGTAATTTTAATTTTTATGTACATAATATATGAACGATCTTGTACAAAGCATGTGCATCATATATTTAATTTGTTACCGCTTAACAATTTTGTGCTAGCTGGGCTGAGTATGTATTATAATGGCGTTAGGCCTAGTTGTAATTTCAATATTTACATATGTACGTAATAACAGATATATTTAACTGTAAAAGCTTTAAATAATTTTGTGCTAGATGAGTCTGGTTTCTTGGAAAAAAGTTAAGTATGTATGATGGATGACCTGTATTACAAATTTAATCAAAATAGGCCACAATTAATTTAGTTTACTGACATGTGCACATATTTTTTAAAATCCACTTTTTAGCCACACGTTATCCATACCAGAATCATTGATTAGACCTATAAGATTAAAATGTAGACGTTTTTAGTCTGAGAATGATAATCAACAAAGGTATAAACAGTGTAGGTTGTTCTCGATTTTTCGGTAATTTTTTATCTAAAACTCTTTACTGCATGCCCAAAACCAATAATCCAAAATACGAAAGCTCGGTAAGTACGATAAAAATCGAAAATAAAAGTGACCCGCATAACCTCAAAACTGCTACCGCGCGAAAGTAGGCAAAGGGTTTTTGTTTTCTAAAACGATAAAAAAATTTACATTTTTTAAAAAATCCTCAGTAATCTAACTGACACGGTTGTTGCGTGATAAAAAACTTAATTAAAAAAAAATACTCGATAACCTGACACGGCGTTGGGTGAAAAAGTTATATAGTTTAACTAGTTAGCCTTCAGGTAACGTGTTTTTGATCGCTAAAACGCCGCCTCGGTGGCCTATAGTTGATAGCGTACTGGGCTTTCACCCCGAGGACCCGGGTTCGATTCTCGGCCAGGGCTTGGCATTTTCATACGCTATAAAATCATCCCATCGTCTGCATTAGCCCAAGTGTGCACAATAGTCGGACGTTAAAAAAAAGATCGCTAAAAAGATAAGAAACTTTAAAATTACAATGACCTAACTGACACTGTTGTTAAGTCGTAAACCTAACACAAAAAGAGGCAAATCGCGGAGTTCACAAATAACGGACGCCATTTTAACAATTTTTTTATTACGAGAAAGAACCAACGAAAAAAGAAATAAACCTTAACATTTAGTAATGGCCGTTCAGAATGTGAAACGCGCATGACCGGTAAATCCGTGTATGAAATTTTTAATATGCAATGTAAACAGTAATGATGTCACAATATAGTTCCGTAAAAAACGGCCTAAAATTGTAAGTAATCTTTAAAAAAAATATTTTCTGCGGATGAATATGTGTTAATTAAATAATAAAGTATAAAATAAAACAAAAAAATATTCATATAGGCTATCACTATTTGAAAAAAAAAACAATCTATCCTACATAAATAGGACTACCTCAACAAATATTTCTAAATATAATGTAACTAGCTATAGTCTTCTTGTTGCAAAAAAGTAAAATTTGTGGAAAGAAATGTAAATTAATTATTGAATAGTCCTACTTATAATAGCAATACACTGTCAGAGAAAAAATAATCTAGGAGACAATTTTATTAGATCAAAACTGCAAAACATTCTGGACGAAAACTTCGGTAATACTATAATGTAACAAAGTAACCAAATATTACTTACATAATAATCGGAAGTTTACACGTAACATGACACAATATAGTTACACAAATCGTGAAACATTTTACATTCACACAAATAAATTAATGAACATAACCTCAAAACACAGTCACTTGTAGCAAGCTTAAGGCAAACTAACAGTGGAGGGGAAAGGTTATCGAAACAAAACTTATCACATTGAATTCACATTTCAAAATAACATTGTTGAACAGGTGAGAACACTGTAAAATCCCTGTTTGTTATTTAATAATTATTACAGTAAGAATAACCAATTAATTTAAGTTTAAGCTAAGTATAAATATTTGCTAAACAGTTATTTTCTGACTGTATTACGTAGGCCTACGAAATATAGACAGAACAATTTTATAATCATAAAGAATTGAGTCAATTGCAGGCCTACAACATAATACAGTTTGATTTACAGTAATAACATTAAAAATAAAATTTTCTAATCACTTAATGGAAGAAATGCTACATAAACTTTCTCGCATAAAATTATTTAATATCGCCTTTTAGGCACCCAAACATAACTTATAGGTTGAAAAAATTCTGTTTAAGAACTACAAATCCTGACGACGTCAGGGTTTTTTCCCCGTTTTTCTCCTGATTGTTTTCTAATTCGTTGCCTTCACTTATTTTAGTTACTATGGAACTTTTTATAAGACCAAAATCTGATTACCGATTTTATAAAATTAGGTTTTGTCTATGCTCTGTCGGTCTTTTCGAAGATTAGACAAATGAATTTTTTTAAGTTATGGGTTTGGTGACACAGCAAACAAAGGAACTACGCCTTTTGGATTCTACTTCAATAAACTGGTGACTTTAACAGTGACGTATTAACACAATTTTCTGGGTGGGGGCGGTTGGTTGAATGATTTAATTAAAAAGACAGCCGCCTAGGGGATGACCATTTTTGAAGTAATATATTAAAAAACTAGCATTTTGAGACTTAAAACGAATATAAATTAATTGTATAACTTTACTTCTTCTTCTTTTCGTTTCACCCTCTTTGGGGTACGCTGAATCAATCATTTCTTGCGCGCTGTACTTTTCTTTGTTCCCAGTAGCTCTTCATTCTTTCCAATCTTCTCTTCCTCTCCTCTTCCGAAATGACAGGTTTAGGTCTTATTTTGGTTTTATCTTGGAATCTTATTCTTTCGTCCTTGGTACTTATCTTAGCAGTTTGGTCAAGTAGTGAATTTTCTGTAATTTTTAAGTCTATTAGGTCTTTTTCAATTTCTTTAAACCAGTTCGGTTTTGTTTTACGATTATGGAAAAAATCAAACTTTACTTCATTTTAGACAAAAAACATTTAATTTTCGTGGATTCCTAATTTTTAATCTTTTGCAAAATTTGGCTCTATTTACGTAACTTCCCTCTTCTCAATATACCTATCTATAATTTTTTATATATAGCTGCAGTTACTCCAGTTGCTTTACCCTTACCGTTAACGCTGATCCCTCGTCCTGATTAGCCTGAGCAAGTCCAGTTAAGCGTCACAACAGTTTCTCAACCAAGTTTTGATCAATTTTAGAGTCGAATTAACGCATGAAGAGAAGAGAGAACCAACTTAAAAATATATATTTGATTAACTCCGTTTTCACCCTCAATACAAGCATTTCAAAGTGCACAAACGTACGTATGTACATACGGACAAAGTTGAGATCGGGATAACGTGACAGGTTTCGGAACCCTCAGATGTGTTTTTGACCCTTGTCATAGAAGTTGCGAAACTTCCACTTTAAGAAAGTCAAATTGGATCTTTTACATTTTTTATTTTATTTCTCTTGTCTCGGGAGGGGCGTTAATCCGTCCTTGGCCCTCAATGAGTTTTAACTTTCCACTGACTAGCTCTTTCTACTCTTGGAGGTCCTTGCAAGTCAAGTACCCTTTGCCTCCTGCTGGCAAAGCGTCACAATCATAGATAACATACATTCACGGTTTGTCCGTGGTACATTCCTATCCTGTTCAAGTGCCATGGATTTCTTGAGTTGACTTTTGCCCGGGATCTTAAAAAGGCTGACAGCACGGCGAGGGTCGTGTTTCTCACCCCTAAGGTCTTCTGCTTCTAAGTTAAATAAGAAGCACCTTTCCTACCACCTTCTCTTTGCGCTCCCGATAGACATCTGCAAATTTTGGAAGATCGGTCTGTATTATGTTTATTAACGTAAGGACAACAATCTTTTGAACCCTGTTTATTTTATAAACAATATAATTAAAAAAAGTCAATTCCTACTTAGGTCATGCGCTTCCATCACGTCAGCAAGATACTGCGTGCTGCGATTCCTAAAACCAACATAGGATAGAACATAAGAATTATTTAAATCAAATCCTATCGTATAGTCTGTACAAATATGTGATATTAATATTTGACAAAAACTGTACTAACATCAAGTGTCATCTACTACAAGTAAAAAAAAAATATTTGAACTAAAGGAGATGAATAGAAAGTATTTTATTAACGATTGAAAAATTGAATTGTAGGATTCTTACTTCATTTTAAAACAATTATCCAAAGACATGAGAAAACTAAACTTACGTGACAAATTCTAGCAAAATCAGACAGTTCGTACAGTCTTTAGCGATGAAGTTACCTTAGGTTCACGTAAATACCACTGTTTGATTCAGTTATCCTGAAATTCTAAACAAATATCAAACAGCTCAAATGATTTTGTTCGATTTTTAGTGTACGTTTGCACTTTAATCTTTGAAACTTCAACTGATGAGCTAGTATTCGTAATTACGATGGTCGGCTAGTAAAAGAAACTGCGCAGTCTATAATTGATGAAAATTCCAGCCTATTAGTTACAATCAAAGATGACAGGCCGAGTGCGATTCTTGTAAGAAAACAATTAACCAATAGTTACACCTAATGAAGTAGTCCTATAAAATGTTATTGAGTAGAAACAGCAGAAGCTAATCAAATATAAATTACAAACAGATGTTAACGAGTGTATGGAACGTCTTTTAATTTCAAAGAGAATTTAATAAGCTATAACTTTTAATCACTGAAGCATATTTGCTAAAATCTTTAAACTCGATGATTTATGCAAAACTTAGGAACAATTAAGCAGATTCAACATCTGAAATGTTTTTTACTTTTGAATTATAAATTCTTCCGATTTACTAGTTCAAAGTAAATACTATTTTCTTTTTTTTCCTTAACTTCACTTCCATACTTTATGGCAGTTAGATAAATGAGGACAAGGATCAGTGTTAACGGTAAGGGAAAACACCAACGAGAGTAAGTGCGGCTCTAATAATCTTTGGTGCGCACTAGACTGACCGATGCTCTACCATTTCGACCACCGAGTCCCTTAGAAGAATGTGTCTAGAACGAAATATTTTAGTTCCCAAAACCACCGAATGGATTACAATAAAACTTGGCACACAGCTTCCTCGAAAGTCCTAGACGCTCGCTATGAAACGGTTTAAAAAAAATTCCATCCCTCAAGGGTTAAAATGGGAAGGAAAGAACTTTATATTTTATCTCTATATCTCCAAATCCAAAAAGCATAGAGTTGAAATATTATACCTCTTAGACTTTGGAGGGTATATAAAGAAACAGACTTTCAATCCCTAAAGGGTTAAAATTCGGTAAAAATAAACTTTATATGTTATCTCTGTATTTCCAGATCCAAAAATCGTACAGCTGAAATCTCGCATACAGGTTTATTTTAGGCTTTTAGAGACGCATAAAGAAAATGTTTTCAAAAATTCCACCCCTAACAGGATTAAAAACGAATTTTACATCAGTCGTTTAATTATATTTTAATGTCAGAGGTGGGTATTTAGCTTAACAATCTGACTGTAATTTTGCCAGTAATTTGATTAAATTACTATATTCTATCAATAACAATACTTTGTTTTTTTAAGAAAAAAAGCTTTTATCTAAAACAGTTATTGCAAACTTACTGGTCTTTTTCATAGCATTGCGGTGTATGGCTTAATTGGATGGGGATCTACGATGCATCACTGGGTGCACTAAATAGTCTTCAAAAGCAAATTTTAAAAATTATTGGCGTTCAAGAACAGAATCCTGATAGACATTTAAATATTAGACAAGTATTTGCCTTAAAATCTGTAATGTATCAATACAGTGAATTAAAAGAAGAATTTGTGCAGAATCCTCGCAACAGATTGCCGAAACAATCCTTTACAATTGGTTAAAGATATTATACATATTATACCAAGAAATATTATAATGTTCTTCCAAATGCTTTAAAAACTTTAGAATGTAGATCTAAAACTCAAAAAAAAATTAAAAGGATAATTTAGAATAAAAAAATTAATGTAATCTAAGTACAAATCTTTTATAAATGATTTTTTTGTTAATTAATTTCATAACATAAAAATGTTTTTGTGTTAAGTATCCGTTAAATTTAAATTTTATAATAATAGTACTCAGAGATACAATTTTTAAAAGTATTTACATTTAAGTAAGGAATTAATTTTAAGGACCAACCTATGTACAGGCATTTATGCCTCCTGTAGGTCCTTCATATTTTGTATTATATTGTACACTTTTTGAAGGAATTTTGGAAATAAATAAATAAAACAGTTTTTTTGTGCTACACTCCACCTTAGCCTTTCTAAAATTATTTTGTCACCCCTATAATATACACAATTTTTAATGTTAAAAAATTGAAATGTTCACTAAAAAACTTGAACGGTACATTTCTAACAACAAAATTTCAAGTACTAAGTTTTCCCAGTGAGCAACACAATGCACAAGAAGCATTTTTGCATTCTCATCTTTCACAAAAGCAACCATTTTCCTTCCCCATCATATTAGAAGCACCATCTGCAGCATAAGTTATTTTCATTTGTATGTTGACATTCAAGCAATTTTTTAAAGCAATATTTAAAAAATGTTTTACGAGGGCTATTCAGAAAGTAGATTACGTTTTTGGATAAAAAAAAAACTAAGTACAGGAAAAAAATTTTATTATATACATTTGAAAGAGGAACTAAAATACTATTTTTCGACATAATCGCCAAACAAATTTAGACATTTGTCATATCGGTGAACTAGCTTTGAAATTCCCGTGTCGTAGAATTCCGCCGCCTGTGACGCCAGCCAGTCAGTCACGCAGCACGGAGATCTGCGTCGTCATCGAAGCGCTGTGTTGCAAGCCAAGTCTTCATCTTCGGGAATAAGTGGAAATCACTAGGTGCCAGGTCCGGACTGTAGGGTGGATGAGGGAAAATCTCCCACTTGAAGGCCGTCAAGACGTCTTTTGTTCGATTTGCCGTGTGAGGGCGGGCATTGTCGTGCAAAAACAACACTTTTGCACTCAGTTTTCCTCTCCGCTTGTTCTGGATAGCTCGTCTTAAGTTTCGTAATGTTTGGCAATACCTTTCTGAGTTTATGGTTGCTCCACGTTCTAGGAAGTCAACCAGAAGAACACCTTTCCTGTCCCTCACGGGTGTGACTGACTGGCTGGCGTCACAGGCGGCGGAATTCTACGACACGGGAATTTCAAAGCTAGTTTACCGATATGACAAATGTCTAAATTTGTTTGGCGATTATGTCGAAAAATAGTATTTTAGTTCCTCTTTCAAATGTATATAATAAAATTTTTTCCCTGTACTTAGTTTTTTTTTTATCCAAAAACGTAATCTACTTTCTGAATAGCCCTCGTATATACGTATCTTTGAAGGCTGTAGTGTTTTATATATATATCGGCTTGTTTTTTATATTTCAGTAAAATTGTTTTAACTTCGACGAAGTCAAGTAATGCTCGGTTTGACAGCTGTGAGTTGAATCATTTTAGTCAGTCGCGTAATGTTTACGTCTTAGAATAAGCGTGTGTGATAATGTTATTTTATTTGTGTTAATTTTTGTTTGTATAATTTTTAGTAGTATTTGTTTTTAGCTCGGTTTGACAGCTGCGAGTTGAATCATTTTACGGTCAGTCACGTAATGTTTATGTCTTTGAATAAACGTGTGTGATAATGTTAATTTATTTATAGCGTGTTAATTTTTGTTTGTACAATTTTTATTAGTTGCAGTATTTGTTTTTAGCTCGGTTTGGCAGCTGTGGTTGTATAATAATTTGTAAACTTGTACAACTTTGGGAACAAATTATGCCTAAATGAACTTTTGTCTAAACAATATTCTACCAGCCAATCTTCAAATTTTCTGACTTGTGCAAAATACATTATTATAGTTCAAAATCAAAAATTCAAGTTATATTAATTATATTAATTAATTCGACAAAAAAATTGTTAAACATTTTTTGTTATTATTCTTTATTTATAAGTATAGTACACATTCTTAAGAAAAAAAATGCCAACAGCATTTTTCTACTAGCATTTATAGTCTGGCCTTTTTGGCATACAAATGCTACAAGGTCACTGGCCATTTTACAATAAACTATTATTTTCTCCCCTTATTAAAGGGTTAATAAGTTCTTCCTTTTCCCACAATCAGCGATGAGTGCAAACTTGGTAATTAGTCTACAGAGTACAATGAGTTAATCACGAGAGTTAACAATGAGTTATAGTTGCATCATGCGCGGTAAATAGACTTTATTGTTAATCTTTTTTCAAAATCTCTCTTCAAAGTTTGAAAGTAATTCAAATCTGACTACGAGCATTGTTTCGTCTTCAAATGAACCTCCAGAAGACCTCGTTTCATTGATTCGTTGATCAAGAATTGTTGGCGTTGAAGACAAGATGACAGCGTGAGCATCGGAAATAAAACCAAATATTAAATAATTTTTTTCTTCCTTGCTTTTCATTATTTATTATTGATTTCATAATCATTTCTTTATTGGCTGGAAAAAAATATAAAATCAATTAGAAACTAAAAATACCACTATGAACTAGTAAACGTAGCTTACAAAAACCTATTTTTCCTTTTGACAAATTTTTCTGGAAAATGTTTCTAAAACTTAAATTAAGAGTATGTAGCCTATTTGTTTAATGAATGAGTTTAACAACAATTTAAGGGACGCTTTTTCAAATTTACAGCAAGTTGAATGTTGATCGTTACTGCGGAATTGAGATCCCGGCTACCAACATGGCAGGCACAAATTCTTTTCGGCTTAAAACGTTCTCCGACGTCTTCCGATTCCAAGCTTCCATTTTTCTCTGCCGTTTCATAGATCTTGATCCACCCCTCTCTCATTCCTTCTCTCCAACTAAGTCTCGATCTTCCCCTTTCTTTGCGACCAAATGGTTTCCATTTTAGAATCTGTTTGGGAAGTCGATTTTTTTCATTAATATTTTAAAATCATAATAAATTTAAACTACCTATATGAAATTTAATTATAATAACCTTCGTATAAAAAACAGATCTAGAGATCAAGATCGAAGCTCAAATAGCTCATTTCCCAATGACAATTCGCTAAAGTTATAAACTGTACACAAGTTAACTACATACATAAAATTTAATTATAATAATCTGTGTATACATCATGATTCCTCAAAAAGAGACCATGATGACAGATCAGCGCTCATTTTCCAGTGGCAATTCGCTAAAATAATTATAAATTGTACAAAAGTAAACTACCTATACAAAATTTAATTATAATAACCTATGTATACATAACGATGCTTCAAAAAAGAAACCTAGAAATCACGTTGACCTCATTTACCAGTGGCAATTCGCTAAAATCATTACATTGTACAACAGTAAACCACCTATATAAAATTTAATAATAAACAGTACAGATGAATCGCAGAATCAGCTGATCAGAAGACATTATAAGTAACAGATTGAAAGACTGCTGTCGCATCAGTAAATAAAAAATGCAGACAGTCAGTGATTTTGGTTAGCAATCAAATCCGTTAACCTCAAAACAGGAATGTTGATATCGGTTCTGCGTACTCCGTGATAGAAGCGGCGAACTGCAATACCGCCATGGATGAGTGTGGATCTAGTCATGGAGAAATAAACATGCACTAAGACCCACATCCATCCATGAAAATATTACACCTTAGAAAACAGTACTTAGGCTTAATTCCTAGTTGTGCTGGACAAACAATACAGCAATATCGTACATTAACAGTAACATACAAGTAACTACATTAATTTAATTAAAACTAAAAAAATCAGTGTTTGAACAGAAAGTTCGAGATAAAATGTACACACCGTACTTCATCTATTCTAAGACGCACTGTATTTTAGAGACAATTTTTAAGGAACATTACAAAGTGACAGACATAAAAAAAACATTTAACAAATACATATATCCTACTGTACTTAAAAATACATGATCAAACACTTAAATGTACTAAAATAAACCCTAAGGGTTATTAAGTACTTAATAATACCTAGTAAGTACTTATTAAGGTTATGTTGACAATGAAACTACATATAATGCCGGTAAATATCTCCTTTCTGTTCTGCAGCTCTGTTTCAATTTTGTTCAGCGAATAACATAACTTTTCATTTCATTGCTGCTTCATAATGTACTCTCTTTGAATACATTTTATGTACATTTTTTTTAACAACCTAGTTCTCACCAAAACAACGCAAGTTTAAATACAAATACTCCTTATTCACTAGCTACTGTAAAAAAAAAAAACAGAATTGTAGAGGGGTGAGAGGCTATCATAGTGAATGACCTTGCAGCCGTGCGCTTTGTTCTACTGTTCCATTAACAAGGGTTCATTTTTCGGAATATGAAAACAGAAGTACTTCTGGATCTCAGTTTCGACATCAAATGTAAGACAACATCGATTCTAAGACACGCCTCTTTTTTCTGAGTATCAGAATAGGACAAACCGTATTTGCATCTTAGAATCGACGCAAGGCATACAACTGGCACACAATACAAAATCAAGGCATACAACTGGCTCGTTGACGTAACAGAAGCGAATTTTTACACAATAAGGTTTTTTTTATTTATTTATTTTTTTTTTTTTTTGAAAACTGATTTCTCGCTCACCGGCAGCGTTAATTTACATTCCGAAAGCCATTTTTTAATCTTACGATTTTCCTAATGTTTTCACTATCATACACTGCGCTTAAATTAAGAAAACGAATCCCGACAGTCATCAAATTAAATTTCTTAATTTCATTGGATTTTAAAAATTCAAAACTAATTTGTGTAGTTTATAAAGTCGACAATGATGGAGAAAGATCAGGCTAAAATACACACAAACAAACGATGGCCGTTCCAACAGCTGATTTTCCACAGGAAATTTGCTAAAAATCTAGATATATCAATTAAAAATATCTTAAGATCGATTTTCGTGCAGTCACAATACAGTGCCTTTTTTATTTCGTTAATTAAAATCTACTGGTAAATTAAAGATTAAAGTTGTAAAAAAGTCTACAAATCTATGACGGTAAAACAAAACAAGTTTTGTTATTTGAACAACTTATAAATCACTGAACACAATAAAAACGTACCATATGTTGTAACCCATGTCGGGATCTACAGAATCACAGTCACGGAAGCAACGCAAGCCAACAATGGCGGATACTTGTTTATTCATAATATGGACAAAGCGTGGGTCGGAATTTCCTGGCCTGTTTGATTAATTAGCACGATCTATTCAAAGATAACTATTCATTCATTTCGCTGATAAACGGGAATATTTCGCTTTTTCATTATATTCATCGAATATAAACGGAAAAAAAGTACAGCCGCCATTATAAAAAGCGCGCTCGATATCAGAGGATGAAGTCCAAGTAGTTGCACTATCTGCCGCTACTAACGCTATGCCGCAAAATGTACCAGCAGCGAGAGCTCACATATCTCTCATAAGTTATGATTCTAGTACGTTTGTAGTGAGGGTAAAAAATATGAAACCATTTTTTGGTAAAAAAAACTGTCCTGTCTTCAAAAAGAGTGGGTTCAGGAGTTAAGCCATTATCTTAAAAATCACTGCAGGGAATTCGAAAGTAAGGAAATTTCGGAATTGCGAACGAGAGCGTGCTAACATTATATGTGATCTAGATGTCAGGATCGGTAGCTCATCATCCAATGGTAAGTCGGTGGCAATGACAAAAAGGATCACCGTTAAAAATCGGAACTACTTTTTTCCGATTGAATAACAGTAAATAAAGAAAGTATTGCGCACTGTGAATAATTGTTTAAGCAGAGTAAAGACTCATCAATGTGACAAAGTGCGACCTGATGTTATTATAATGGCTAGTAGTCCAAGTTCGCCATATTGTCAGCTTGTGCTATCAACTAAACTGCAAACGTATGTCAGCTACCAATAATTTATAAAACCGTTACTAAAGGAGGGAAACGGTTAAGAATTCTTACATAAAGGAAAACTTCCCTTCCAGTTACCCTTCACCACGCAGGTGTTTGACAGTCCTAACCTACTTTACCCCTCGTGAAACGAAATACATTCTTACCAGGACATTGTATGGTACTGTATGTTTACACACACACACACACACACACACACACACAAATAAAACAAAACAAAAACATTGCACAACATTTTTTGCATTTATTTCAATCTCAAAATCGGTGTATCATAATATCAAGAAGCATTACTTAATATACGAAATTTATAATTAAAAACATAAGTTGGCCTGGAGGACTCTTGGATCTCAGCAACCAGATCAGGAGTTCAACCAGGACACCATATACAAGATTCTGGAGCTCCATAAGGGCAATGGAGTCTGCTTAAGGTGAAGTGATAAGGGGCCACAGATCAGCTGTTTATACCCCTCAAAAAAACTTCCACTTCTAATTGGTTGACTTCCAAGTACATTACTGAGATGCTTGGTCTGTTATCTTTCTCTTGACCCTTATTACGGGGATTTTGCTAACGCTTTTTTTGTGTGGTGAGATCCCGCTCATAATATAAATAAACTTTATATTACTTATGGAAACATCCACAAGTAACTAAGGACACGAGGTTCGCCCACACAGAGCCCAGCAAGCATGGGCGACACTAAGACTAAGGCACACGAGCAGGTACCATCAGCACGAGTCGTTTCACATTTTAGAGTTATTTAGAGTAGTGAAAGTGTGTGTCTTGAGTATATGAGTGAGAGTAGTATGAACAAGAGGTACGGTGGGATGGCTAAGACTAATGATGCGCGATTGCGTAATATTTTTACAATCGAGACAATCATCCAGTCGAGTCGAATAATCGAGATGTATAACGATTGTCATCACGATGGTTCCTGATTACTGATTTGGTTTTTAGCGCAATACTTTCATTTTCTTTGACTCGACATCACAAAACGACAAAACAATTCGATTAGTCGACTGTAAGTGCGAAACAGTGCTTTGTTATTACCAAAAATACATTAAACAAAAACCAAAAATCAAATTTGTCAAGTCATCACACAAAAATTCTTTTACATGCATTACTTCATCCATTCAAGGGGCTATCTTCTGGACTGACTAGAAATTGTTAGGCTAATTTTTGTCTATACAAATAATATACGCACTAATAATATTAATAAACCACTAAGTCCCGTAGGGGGGATGCACCTATTGAGGGGATTTAGACGTCCATCGCGGTACCCGAGTCTTAACACACACTTACACTTACTACTTTAACACTTTACGCTCACGTTTAGGGAGCGACAATAAGCAGCAATGTGCTTTTCGCCTTAAAATAAAAAACAAAACAAAAATAAACCATTCATCTACATTAAATTATAAAACAATTTACGTTATACTTCAATTGCTATGTGTGCTCAAAATGAAAACAGCCATTACTCATAATTAATTCAAAAAATATTACCATTTTAAAATTAATAAGACAATACCCGTTCCCATTGCAAGTTGACGATTCACTCATTGTTTTGTCGAGGATGTAGGCCTACTTGAACTGAACTAAACGTGCAAATGACGAAGTCCAATACAATCGAGAAGCATCGATTGTTTTTACAATCGAAACAATCGACTAAAACATCTCGTAATCGTGCATCACTAGAAGACCATCAGCTGTCTGCCGCATGTACTTGTGCTTGATTATCAGTTTACTGAAATTTGTTGTTTGGACATTTAGTATAGTTACAGTAGTTTTCTACCTACTCGACCTTGCCGTAAAAAACTGATAATCATTCATTAGATTGGTCGTAATACTAAAAGTCAATATCTTACAAATCAGGCTTTACCGAAGAAATAATCTAATTGTTGAACACAATGCGATCAATCGCAACTCAAACGACAACGCAATATCGACAGTTCAGCGGACAAAATTCATGGACCCGGTATTATGAATGATCCAGTACGACGCAGGTTCATTTTTTATTAATAGCCTTAACGTCGTGCAGAACCGATTTCAATAAATGAGAGTAAAGGACGTTGGGAGGTGAAACACCGTCTAGACAGTGGGAATTTGCAAGTACAAAGATTGAATTTCAAACAGGAGTGGTCCTTTACCTGAAGGCATAGTGTAGCTGAAGTGACAGCAGATCACAGATCCATCTTGCTACGTTCAACGGAAATTGTGTCTGTATTGAACAAGAACCGAAATGAAAACACCCACACTATATTATACATCCTATACAGTATAAGAAGGTTAGGCAATCAACTAGTAATTTCTTAATCCAATGCATTAACTGTTTCTATGACAGTCTCCATCTTTAGATCTATACGTGTTTGTTTCTTACGTATCGCTGAGCATTTACAAATTCTACGCAGCACTTTATTTTGGAACGTTTGAATACGTTAAAACGATGCGGAAATATCAAAAAGTATTTGATGGTTAACATATCGAAGACTTATTGAAATTTCCGTTTCCATAATCCCACAGTTCAAAGAGCAGTTTTCACTTGGAATATTTGTTCGGTTTGCCACTAAATTGTGACGATATTTTCAAGTATCGAACACATTTCCGCATCTTTGGTAAAAATATCCTTGTTTGCAACCACACTGCGTGAATGACACCGATACTTCATTTCCTTAACTACTTGTGGATGTTTTCATAAATAAGAATATAAAACAGAATGAGCGGGATCTCACCGCATAACGAAAAGCTAAGATGGAGCAAAACCTCCGTAATAAGCACCTCAGGAATATAGAAAGGCAGCGAAGTAGATCTACAAAATAGTAATCTACAAAAAAGTATTGATTCATTCAACCGCACATTCTCATTTCAAGCAAAGACAATATATTTAAATTAACGTCATCCATCTGTTTGTAAATCCATAAAACATACAAGTAATGTCAAAAACAGGTACAAAGAAAAAAGAAAACGAGAAGTACATAAGCTTCTTGTTTACAAGAATGAAAAATGAGCAGTATTAGATTGACTTCTTGGGCAAGCAGATAAGAATTTAAGCTTCAAAAATTAATAATTATTGAAGAAAATGAATTAATCGTTCAGTATTTCACAAACTATCTAGGAAATCTATCTAAGTTAGTGCACTTAATTAACTATGAAACTTTAAAGCCTAAATTATTGCATTTCAGTCATATTTTAAAAAAATTCAACCATTTGCATCAGTGAATATTTATTTACGTTTAACCTGGACTATTCCCATTCGGGAACTTTTACAAAAAAAAAGAAAAGAAAACTGGGCTGATTCAAAACACGTAAACTGACCAGCGTTGGAGGTTTTAAGTTAAAGAAATGTATGCATAAGGGTTTGAGGAGAAAATCGGAAAAACTAAGGTAAACCTGAACACAGTCAGTTTGTTTTATTTTCGATTCTCGAACCATAAATTCCTTGTATTTCAAATTAATTTGGCAATCTACTTTTGGCTAAAATATTCTTGTTTGCAACCATAATGTCCTGAACTATTTAGGTTCGGGAACTATTAAGAAAAAGAAAACCAGCTTGATTTATTAAAATACATAAGTAATCCGCACAGGAAATTTCAGGCCGCCTCGGTGGCCTAGTCGATAGCGTACTGGGCTTTCACACCAAGGACCCGGGTTCGATTCCCGGCCAGGGCTTAGCATTTTCTTACGCTATAAAATCATCCTATCGTTCTGCATTAGCCCAAGTGTGCACAATAGAAAAAAAAGTAAAGTGGGAGACAGCTTTGAAAAAACTGGCATATACAAAATGAAATGTAGTAATTGCCTAAGCTTCTATACCGGTCAGACACTCGCTCTTTTAAAAAAAGATTTAAAGAACACACACCCAGAAGTACTTCTATATCGGTCAGACACTCGCTCTTTTAAAAAAAGATTTAAAGAACACACACCCAAAAGTACTTCTATATCGGTCAGACACTCGCTCTTTTAAAAAAAGATTTAAAGAACACACACCCAGAAGTACTTCTATATCGGTCAGACACTCGCTCTTTTAAAAAAAGATTTAAAGAACACACACCCAAAAGTACTTCTATATCGGTCAGACACTCGCTCTTTTAAAAAAAGATTTAAAGAACACACACAAGTACCAGAAGTACATTTATTTACACACTCGGCTTTCGCAGATATCTAATGGACAAAAATCATACCAACATCCATACTAAGACATCCATACCAACATGGAAATATTACATTTGTCATAAAAGCAGTTATATGGATGCGATTGAAGAATTTGAGATTTACAAAAGCAAAAAATCAGACCCCCATAGCATCCTCAATGAAAAACTTTCATTTAAATCAAATTTAATATATGACATGGCTCTAAAGATAAGTGATTTGAATAAATAACAAACCAACAGAACTACTGTAACTGATACACTGACGGGCGCGCTACTACTGATGAAGCCTACGCAGTCTGGAATGTAACGACAAACGAGTCGCACGTATCGTTTGGCCAAACCAAATTTCATCGTACTTATTTTAATACTATAATTGTGTTTATTGTTTGTGACGTGTGTTTTCAATGTTTTGTTTGACTTTGTGACGACCTCGACAGAGGGATTTAACATTTTGTATCACGGTCTGAAAATGGAACATAGAGTTTCGAAACCGCGGAGCCTCTGTAAGAGGTGAGTAAATAGATCACTGACGGGAAAAATAGGTCATAATCCTAATTACGAAAAAACTAAGGTAAACCCTGATCATCGTCGGTTTGTTTTATTCTCATTCTCGAACCATACATTCCTTGCATTTCAAATTTGGTATACCGAGTACTAAGCCCTCGACCTAAGCCTAAACGGTATAAAGCATAGATGTTAAAAAAAATTGTTTGAAGAATTTTAAGGAAATAATGAATGTGACAATCGGTGAACTATTTATCCAACAATCACGTTAATTTATCAAAAACCGCGAGAAAACGCGTTAACTCTTCATGAAGTATTTGTTTTAGCGTCACGCTTGATTCCATAACGCACACCTCATAGAATATATAATTGTTCTTGTTGTTGTGACTGACTCTAAACAGCTGATTTCGCACAACAGCTGTTGCTTCCATATCATTTCAATTGATGTTATGTTTATTCTCCATGTTATTTAAAAATGTATCTTTTCTAGACTTGCGTAAATAAATTATTTGATGAATATGACTATATCAATTTTTGAATACCAGAATCACTAACATAAACTATTCCCTTCCTTGCATGCATGCAAAAAGAAGTAGTCACTTCTGTCGGCCAGTCCATCGACTGCCTACTTTCTTTGCATAATTATTAATAATTAAGAGCAAATATTAAATAAAAATAATAAATTTAAATTAAATTTTGTAATTTGTAAAAACACCAAATTAAAATTTTTCTGAATTGAATAATTGTTTTTTTTAAACTCGCATACAAATTTCACTTCTGTCGGCACTACCTCAAGTGCGACGTTTTTTTTTTTTTTAAATAAAGAAGATTTATTTTTATTTTACAAGTCTGTTTAATCTCCTTGTACATTTACAATAACTGTGGACATTCAAACCGAGTGATCTTACAACGTAATACATCTTACAGCTAATCAACATTCCATACTCAGGCGGGCGAGCAATGCTGCCACCATCACGAAATGAATTTCCCATTAACCCAACTATTGACGGCTCAACGTGACTATGAAATCATAAAAGATTTCAATCAGCTGATTACATGCCGACTTAATCTGCTTCGTCATCCGTGCTTTGACGCGTAATACGTCATGACCTCTTTGTTTGACGTAATAGCCTACAGCCAACAATCTTGCTGTTGTTTACTTCTTGACTGACTTCTTTGGACTGCGTTCACAAACTGTGGTCAGGGTTTGTGTGACATGCGCCGCAGTTACTAGTTGCTATGGTAGGCCTGAACTACTTTAACAGCTGATCATTCTATCCACCACAGCTGTTGTATAATAATTACCTAACTAAAAAATAAGAACGAAACTGCATCCAAGCGCTGTTTAAAGAACTTTCTGTCAAACCTAATTTGAAGAGCTTTCATTTATAGACAGGGTTGCTACACGTCACGGCCGGGTTTGTGAATGTCCCAGTCAGAAATGACAGTAGAATAATTGTAATTAAAGTACTAAAACCTTGCACTCGGTTGGCATTGGGTCAGCATATCATAGAATCAGAAAACCAGAGCCTGCAGAAACTGGGAAAAAATACTGTTGTTGAACCAAAAATAAAAACAGCTAGTTTTTAACAACGTAATCTGAAACTTACAGCCTATCAGCTGTTCCAATGAAATCAGCTGACCATTACGAATTAATATAAAAAAATCTTTTACTGTTACATATTTATTACAATTAAGTTAACGATCCATTTCATGTGTTTAAATCAATCAAACTTCTTTATAGTGTAGTGGTTATCGCGTCCGCCTCACACGCGCAATGCCCTCGGTTCGATCCCGGGCGGAAACAGAATTTTCAAGTATAATGGGACTTGCGACGCGCAAAATATACTGTTTTATATCAATATAAACATGTTCCTCGCATCATGCGTCCTGCAGAATCCAATCACGACCTAATACATAATACATTTTAATGGTTTGTGAATATGAGTTAAATTAATGTTTCTAAAGAAAGAATAATTTAGCTACGTTTAAAAGCTACAAAACACAAATTTTTAAAAAGTCGTCCAAAAACACACTTCCGTATTAACAAATTAAAAAATGTTCACTGTGAAAAACCACCTTCTTACCTACGGTCTCCTGTCCCAGTTTCACTCTTTGGGAATATGGCAAACCTATCTATAGAGTATCTACTAACTGATTTAGGTATAGGTTTTGCACTGGGAATTTGCCAATACCGTAATTAATGTACAAAATAAATGATTTCAACAACAGTTAAAGGTCTACTTAAGAAAAAAAACAATTCCCTTGACATATTCAACCTAAAAAAAGATAAACAAAAAAAAAACACACAATACTAAGTTGGAAATACAAGATGTTTGAAAGAACTCTTCTAGTTTTAATGTGACCTAGAATCTGTATAAAGTGAGATACACTATTCTAGTGGTATTTAATTCATCAAATGTTTTAAGTTTTGCTCACATAAATATGGGAATTCAGTTCCTGCAGTTGGCAGACCTGCGTGACCTTGAGAATAACGGCGACAGCGCTCAGTAGTGCAATGGCTACTACTCCGAAAAAAAGGTGCAGTGTGTTATTTGGCTAGTGCAAACTGAGTTTGTTATAACACTACAACTTAAATTTATACCCGAGTATGGTGGTGAATCACCCACAGCAAAAACTATCCGTTATTGGCTAGTCTTTCAAGGAAACTGGCAGTGTTTTAAAAGTGAAGTCGCCAGGTATACCGAAAACTTCTGAAACTACTGTTGAACAGATCCGTGTTTCATGTGTTCAAAGCCTAAAGAAATCATTGGTCAGACGTAGTTTACAATTAGGAGTGCCTAAACGTACTTCGTACGGGCAACAAATGGATCTCACGTTTTCCACAATATGTAAAGGGCCGAATAATTTGAATATTTCTAACCTCTTAAATACACGATCGTGTTTAAAAGTATATTTGTAATAGTCAGTAACGCTAAAAATAAACGAAAATATCAAATTTCATACAAATTGGATACATTTTGAATTCAACTCTTGATTTAAAATATTTCTAGTTCGAAAATGTAAATTTCTGAAGTTTTTTTAAGGTGGACATATGCGGTAAAATTTCATGATCGACTACGAACACTTATAAATAGACATCACAATGAAAACCAGTGTACACCCGATCGAAATCCGACGTTTCGCCGAAATCGTACGCGGCTGTAAAGTTCAATAACTCATGCTCCAACAGAAATTCGTTCCATCGTTAACATGCAAATCGAGAACAAAATTAATTACAGTATTTCAAAAATAAACAATTTGGGGGCCTACTTTATTTACTTTAATACTACACATCTGTTCCATAGCAGCTGACGTCAATTGATCGTGCGTTGCTACAGATGATTAACCGAACTGTAGAAATTAATTATTCTGTTTCGAAAACATTTTCCTCCCCAAAACTACCAGGATTCTTAATGTCCGCAAGGAGCATTGTTTTTGCCAGTGCGATTGGTGAAGGACTATAAAACGGAAACTTTGTCACACACTCACACACCGTGTGTTGGAGTGAATCGAGGTGCCAGAGCATTTCATATTAGAGGGGCAGGGGGTAATTGCTGCAAAAACCCAAACAGATAGCGACGACTTCTGGAGGCCAGGACTCAAAAATCAGTTGTAGCGCCCAGGTTGATGATGAAGGATGAAGATGAAGACAATGACGAAAAAGATGATACACACACACACACACACACACACACACACACACACACACACACACACACACACACACATTCCATTGATTGTAATGACGACAATATAAGGTACGTTTAAGATAACAATCCTGAAATAATAAATTATAATGTTAATAAATTATCAACGTGTTTAAAAATAATAATAATAAATTTAAAATAAGAATTTTTTTGTGACTACCGTTGTATAAATTAGTAGTGTTCAAATTTCACTGTCGTAAATACAGGAACTGTGATCACACATCCAATTTCATTTATGTTTCCCGTTTGCAAAGTTCATAGATTTTAAGTTTTGTTCGTATAATTCACAACTGTATTGTTTACATATTCCGTGTTTTGTTCCTACAATTCACAGCAGCTGTTTTACAGATCCCACATTTCGTTGTTTCAATTCATAGAAGCGATTTTTTACAAATTCCACATTATGGTATTTTAATTCACAGAGGCTGTTTTTACAGATTCCATGTTTTGTTCTAACAATTCACAGTAGCTGCTTTATTCACAATGACACACTTCATTGATTTAATTTACATCTGTTGTATTGTTTACATACTCCATGTTTTATTCTTATAATTCACAGCAGTTGTTTTACAGATCACGTATTTCATTGTTTCGATTCACAGTGATTTCTTAGATCTGACATTACACTGTTATAATTCACAACAGCTGTTTTACGGATCCCACATTTCATTGTTTCAATCCACAAAAACGATTTTTTTACATCTCTCATATTAAACTGTTATAATTATACAATAAATGTTTTAACAGATCCCTTATTTCACTGTTATAATTCCAAGTAACTGATCCTACAAATTCCTCGTTAGTTTCACAGTTGAGGGTGTTCACAGCCAAGAACTTGCGGCACAGACTGTACTCGGGATCGGCGCACCTTGGCCCCCTCCCTTCCTCTCTCCGGTCCAGTTTCTTGGAACTCCTGAAGCCAGTTTTCCCGCTGGCAAAATGAATGAGGTTTTGCCGCCAAACCTTTGTTCCTTGAACTACATTTAGCACTGCCAACATGTTTCCTATTCTTTGCTTGCCAACGAAAAACGTACAGCGGACATTCCGTACGTCAGAGTCGCACAACCCCCTCCCCCCCAGTGTTGCCAACTGGCGGGTAACAGCGGGTAATTTTGTATTCAGAGTAATCTTTGCACGTGATCCATGCTCGGTTCCTCAGTCAGCTCATTTTTAGATTAACTTTATTTTGAAAAATACTAGTTTACTGGTTTTCATGCACAGCGTGGGTTTTATATCAAAGTAGCCGTGGGTACCCGTATTGCTTGCGTCTAATGATTATTAGAACTCACTACGGTAATTGCGAAAAAATACGGTTTGTTGATCGAGCTTCAACAAGATTCAATTTTTAATGGTTCAGGAAGTGTTTAGAGGTCAAAAGCCTCTATGGGTGAATTAAGACTAACAACATTGCTAGATCTATTTCGCTTATATAATATTACCGAATTAAGAAAAAACGATTTTGGTGGGGGGAGGGAGTGAAGGGTCCGCCACTAATACAGTCCCGTTCTTAGATTCTTCGACTCTAAACAACCTCTCGGGAAAAAACACAAAATTTCAACTATTACATAATACTAACTTTAAAAAATGCGGATAATTTTGCCTGACGGGTAATTATTACGATTGAGGTTGGCAATTCCGATACAGGCTCTTTGGTTATGATACAAAGAAGTCTGTTGTTTTAAACAAGACACGGTTTTCTATTTGAAAAACAATTTTCGTTATTGTAAAACATTGAAATGAATCAATACATCCATAACCAATAAGACTACAGGTCGGTATAAGGTATATATTTTTACAGAAAAAAATTAGCAAATATAACATTATTTTTTTAACAAATCATAATTAATAATTAGTTTATTGTTCCTCCAATACGTTTCAGAATGTTGCCTGAATCAGAATTTCAAAAAGAGGACAAGATATATAAGGTGCACTAATTTTGGCAGGTCAAACGCCAAAATTATTGTTTTTGCTCGAATTTTAAATTACAGGTATTTCAAACCGTATCTGAAGAGGTAGTCACGTTTTTGGAAAAAAAATGTTGCCAACATAAAAAAATACACATTATTACTTAAATATATTCTTTATAAACGCATTAATAAAACACTCCCAGGTTAGCATGTTCTTTTTCAGTAAGCTAATAAAAATTCAATGATGTAGCTGCACAATTATTACAATTACACGCTTTTTCTTAACTCGCTTCCTCTATATGTTTCATGGTTCAAATCTTATGATCGATTTTTAACCCACTTTCCAATGCCAACTTTGCATTGCTTTCGATGACAGTGTAATATTCAATAATTAGGCACATCAAATTTTGCTTCATTGTGCTCTAATTAACTAAAACTGCATACGGGAAAATAGTTTTAGCGTTGCTCAATAGATGGCGTTAGTTTCTTCTAATACTTTTCATACTGAAAGTTATCGGAAGAAGCGAGTTCGAGACGATTACAAGATTCATCACTTAAAAGTAAAAAATAAAATAAAAAGATTTTTTTAATGCACTAAAAATTAAAAAATAAATTTTTCAATCTGAAAATAAAGCGTGGGTGCCCATCAATACTCACAAGGATGTTCTTTAATAATATCTAATCTGCACCCACGCTTTATTCTCCGACTGATGAACAATTTATTTGTTTACTTTTTAATTTTTATTTATTTAAGGAATGTAGGTCTGTTTATTTAATTTCCTAAACACGCAAAATCTTTCTAAAATTGTTTTTCTTCCTGTAAGACTTCCAGTAGTTACAAGCAAAACGCCGTAACGTAACATGAATGAAGATTAAAAAGCCCGGCTATTTATAGTGAAGCCCCTTACAGTAGCCTATTTTTAGCCCCCTACACACCGACATCCTGCTACCATCAACGTACACGAGCTGTCAGATTGCATAACCTACCCCGTGCTATCTCCAAACATCCATTCACTATCTAGTTAGGGATAAGTATCGATACATTTACCACATAGTGGTATCCCGACTGCATTTAAATTGGTAATCGAACATCAAAATTTTCTAAATGATACAAGATACATCGTGCAATGTTCAAATTACCTCGAAAACTTATCATGTAAACTCATAATTATTAACTAAATTCTCGGGAAATATTTTTCAGCGTTTATTCTAACCAGGTGAACCGTGCGGAATTTCTATGAAAGTTTTAATACAGTCTTTTGAATAAGGGTAGTCGTTGGAGGTATAGCGGTTGTTAAAACGCATTTAAAAAATAAATCGAAAAGCGATCGGTTTGAAATAATAATCACAAATTTATGAGTCATTGTAGTATATACATTTCAGTATAGATAATTGTTTTTTTTAATAGACCATGTTATACAAAAAGAGGTATTTGTAACGGATTGCCTATTCGTGATTAATATGTTAGCTTCGTAAAATATACAAAATATTGTCCGATTAGTAATGCCGCGCATGCGCATCCGTGATGCCGTTTTGCCTGTCAGTTAAAAGTGCTTTTTATGTTAAAATTGTCCAAAAACAGTAAGTTTTAGCGCAAAATCGTTTTGCAATGTCAGAAGCCGGTTAAAAACCTTTCTAAATATACCTCATTTATGCCTGTACGAATAGTAAGTGCTGAGAAAAAGGGATGTTGACTTGAGAAATAAAATATATGATACTTTGTTTTCAACTTTTTAAATCAATTTCAGATTTTAATGTCGCTCAATTATGAAATATATAATTTTTGTGTATAATTAATTTTTGTAATTTAGCAGTCGTGTTTTTATATTTTTTTAAAGTAATTCTTATTTTGTCATTTTAAATGACTAAACCACTAAAACATTAGCCATTTTGCCATTAAAAAAAAATAGCTGGGGCAGATTAAAATCGGTTGAGCCGAGCCGTTAAGTCATTGTGTACATGCGTATGTATTAATCACTTATACGTACGATGCAACTAATTTACCAGAATTTTACCCCATTGTGGGTGATTTAGATGAAAGTTACGTAGCCTATGACACTTCCGGTGAAGTGAGGAATCCAACGAGCTAAGGTAGATCAAAATCGGACGAGCCGTAAGTCATGATGGAACACACCTAGCCACGAAAAACCCTTTTTTTGGGCAGTTGTGTAAAAAGTATTGATACTGTAGGGAAATCGAAAAGAATCGAAGGAAATATGACGCAAACATCAAAGAAATTTAATCGATAATTTATATAGTAAGCCCTACTGTATCTGCTTGCTTTGTATTGAAAGCAAAAAATAAATGGTACAGTCATTGGGAGTCGGCGAAGCTTTAGCTTCTTAATATATACAAAACGTCTTGAGCACATAAGAAAATAAAATCAAACGCACGTGTTATTACTGAATATAAACCGTATACAATGGACTGTTGCTGCTGGTAATATACAAAATGTACACAACATCAACATCATTACATGTGCGCACGACGAGAACATGAGAAGAAGAAAAATGGAAGAGAGAGAGAGAGAAAAGAAAGAGATAGAGAGAAGCATACACGTTGTATGTACATACAGGTACAAAATATACATACGCGCGCGACCAACACAGTCGGAACCGGCAGACGAAAGAAAGGAGAACTGGAGGGGTCTGTGTAATACTTCTCCTACTCGCGTTACTTACGCTTCGTAAGCTACTCGATGAAATCGAATCACTCCATGGTGACAAATACAACATGCACAACGTGGTTATAAGAAACTAACGCTTCAATAATATTATGTACACCGAAAGCAATAAATGCAAATACATAACAATTCTTATATACATAAAGTAATGAATATAATATGTACATAACAAAAACAGTAATGAAAATAAATCCAGTAATTATAATATAATACGGACATAACCTAATTTGTTAGCCATTAGACTGTGTGAGATATAAATATGCAGGTTCCGCAGGATGACTGGACGAAGTTGGGAACGTGTTTACAGTCTACATTACACTTTGGCCATCTTGGGACGGTTTGATGGTGCTTTGTGAATCTTCAGGTTCGAACCTGCCAAGGACCGGCGATAGTGTTGTTTAAGCTTAAGAAAATAATTTACCTGTACAAAATTAGTACCAGTACTGATATTAGTAAAAGTAGTCTAAGTATAGAAAAGTATCTAGTAAAAAAATATTAGGTATTGAAAAAAATGTATCGATATGTCAGTAGCCTACTAACGGGATATCGGTTTCACCTCTACATTCAGTTATTGTTATTTCCTAGAGATGTCCGACGCTTTTGGCGAAACGTCCAGAACAATATAGGGTACAATTCACATTTCTCTATCGGTAAAGGGTTAAGACTTGCAATTTTTTAGACTAGTCCCGTATCTAGAAAATCTGTTCCCAGTTTAAAAATGAAGGCCGTTTAAAATTTTTAAAAATCCGTAACTTTTTTGTTTTAAATTATTTAGAAAATCGGATTTCGTTGTCACAATCAGCGTTAAAAACTGCGTAAATTAGCACTTTGAAATTAAGAAATGTTTTGACGGCGGTCAGGGTTCATTTTCGTATTTTCGGTGTAACTTGAGAGTTGGTGGATAGTAATAATAATAATATGCAGATTATGATGGTAAATTCGGAATTTCAAAAAGAGTTTTAAGACAAAGAAAAATACTTTCGGAAATTCGCTTCTATCAGGTCAGCAAGCCAGCTGCGTGTCATTGTTTTTTTTCAGTAGCTTAGACAAGCTCGTTAACCAGTAAAATTCGATCAACTTCGTTACACTGTTTCATTCCGTATTTGCCGGTTTGTAATGAGTGTTTTTAGCTTCTATCACTTCAGCGAGACAGATGCGTGCCATTGTTTTTTGCAATAGCTTAGACAAATACGTTCTGCAGCAAAATCCGCTCAACAGCTTCGTTTCACTGTTTAATATCCGTATTTATGCCCGTTTGTAATGTTTTTTTTTATAGCTTATATCACGTCAGCGAGACAGCCGCGTGCGGCGATTATCTGTGTTTACGACTTTTGGACTAGCAAACAGAAACAACTGTAGTACAGCGTAATCAAAAGAATACATTACTCTTATCAAAATGAAAACACAAACAGTGATAAAAAAACTCCGTGGTGAGACCCAAGTTGCCCGCCCAGCCGTGTTTTTTAAATGAATAATCACCAACGTGTTCTTTGAGCACGTTCACGATTACGTGCTTCACTAGCGACGCACACGCTGCCAACTGCCGGAATGAAGATGGGTGCGTCACAAATGACGCACGCTCGTCTTCAAAATAGGTGGCACATTTTCTTCTTTACTCAATATGGGCTTATTTATAATGAAGCCCATGTTTGAAGCCTAGAATTGAGTTGAATGACCATTTTAAAGTATGCTAGAATAACTTTAGTCGCAATTGATTTTTGTCTATTGTATATTTTGGTTTCTTTAACCCTGATACGCCTTATAGGTATTTTAAAGGGATAACAAATTAAAATTCAATAGAAATATTATAAGCATCATTTTAATTTTTAAATATAGTTATATTTTGGCCTGCTGATATTGTTTCCTTATATTGATGACCTTTATTGGTAAACTAAAATAAAACACATTTAAAATAATAAACTATTTACTGACAATTATTACACTAAGACCTCAAAGAAGAAATCATATAACTTACGGAACATTTACTTGAAACTTTATAACAGTGTGCCACCAGTGACGCACGGACATAACATCTAAAATGTTATTAGACAAAATTACTGTTGTAGCCTGAACCGAAATTATTAAAAATATTTTTTTAAAAACTAGTACACATTAGTTTGATACACTAAAAATCTTAACGTCTGCCGGCGAATTACGATTGCAAAATGAGCTACATTACACGGAGTCATCATGGTATGACTCAGACCAGGGAAGAAATCAGCGCCGATCCTGACCTCAACAAAATAACTTTTTGAGGTTAAATTTACTTTAAGACCTCGACCTATTCACAGTACTTTTATAGCCATAAAAATCTATTTTTTCGTCATCACCATACTTACACAGTGCACAATATTGTACTGTATTAATAACAGAAGCAGTTCAGTGGTTATATTATACAAACTGCAGTTGTCATTGCACACTGCGTTATAAAACCAGGGCACGAGTTATTAAAAAAGTCTCATTGACGTGATAGAAGCGAATTTCCCAAAGTAATTTTTTCATCTTACCCCTCTTTTCGAAACTGATTCCACCATCATAATTACACTAACAATACGACGAAAATGAACCATGACCGCCGTCAAAATTTACTTTATTTCAACGGAAATGCTAATTTATGCATTTCTAACGCTAAAAGCAATGATGCAATAAAAAAAAACTCGGCATGCAGATCTCGTTAAATTTAAAATAGTCGCGCACGCAAGCTTTGTTATTGACGTGACAGAAGCGAATTTCCAAAAAGTAATTTCTTTATCTTACCCTTTTTTTGAAACACTGATTCCACAATCATAATTACAATGACGATACGTAAATAAACCCTGACTGGGATGGTGCAATCGGATTTTCAAAAAAATATATTAAAACAAAAAAGATATGAATTTAAAAAAAAATGAATGGCCGCCATCTTCCTATTTGAAAGTATTTTACTAGTAAACGGCTTTCAAAACAAAATCGATTTTTGTGCTAAGTTTGCGATCGGTCCAAAATTCAAGGTCCCTGGTCTAGGCCTTACCATGATGGCAGCACAACTGTTTCCCAGTGGAAATTTGCTAAGTTATGCATTAAGGTCTACATTGTAACATCACGTTTTCCTGTGAATAAAATATATTAAAGCAGAAAATAAAAATCTTTTTTGAACTGGAATTCGGTGTACTCGAGTAAACGATATCACGTATATTGAAATGAAATGTTTATAAAGTACTTTTCGAACTGAAAACTTTCCTAAACCACAATCGCGGCAAGCGATACCAGAGATTACACCGCTGTAGATGCAGACGCTACAAATCTCCTCCTCCCATAGAATCCCTCCCACTCCACCTCCCACGACAGTCTGACATTCAGCCGGAGTACTTTTCCTAGAATCTACTTGCGTCAGCATTTCCTGACGCCGTAACACCCATGGTCACGATAAGTAGTCTTTGTTACGTCCTAAACATTTTAATTTAATGAAATTTATTAATTTTTTAATGAAAATTAGTGGTTATCTATATAAAAAAAAAATCAATCACAATTATTAAAAAAAATCAAATTATTAAGGAATATCAACTGAAAAATTAGTTATTGAAGCACCATCATGGTAAGATCCAGACCTCTAATTATCACTCTGTGTGTGTGTATGTGTGTTTGATTCTGAACTCAAAAAATATATTTTGGTATAAGGCTTCATCAAATTCGTGAACAGTTTCAAAATGGCGCCATTCCAAATCTTTAAGAATGCGTACCTTTTTTGCCCGTATTTCTTTTTTAACTTTAAATATAAAAAACATAAATAAGCATTATGAATTTTCAAAAAACGTTTAAATTTAAAAAAATATAATTTGACGCCGATCAGGGTTCAAGTTCCTGATTTAAATGCGATTTTTAAGTTTGAAATTCTAATAAATGCAGGTCTTAAATGCTGTTTATGGTGATGAAATTAGTTTTAACCATCATGTCAGCGAGACAGCTAGGCGCCTCATAACTTATGTTGTGAGTGATTTAATTGAATGTGAGAACGAAAAAATGAATGAATTTCTAGGGTTATTTTTGCACTGCTACCTTTGTAAACTATTGTGCCCCCTTTCTCTGTATTCCTGAGATGCTCAGTTACAGCTCCTTCTCCAGTCCTAGTCTCTTTATAGTCTATGATTTGGAGAGGATTCAAGGTGGGTAGCTTTCCCCCACTTCCAATAGGTGATTTCGCAGTTCCTTACCGAGCTGCTCGCCGATGTTTGCTGTGCTAATTCACTTTCAAAATTTCTTTCTTTTGACCATCTGCTCTATTTAGGCAAACGTTTTATTGTGCGGTGAGATCCCGCTAATTTTATTTTACATTGTTATTTATAAGAACACTCGTAAGTAGCTGAGGAAATGAGGTCCGCCCACACAGAGCCCGCATGCATGGGCAAGGCTAAGGTACAGTGCGCCGTTGCCAGGGCTCTCACTCCATCAGCACCGGTCGCTTTACACTTTAGAGTTAGTCGCGTGTGCGTGTATGAGTAGATGAGTGAGAGTAGTATGAGTTAGAGGTACGGTGGGATCGCTAAGCCCATCAGCTGCCTCCGCCAGACTGAATGTGACAAGTTTGTGCAATTTTTGTTTCTTGGTCAACTAACATTATAAAAGTACCTAAACTTCAATGTCCATTTAACACAGGTTGTTAATTAGTTCTAGCTATGGTGTGTACGTCTATCAAATCCTTGCTTTTTAATGTGGAACAGCTTTCATGGGAAAGTTAAGACACGGGATTATGAAACGTGCATAGATCTACAACTACGGAACACCTTTTATGTGTATCGCAATTTTGATACAATTTACTTGTAAAATTTCACACAAAAATGTGTTCGTTAACAGCTTGGACAAATTTTATGGTTCCTTTTTGAAAATCCATTTGACCGTCGTAAGCAACACGTAAAATTGCAATAAAAAAAACTATTGCCTAAATAAAACTAACGGCAGTCGGAGTTCGTATATTTTTAATGTTAAATAGCGATGTTCGGATATTAACACCTTCGTGTGTGCAATTTTACATAGCTTTTTCGTAAATTTGCTTCTATCACGATACAGTCCACCGATTTACTTCTATAAAAATATCTTCGCTTTTAGGTATTACATTTTCTTACTCTACAAAGTAGGTTTACATATTGTAGCCTACACAGTGTTTAGGAAAAATTGTACCTTTACTTATTTCAAAAATCTTCTTAAAATTCGTAAATTTCACAAAATATCCTTTTTTAAACAAAAAACAATGTATTTAAACATTATTTTACTAGCTTTAAAGTTACCGACAAGAAACGCTATTATCGTTCACTTTATTCATGTGAGGGAAACGTATAAGTTTTAACGCGTATCATATTTCAGGGCTGGCTGTGATGTTGGATATTGCGCGACGCGAGTGCACACATTTATATTGGTATATAACAGTATATTTTACGCGTTGCTAGTCTCATTAAATTAATAATTAAAATTTCCTGTATTTCCACCCGGGATCGAACCGGCGACCCTGCGCGTGTAAGGCACACGTGATAACCACTACATTAAGGAAGCTACGAAGAAGTTTGACCGATATAAATATATGAAATGAATAATTAATTTAATTTTGATAAATATGTAGTGACCAGCTGATAGACTATAAATGTCAGGTTGTTGTTAAAAAACAAGCTATGTTAATTTGTCGTGTTTTCGAACAAATTATCGCAATTAAAATAAAAAATGATTCGTGATAGGTGATTTTTATTTTTTGTTCAATAACAGAAATTGTTTTTTTTTTAACACTCTGTATACGTAAATTATTGCCTGTGAAAACGCTGAATCTGAACAGCAATGTACTCGGGGAGGGGGGTCTGCATCCGATAATGTTTCGCCTAAAAGTTTCGTGTTCAATTTGACAGACTAATGTATTATGGAATTTTTCTCTAACAAAACTACCTGCTAACCAGTGGAATCGCGCGGAGTAATTCTATTGTAGCGAAATCAGTGATGCATCATAACCGGAAGTCCTACACCGGAAGTACAGGTACGCACCATGCACGCACTCTATATTTACAAGGATGCTAATGTAGGAGGCACTGATTCAACCTGTGCATTGGTCTCTTACACTATATTTTCCATTAGAGTAGTAGAGACGATGAAATATTGCTATCTGTGAAAACTGCTACTGCTACTTTTCAATATCTGTTAAATTAAACTGTGAAATGTCTCGCTGACATGTTATGTAACTAGTGCTTCTTTATAGCCTAATGTAAATCAGATAAAAACAACCCTGCTATTGATGGTACTTATTTATCATATATATTATTTCTCGAGTCAACATCCCTTTTTCTCAGCACATACTAGTCTAACTGGCGTAAAGTATAGACGTTAAGTATTTTTTGAATAGTTTGAAATAATAATAACCATGCAAAATAAATTGTCTACTACAAAATGTTTAACACAAAAAATTTATAAAATGCGTTCATTTTAAATAGGGGCTCGGATTCATATTTAATTTTTACTTGGCAGAAATAATAGGGTTTCGTTTAGCCATGTATAACTAAACAGCAGGCCGACAACAGTTTCCCACGATGAACGTGAAATTTCCCTCTCGTCGCGATAATTCCCCGTTTCCGTGCCAAGGAGATGCACACCATTGCTTTCCCAATTAAAACAACCCTCCCGTAAACGAGGGAGGTTAACAAGGGGCGGTCAGCAATGCGGGTACGTAAATCATCCAACCACCACCAATTAGTTTTGGCGTTATGCTTTTTGGAAAAGTGAGCAATTGTTTTTTTTTTTTTTTAGCTGTGAAGGATCTTGAGGCGTAGGCTCAACCTAAGTTGTGCTACTTATTATACGCATTTATTGAAGACATTTATACCTCAAATTAAATATTTCTGTAACTAAAAACATAATTATTTTATGATATTGCTAATTTTTTTAAGACAGACTACAAAAATGGAACCGGTTTCTTTTTCATAACACTAATTCTGTATAAAAACGCAATTTGTTTAAGATAAACGGATTTAGTATTTGCAAAACAGTACACCCCTCCTAACCGACCTCGGTACAGTGGACCGTACTGATGAGAAGTGATATGCAAACCTGTGATTCATCCAACTAGAATAGCAGGTCTTAAACGTGATTTCACTGGCTGATTCGTGGCACTAATCTACCGGTAACAAGGAAAACTTAAGTATTACAGTTAATGCAATTATGATTTGACTCATTCAAAACGTTTCACATTCGCAGTGGTATTACAAGTCGTGATCACGTGATCCACAGCCTTCACTATACTGACTACATTTTTTAAAATATTTTGTATGCGTGATTGATCGCTTGACTCTGTTTTGGCATTATTTCTTTAGTTAAGATATATTTATCTAGGCTACTAATAACTTGTTACAGCTGTAGTAGTTAACAATAAAACATTTAAAAAATTGTAATCATGTATTTTAAGGTAAAAACTGGTGATGTTTAACCCATTGTGTGTATTTTGCAATAAGTTTAATCTTCCACTAAATAACACTTGCTTTAAAAGCTTCAATTCTGGTTCAAGGAATTATGTAAAATGAAATTTCAAGTTGTGCATGTGAAATGGGATTAATTTAGTCATATTTAATTTTTATAGTTAGTAGCTACTACCTACAGCTATGGCACCGATAAAGCTTTAGTCGTCAATCACAGTAAATCACAGTTCGTACGTGAAAATAAAACCACTGTTACATCACTAATAAAGACAATCGTAATTTGTTCTTTTTTGATACTGTAAAAAAAAGGTAAAAAAATACATCGTCACCACACCACTTCCTTGTCGCTCGCTGCCCCCTCCCACTACATGTGTTCTTTCCAAACTTGTTTCCAGGAAGTGATCTACCAGGAAAACACTTCGGTAAAGTTTTGTTGGCTTCCATAAATCAGGAATTTCCAAGAAAAATCAGACCCATCATATTCAGTTGTCCGGTATTAAGAAGTTTCAAGGAACCCATACACCAATGATTTACTGACCGTGTACGTTTTTGAAAATGTCCGCTATTTAGAAGTTTGTTCAAGCCTAGAATAGCTACATTTCTGTCAGCGAATACGAAAGTGGCCATTACGAAGAGTCCGTTGTATAAGTTCGTTTAAGCCTATAATAGCTTCATCTCGGTCAGGTAATACAAAAGTGTCCGTTACTAAAAAGAGTCCATTATTTAAGTGTCCGTAAAAAGAAGTTTCACTGTATATAATTATATTCGCCCCTTAAAAATTACCCAGGAGTTAGAATAGAATCAGCGTTATTATCAACATTGCAACCTAATCATGATGGCCACTCAGAGTTTATTTTCTGATTGAGATTCGCTTAAAATGGTAATATTTGCAGTTAAACACTTAAGTGAGATTTTTACAAAAAAAAAATGAAGAAAAAAAAGGTTATTTTCTAAAATTTTGAATGATCGCCATTTTTGAAGGGATTTTGGGAGACAAACGTGCCCAGTTTAGTCGCGCAAAGTTTGATTTTTCGCTTTTCAAAGCGTCCTACGTGATATTTCTCAACTGTTTCAACCGCTTCAGCTTAAACACATGTATGCCGCGATTATAAACAAACTACCCAGACAGCCGTCAACTCTAGTTGTAGCTGTGAAAAGAAACCCGTCTGTGACCACGTGATCTACAGATCCTATTTAGCCAATCTGGCTGTGCCAATAGGGATGGGCACTTCTGCTATTTTTACAAAATATCAACGAACAGTTTGTTGGAAAAAAATAACTGTTTGGAAAACAGTTAGAAAAAACAGGTTTAGAAAAATGAAACTCGAAGTTGTATTAGCAGCTAAAACATAAGCACAAACGTTCAGTTTTCTAAGACTACTTTTTCATTCCCATTACCACCATGTCCTTAACTGTTTTTGGGTGTAAAACATTTAGAAAAAAATAATCCTTATAAGTGTAGTAATAATTAAATTACATTCTCAAAACGTAATATATACGTATGCCATTTTATATTTACAAAATGCAATGAATTTCTAATAGAAGCATTCTTTTTTTTACTTAAAAATTAAATAGCCTTTGCATATTTACTGAAATTCAAAAAATTTAGAATATTTTTAGTTGATTAAAAATACTGATGATTGATAATAAATATAAAAAATACGTTTAAATAAAATTAGGTTATGTATTTACAAAATGTGAGGTGTTACTGTCATATTTTTATTTGGGAGAAAGTAGGTTTTCATTTTTCAACACTGAAAAAAGTAACATTAATAAGTAAAATATAGTAATAAAAACAGGCCAAATATGTTTAAATAAAATTGGCTCTATATAGTTACAAAATTATAGGTTATTAGTTTGAATAATATGTATTAAGATTATATTATGTATTTTAGTATTATCAATACTAAATAACAACATTAGGTTATTATAGGTTGATAGGTTATTAACATTAGCATTAGCAAAAAAAATAAGTTTTCCATTTTATAACACAGAAAAATATAAAGTTTATTGTAATAACATATTTAACAAAACAAATGTTTTTAAAGAAAATCAGGCTCTGGATAAAAATAAAATATAAGACGTTTGTAATATTTTCCATCACAAAAAACAGGTTTGTAATATTTCCCATCACAAAAAACAGGTTTTTCACTTTTAAACACTGAAAAAAAAAACACTAAAAAGTCCACACATCCAATAAATAATTAAAAACTATTCATTTAATTCTAAAAACATAAAAAAAGTAAAAGAAATTTTTCAAAATTGTCCACTAAATATTTTTCAATTTCTAAACACAAAGTAAACTACGGAGAAAAACTAATATATAACACAATTATGGCTGTTTTTACAGTTTAAAAAATGTTTGAACAACAAATTTTACATTTAAAACTTTCAACATAACTTGCAACAAAATAGGGATAAACTTTGACAACGCCCAAACAGTTCTTACTTCACTACGTTCCAACAAGAAATGGAGGAAAAAAGTATAGCAAATAGAAAGTTAAAGAAAAGGTGTTTGTACTGTTGTCAACAGTTTAACAGGAAAATAGGAAGAAAAATGTTTTAGCGCTTGCGGCAACGTCCGAATAGAACGTAGATGGTGAGAAAGTCCAAACGGTTGTTCCTTGTTTAACGAATCAAGATCCAGTCCAATTCAAACTGCTTGTTTCCGTTTGGCAAAGCAGTTTGTTTTTCGTATATAGAAAAACAGTTTGTTTTAACAGTTTGGCGTTTTCTTACCCATCTCTAATGTGGACTGATACAGTAAGGCTAACGTCCAGTGGGGTAACCTGTTCAAAAATTCCCCGAATCCCTTCAAAATCACCGCAACCTTCTACTTTGTATAAAACTTCAATATATCCATAATTAAAAAACACAATGCTGTTATTTATTTCTATACAAAAGCGTCCCTGCATTAAAATGTACAATTATTAGCCTACAATCTACATCTCCAGTATTTTTAGTAAGTAAATCTGCCGATAGGCCTAATGTGTTTTAAAAGATAAAATGGCATCTATGCAATAGCTGGTCACCTTGTACTTATGGATAATTCGGTAAATATGCTGTGTCGGTTGTCCTAGATTTTTTCATAATTGTTTTAATAAAACGCGTTATTACATGCCCAAAGGCAATAATCCAAAATATAAAAGCGCGGAAAGCACGAGTTTTAATTTAACTGACACAGCGCTGAGTGAAAAAGCTATTTAACTGACTTGTTTTTGAACGCTAAAACGATAATAAACATTTACTAATGGTTGTCAGAATATTTAACGCTAATGACCGGTAAATCCGTGTATTAAATTTAATGTTAATGTAATGTAAACAGCAATGACGCTACAATATAGTTCCATAAAAAAGCGGCCTAAAATCGTAAGTAATCTTTAAACATCAAATAAAAAGATTGGTGTTTCTGTCAAAACCATTGAGTACCTATTTTTATTCCAATATTGGTCAAATTCATAAAATATGACATTTAACTATACATGACATATAAACTTTTGTTAAATGTCATATTTTATGAATTTGACCGATATTGGAATAAAAAAATAGGACTCGGGTTCGATTCCCGGCCAGGGCTTGGCATTTTCATAAGGTATAAATCATCCCATCGTCTGCATTAGCCCAAGTGTGCACAATAGTAGGAAGTTAAACACAAAAAAAAACTTTTGCATACTATATGGCTTAATTATGATCATGATAATGAATGAATAATTGCTTCCTCAACTTTCTCATTGATGTGATGAAAGCAGATTTTTTAACAATAATTTTTGTTAACTTATATAGTTTTTGAAAACCAAATTCCACCATAATAACGTGTCTATATTAGCATTTAAAATTTTCAGGATTTATGCAGGTTAGTTCTTTTCAAATAGTGATTTTTCCTGAATATTTTTTGTTTTATTTATACCTCATTATCCAATTAACAAATTCACCCACGGAAGATAATTGTTTTAAGCTCTACAGATATGCAGGCCCAACTCCATCCTATTCGATGAAATTATTCCAAATACTCCCCCACTAAAATTCAATAATGAGCCAGCCAGATAATTCCACCCCACTGCCACCAGCATAACTGGAAGCCGCAGTGAATTGCAGTCATTTTACTTGCGATATAACTGAAGTTCCGGGTTTAAAAATATTTGCAATGTTCAACTTCCGTCTTGCGCGTTAGCGCTTACGTCATAGTTAGAAAGTATGTGCAAATTTTAATCAACTGCTGCACGCAGCTGTCTCGCTGACGTGATGAAGCGAATTTCTAATAATTAATATCAATGTTTACACTTTATGCATTTAAAATTTTAAATGGTTGTCATTTTGAAAACGGTTGAATGGATTTCGGTGGACAACGAAATTTTATGTAGCCTACCAAGTTTGAATCAAATCTGACCAAAACTGCGCGAGCGCGCACCTAGAGGTCAGGATCTACATTTACTAGAAGTTCTTGGGTCTGGGTGTTACTAGGATGATGGGTTAGGAACAATGTCTATATTTAAGTGTCTGGCCTTATGGTGACTTCCGTTAACTACTAACACAAACTATACTTTCACAACACTTTCTAAAATACTCAGAAATTAAATTTTAACATTTGCCCACTTTCTCATTAAACAAAGTAGGCCTAAGCTTTGTAATTCCGATGTTGACATGTTTAAAATGAATTTTCTTAAAATTGCCTACTTTCTTTATATCTTTCTTAAGATTCATAAAACATCTTAGGAATCTTAAGATTTAAGAAATATGCCTGTTTTTTTCTTAAATCCATTTTGATCACATTGTAGCCTACTCAAGTAAAGCCCTAACAAAAAAATGAATGTCTGTTATCTTTGAAAGTAGTTTTGTTTTGAAAATACTTTGCCCCTACTAAATTTAGGCCTAAGTGTACCAAATTAAACACAAAACCGGGTTCAACAAGGTTCACTAACCTTCAAACTAAATTTGACTTCAGTGAATCATAATTCTTGAAACATTCCAGTTAAATAGAACCAAACCACTATTGTGTAAACTAACCTCACCTTAATATCTTCAACTAACACTAGGGACTTTATGTTTAAGAAGAAATTAAAAACTGTGGTCAAATAAGTCAGTATACTTGTATTTTATTTTTTAGGTCAATTTAATTGACATACTATCCATTTTATTAATAATGTTATTTTGTTAGAATCACTAACAATAACAATATAGCTCATCATGCTATGTAACACATTGGCTAAATAATAAATCAAGAATTTGATGTACTGACAGTTAATAATTATCAGAGTTGACATGTTTACTTTCAAAATAAAACAGACCATAGGCCTAGCACTAAAACTAGAAGCAACAAATCATTCTACAACACACACACACACACATATTTCCCCAAAATATTTATTAGTAAATTGTACACATACTTTCCCACAATCAAATGATTTATTTAAAAAAAAACATGGAAACAAGATATAAGCCCATGAAAAGTAGTGCATAAAATTAACCAACAAAAAAGGCCAAATATCATTGTAAATTTATGACAAATTCTGATGACAAATATCGTTTTGAAAGATATTTTGGCAAAACCTATCAGTCATTTTTATAACAGAATTTAATCCACAGTCTAAAATATGATAAAATTTCTATTAGAAACGATAGTTGTTCTTAGTACACAAAAAATAATCGATTTTTCTAACCTAAATTTTTTCGAAACACACTTCAAAATGATTCAGGCCTACGTAATTACCTACAATATTTAGTAAATATGAATAGGCTATTTGTACATATAAAAATATACTGGAAACTAATAAAAGCATCAAAAGATGTACTTACAAATCAGACCACTGAATCTGTCTTGGTTATTCAGCATCACTGAAGTAAAACACTCACACACCACAAAACAAACAACATACAATTAAAATCCGATTTCGAATACAAAAATAACCTACTAACGAACACACTTACAACACGAGCGTTACAAGCAGAATGATTAAAATTTTGAATCTCTACCTAGTAACGGCCGTGGCACAAAGGACTACGTCAGGAGGGGGGACGACCAATGGCAGACGACTATCTCGCAGTAATTATTGTTATTACACTGTCTAAGAGTGGGGGATTTTTTGTGTAAAATCATCAACCTCAAGATCCGCCTGACTTGGAGGGGAAGGGTAAGAACTCGGCTCACAGCTATGTGGTTTTCCCGCGTAAATCTTTTACCTGTATTCTATTGATCTGTTCTGTTCGTTACTTTACTAGTGGAATGTCGGAACATAAGCAGGTGCAGCGAAATGTGAAGTAGGGAAATGGACCGTACACAGATTACTGTTTTAAAAGTATCGTATAAGGTATTGTAACAGGTGTAACGGCTAGCGGTGGATAAAAATATCACAAAATTTCCCCGCGTGTAACACAAATAACAAATTTGAAACTTGACAAGTTTAATTGCGGTGTTGACGTGTTTTCTTATGGAGGTCGTTATTTAACGATAAATATCGCCTGAACATATAGATTGACCAGTGCGTCAACGGTCGTAACCAGACGCGAACCCACGTACGATCAAAAGTTGTAGTGCTTTCATATCTAAACTGCATAAACTGAATTCCCATATTTCTGTAGTATAAACTCCTCGGACCTGAGGATATGTGAGCCCTCGCTAATGGTGGTATCTAGCTGTAGAGTGTTCAACTACAGTTAGATAATAGTACTGTATTTTCTCAAAAGTCACCACTCTCTGTCCTGCAGCTTGCAGCGTTCGTAGTGTCAGATAGTCCAATTACTTGGACTTCCGCTGATATCGAGCACGTTTTTTATAATGTGGCTGTATTCCTAGTACGTTTATATTCAATGATCTACTCCATTTGAATGGTAATTTTTCATGGTACCATTGGCATGGTACGCTTTGCATTTTCATGGTAATTTGATGTACCACCTAATATAAGTCCTCTCAAACGTTGTTTTGCCACAAGCGGTGCAGTGACCCTAATACAGGAGCGAAGTAAAATAAGGCAACGTTGTAGCGACAGACTTCAATATCGATAATGATGAACTACTTTTTTCTGTTTGTTTTTGAAAAATAAACATTTTTAGCAAATTGAAAAATATTTTTTGATTCTTCGGCGTATTAAACCACCGTTGTATACCATCAGTGGTATGGTTTGGAAAACCCTATAGTCTGGTCTATAATAACCTCGGACAAACCGAATAAATTATACACTAAAACAGTACTCATATTTTTTTTTACACTCTTTGAAATTTGCATATACAGAATTAACATTTTGATGTTAAAATTGCATTAAAAATTCGGAAAATGAACCCTGACCGCCGTTTATAAATTTCTTAATTTCAACGGATTTTCAAAATTCAAAATTTTAAGTTATGCAGTTTTTAACGCTGATAACGACGGTAAAATCAGATTTATAAAAATGTTTGAGTTACGAATTTTTGAAGATTTGAAATGTCGGCCATTTTGAAAATGTTGAACGAATTTTTCTGATTAACTAACTCGTTTAAGCTATTACTAAAATCGATTTTCGCGCCAAGTTTGAATCAGATCGAACTGAAAGCCTTTAAAAATTCGTAACTTTTTTTTGTCTTAAATATTTTTGAAAATATGATTTCACCGTCGTAATCAGTTTTAAAAATCGCATAAATTGGCATTTCGGGTCTTTCAAAATCCGTTTAAAGAAATTTAATTTGACGGCGTTCAGGGTTCGTTTTCGTATTTTCAATGCACTTTGAAAGTTTCAAATGCTAATACAGTACTGAAAATAGCGTAAGGTGAAAAAATTGCTTTTGGAAATTCGCTTACATCACGTCAGCGAGCCAGCTGCGTGTGTGATTATTTATAGAGTTATACCGAGCCGCAATTCGTGGAAATAACACACTATTTGGGTGTACAAGTTTTTTAGCCTGTTTCAACAGTTGATATTAATTTGATGTGAGCTTTTGTACAATGTTTGCGCATTATTTAACCTCTGATCAGCTGATATTTCAATGAACCATGATCTTCCAACGTTTTAAAAGAATTTCCTTTGGAAAAAGGTGTGTGTGTGTTTTTAGCATGCTTACGTTGGGATAGGTCCGATTTGATTCAAACTTAGCGTAAAAGTCCACTATGTTAATAGCTTGGACTAGCTCATTAACGAGTAAAATTCGTTCAACCGTTTAAAAATGGAGGTCATTTCAAATCTTTAAAAACTCGAACTTTTTGTGTCTTGAATACTTTTTAAAATCCGATTTCACCGTCATAATCAGCGTTAAAAACTGCGTAAATTAGCGTTTTCGATTTTCAAAATTCGTCAAAATGAAGAAATTTTTTGGATGGCGTTCAGGGTTCGTTTTCGTATTTTGAACGCAATTTGAATGTTTAAAATGCTGATTATGATGGTGAAATCAGAATTTCAAAAAGCATAAGACGAGGTAAAGTACTTTTGGAAATTCGCTTCCATCACGTCAACGAGACAGCTGCGTAACGCGGTTATTCTGGTTATACAAGAATTTCATTTGAGTATACAACCCGTACTTGTACATACGCTGACCCACCGCCTACACGATCAAGGGCGTAAAATTTGTTGTACAAGTCGGTCCATCGCTCCGCGACTTGCAGTACCTTGAGGTGTGTGTACCTGACTGTACCCGGGCACCATTATCCCGGTCGTGACGCTGCTCTTCTTCTTCTTCTTTATGATTTCATCTCATCCAATGCTTTCGTAATACGCTACAAGACTCGACACAAAGAAATCTCAAGAAATAATAGCCGCGGTAACGGCTCGTGAGGTAAACCCACTGCGCGCACCTGCCTCGCTTGCGTAACTGTTTACAAAAATATAACATTTAATAATAGCACTTCAACAGAAATGTTACCATGCCAACCTTAAATAGTTCAAAAATCTTTTTTATTGTATAATATGTAAATAATAAATAATAATATGTAATAATAATAGGTAAATAATATGAAAATGAACCTTGACCGCTGTAGAGTTAATAACTTATTTTGATGAAATCTTATTGGTAAATCTACTGGTGTTGCTACCATAGTAAGACCCAAGCCGGAGAATGAGCACTAATCCTATCTCTACATGATTTTTAATGGATCGTTGACCTTTTTATATAACTGAGAATACTGTTCTTGGTACTGAGCATTGAGCAGTGTGATTGCTCTTCAATAGAGGTGAGACTGTGAATGCTATCACTGATACTGAGAACACTGTTCTTGGTATTGAGCATTGAGCAGTGTGAGCCGCCTCGGTGGTCTAATGGATAGCGTACTAGGCTTTCACCCCGAGGATCCGGGTTCGATTCCCGGCGAGGGCTTGGCATTTTCATACGCTATAAATCATCCCACCGTCTGCATTAGCCCAAGTGTGCACAATAATCGGACGTTAAACACAAAAAAAAAAATTGAGCAGTGTGATTGCTCTTCAATATGGGTGAGACTGTGAATGCTATCAACGCTACGGAGAACACTGTTCTTGCCACTGAGTAGTTGTGATTGCTCTTCAATAGAAGTGAGACTGTGAATGCTATCGCTGCTACCGAGAGCACTGTTCTTAGCAGTGAGCAGTTGTGATTGCTCTTCAATAGAAGTGAGACTGTGAATGCATCACTGCTACTGATTACACTATTCTTGGCACTGAACAGTGAGCAGTTGTGATTGCTCTTCAATAGAAGTGAGACTGTGCATTTCACAGAAGTGATAGCATTTCAATAGAAGTGATAGCATTTCACTGCTACTGATTACACTGTTCTTGGTAGTGAGCAGTTGTGATTGCTCTTCAATAGAAGTGAGACTGTGAATGCATCACTGCTACTGATTACACTATTCTTGGCACTGAACAGTGAGCAGTTGTGATTGCTCTTCAATAGAAGTGAGACTGTGCATTTCACAGAAGTGATAGCATTTCAATAGAAGTGATAGCATTTCACTGCTACTGATTACACTGTTCTTGGTAGTGAGCAGTTGTGATTGCTCTTCAATAGAAGTGAGACTGTGAATGCATCACTGCTACTGATTACACTATTCTTGGCACTGAACAGTGAGCAGTTGTGATTGCTCTTCAATAGAAGTGAGACTGTGCATTTCACAGAAGTGATAGCATTTCAATAGAAGTGATAGCATTTCACACTGCTGCTACTGATTACACTGTTCTTGGTAGTGAGCAGTTGTGATTGCTCTTCAATAGAAGTGAGACTGTGAATGCATCACTGCTACTGATTACACTATTCTTGGCACTGAACAGTGAGCAGTTGTGATTGCTCTTCAATAGAAGTGAGACTGTAAATGCTATCACTGCTGCTGAGAACACTGTTCTTGGCACTGAGCAGTTGTGATTGCTCTTCAATATAGGTGAGACTGTGAATGCTATCGCTGCTACCGAGAGCACTGTTCTTAGCAGTAAGCAGTTGTGATTGCTCTTCAATAGAAGTGAGACTGTGAATGCTATCACTGCTGCTGAGAACACTGTTCTTGGCACTGAGCAGTTGTGATTGCTCTTCAACTATCGTACTCTCTGCTCAATGTTGTCTGTTTTTTATTTTACAAGGAAATAACGCAATTGAAACGAAAATAAAATAACACTGAAAATTACGTGAAATAAAAGTTATTATTGATGTGTATTAATTAATAACATATTGTTTATTTTACCATAACTAATAATTAAGGCCTTATTATTTTCTTTTATTTTAATTAAATAGATGAAAAGCTTATTTCTACTTTTATTCATTGAACATAGTTTCGAAGCTAAACTAATGTTTAAAAAAAACATAAAAATAATTATTTTATATTAATTATTATACAGATTCAAAAGTTTATATTTCACATAGACTACTGTGAAAACATCTAACAGTTTTCCCCAGTTATTTTTATTACAGTATTACTTTCTTAACTTTTCTTTTAATTTTAATAATATTTATATTGAACAAAATCATTTCTAGTCAATTTTTTTGCCGATACATAATTATTATGTTAGTTACAGTAGCTTACAATTTTATACATATTTTTGCACAGTAATAAATTGTCTGCACTTATTTTACTAATTTGATAATATACCTGTATTTTTATTTTAAAATTCTGTAATAGTAAATATTCCTCGTAAGAAATTTACTAGCGCAATAAACAGCACTGAGCAGTGAGCAGTTAGCGCAAGGCAGCACGTCGTCTTATTGGTAAACTGTTCTCTCAAATGTGATTAAATCACTGCTAACAGAAAATTACTCCTGTTAACCCGCCGCTACAAATGACGGTAAATGTCCACATAAACTGTAACAAGTTATTGTTACAGGTGTTACGGGATGTTAATCCTGTATCACCGTCTTACAACCGTATTCAACTTTGGAAAGAAAACATTTTGACATCGAAAGAAATGTTTTACATCGAACAATGAACCTGTTTCAAAAACTGATTAGATGAATAATTAATTCAACTTCTTTCATAAGTTCTAAACATTGCTGAAACAATGGAGAAAGTTGATACAATTTTGATAAGATAGTCTTTCTTCTCTGAAAAGATTCTTTGTCCGTACGACCGCGTTAGGACTCAACTCCTTCCAGCTTCTATAAAAGATTTTCAACACCTTAACGTGTGCTTCTCGCCATAGACGTACACGATCGTAAACACCATGAAAAGGAATAGAATAAACAATACTGCAGAGTGTAAGTGATGTAAACGTTTAAAGTTTCTCGTTTCATCTGTTCAAAGGCAGATAAAAATATACACTAAAACTGTCTGTGCGCAAAATGTGGAGAGTTCTGCGTATCAGTCAGAAAACTTACTAGTAATAAAGTAAGATGCAATAGATCTGCGTCTAGGGTAATAAAAGCTAGCAGCAGGACGGTTGATGTAGGATGGAATGAAGAGTTACCTAGGATAGGATAGGATGTCCATTCGGCGTTCGCAGGTCGATTGTTGAGGTGAACGTCTCGACCAAAACCGGTTTTCATCTGACTTTGTTTTAATACCGAGTACAGTCCGGTGCAATCACAACTGGACAACTCGGACAACCATCGGAGTTTTACAGCCTGCGGATAGTGTACTGTTGGCCGTTATAAAACAAACTGTAGACCTACTGTTAATGTTCTTGCAAATCAGTAATCAATAGCCGTTTGTTTGCTGTAATCTTCTAAATCAATAACAATTCGGTTGTTGTAGTCTTGCAAATCAGTAACAGTTTGGTTTCTGTAGTCTTACAAATCAATAACCGTTTGGTTGCTCTAGTCTTGTACATCAATAATCAAAACCGTTTGGTTGCTGTAGTCTTGCAAATAAATAATCGTTTGGTTTCTGTAATCTTGCAAATCAATAATCAATAAACGTTTGGTTGCTCTAGTCTTGTAAATCAATAACCGTTTGGTTGCTGTAGTCTTGCAAATAAATAATCAATAACTTTTTGGTTCTGTAGTCTTGCAAATCAATAATCAATAACTTTTTGGTTTCTGTAGTCTTGCAAATCAATAATCAATAACCGTTTGATTGTTGTAGTCTTGCAAATCAATAACCAGTAAACGTCTGGTTGCTGTAGTCTTGCAAATCAATAATCAGTAAACGTCTGGTTGCTGTAGTCTTGCAAATCAATAACCAGTAAACGTCTGGTTGCTGTAGTCTTGCAAATCAATAATCAGTAAACGTCTGGTTGCTGTAGTCTTGCAAATCAATAATCAGTAACCTCTTTTGTAATCTCAAAAACTCCAGCTAGTAGCTTACCGCAATACATGATCTTACTAACATTACAAGAATACAGTCATTTGGAATTATCCGATTTTTTTACTTTATATACCACGAATACATCTTGGGTTTTTACTATTTGTTTACTATACTTTTTTTTACCTATATTTAAGCATAAACGCATAGTTTAAAGAAAAATTAGGTTAAAAAAGTTTGCACAGTTACACCTTCCCTTAAAATTTCAACAAAAAAAAATGTGAATACTGATATTAAAACAGCTGTTATTTAAAACACTGGTACTGAAACAGCTGATCATTACCGTTTATTGAAGTGTAAACTTCTATGTTCGCTATTGACAAAACATAGGTATAAACATTTGCTTTTGCATCACGCTTGATTCCATAACGCATACCTCATAGCATATATAATTGTTCTTGTATATACAAGTAGACTTGGAGTGACTACTTCTAAATAGTTGATATCGCACAACAGCTGTTGCTTCATCATCATTTCAATTGAGGTTACGTTTATTGTTCTTGTTAATATTAAAAATATGTATTTTCTAAATTTGTGTAGTTAAATTATTTAATGAATTTGACCTGTACCAATTTTTACTTCTGTCGGCACTACCCCAAGTGACACGTAATTCTCTTTCTATGGAAACTGTCGCCCTTCTTAGCCTTTTTCAGAGCTTGACTAAGAAAAATGCGTTTTCCTTCAATATCGAGACCAAAGCCATCTTCTGCGACTTTCTAGTGTGTCGAAATACTGTTTTCAAATTTGATCTTACAGAACTATACGTAAGGATTACGTCCACAATTTATAGTTTGCCAAAAACCTCCAAGTGCCGAGGTATACAGACATCATTTCAAAAATTACTATTTCAGAAGAAAAATTCTTTAAAAATCTATGCTGGGTGACAATCAATCGCGCCCAAACAAATGACAGGTTTCTGTCGAAGTAATTTCAAATTGCAATTAATATGCTACAAGTAGCCACAGCGGCGCTATCGTGGTCTTGTTTTAAAGAGGAAGGATGGAAGGTTGTGCCAGTACCGTCCCAACATTCGACTGGACGTTTATGAAACATGATTTTTGTCTATCCGGATTAGACACAACATTATTATACGAATTAAATGAACTAAATGTTTTGTTAAGGAATGTGATGTGTGTGTGTGTGTGTGTGTGTGTGTGTGTATATATATATATATATATATATATATATATATATATATACACACACACACTCCTTAACAAAACACTGGTTCATTTGATGGCGGTCTCTCATTTAAAGTGTATGCAGTTTTGGCCAAACGCATTGGCCGATTGTTTTTAAATTTGGTACGAAGGTACCTTGTGTAAAATCCGAAAGACGTATGTGTAAGATTTTTCCCATTCACTTCTGTTTCAAGATGGCAGACTATGATTCAACGTTAAGAATATAATTGTATTATTTCCTGTAATACTGGCTGAACAGCAATACCTGTCATAATTTTGATTACTTCGTAGAAAAAGAGCATGCAATTTTTAATAAAGTTGGTCCGTAACAGTTTTTGTAAATATTACGGTTACCGGTTAAATTGGCGGGAAAAGTTGCGAAGCTCTCTTAGAGCGCTCTATATATAAAATAACAATATACTGCGAGGTATACTGTTCTTTGAACTACTAGTTACACTCTTCTAAAAACTCACGGCTTAATATTTACTTCTAAATCAGGTTGGACATATTCACTAAGCGTCAGAAGTAGATATCAGCGGAAGTTTAAAGAACTTAGAGGCTAAGTAGGCACCAGAGATAACCATCAGGCTAGATTACCTTATACAGTACAATAATTACACAAACTGAGCTGCGCAGACCACGTCATGCCTTGGTGCGCACTCGGCGTCGACGTCGGACGTACATCAGTCCAAGAAGCGATTTCAGTTCCCACGCAGCTTTGTAACGTAATACAGCAACTTCAGTGAAAGAAGATCATTGTACAGACGTGACTGGATATAAATGACGCACTACACAGTTACATTAGAAAGTGATTAGACTTACAATTTGTGATCGTATTAGGTTGTGAGGTCAATAAATTTAAAATAAACTGTATTTTACATTTCACTTCAAATAAAATAACCTAATTAACTCTTTTGAACTGTAGCCTACTGTTTTGCAAACTGAAAAACTATCCGTTTTGAAGGACGGATTAAAAAGGGAAGGCGAAGGGGCGACTGCCCCTGCCGCCTCGGTGGTCTAGTGGATAGCGTACGCATCGTAGGGCTTTCACCCCGAGGATACGCTATAAATCATCCCACCGTCTGCATTGGCCCAAGTGTGCACAATAGTCGGACGTTAAAAAAAAAAAAAAAAAAGCCGACCGCCCCTCCCAAGATAAAATAAATAAAATAAAAAATGTAAAAGATCCAATTTTACTTCCTTAAGGTGGAAGTATCGCAACTTTTCCTAGAAGCTGCGATAAATTTGAGGCCTCTGAGGGTTCCGAAAGCTATCACATCCCGATCTCAACTTTGCATGTACATGAAGTTTTATCGATATGTATATACGTAAGTTTGTGCACTTTGTTACGCTTGTACTGACGCTGAGAACGGGGTTAATCAATTAGATATTTTACGTTGGTTCTCTCTTCTCTTCCTGCAACAGAAAGATCTTTCTCAACTCTGAAACTGATCAAAACTTGATTAAGAAACTGTTGTGGCGCTTAACTGGACTTGCTCAGGCTAATGAGGACGAGGGATCAGCGTTAATGGTAAGGGTAAAGTGACTGGAGTAACTGCAGCTATATATAAGAAATTATACATAGGTATATTGAGAAGAGGGAAAGTTATGTAAACGGAGCCAATTTTGCAAAAGTTTTAAAAATGACGAATCTAAGAAAATTAAGTGATTTTTTTGTCTAAAGTGGAGTAAATTTTTACTTATTTTATGTGTTTTAAGTGTTAAAACAGTTTAATAGCGCTAGTTTTTTAAGGTATTATTTCAAAAATTGTTGTCCCATTTTTAAAACTGAATCATCCAACCAACTGCCCCCACTCACAAAATTAAATTAATCATCAGTGATTGTTTTAAATGTAGGCCCCTGCTAAATGTTTTCAATTTCTGATCTGTGTCACTCTGGATTGAAGTTCGTACATCCACCGTCTTTCTCTTTCAGTGGGCATGTCTTTAAAAATAATAACAGTTATGTAAGCAAATAGTAAAAAATATTACAAAACTTTCTCACATTTCCACAAAAAAAAAGATTCAAGGCTGAAAAAGAACTCAAAAATCACCCTGATTTTAAATACCAGTTCATCAGAATGCTTTAAATTTGAAGAAAAATTCAAATAGAAAAAAAAACTTCAGCCATCAAGGTTTATTAATCATTTACCATTAGACCATACCATTCACTTCATCAGCATGGGTGGCTTTACACTTTAGTGATAGCCAAGCTATGTAGAGTAGTGAATGTGTTCGTCTTGAGTAGATTATTTGTGTGTGTTATTTTAAGGCGAAAAGTACAATGAGGCTATTATCACCTCCCTAAATGTAAGTGTGAATGTAAAATGTTAAAGTCGTAAGTGTAAGTGTGTGTTAGACTCAGGTACCGTGAGGGACGTCTAAATCCTCTCAATAGGATCAGCTAGTCTGCACCTCCCTGTGGGGATGAGTAGATGAGTGAGAGTAGTATGAGCTAGAGGCACAGTGGAGTCGCTAAACCCATCAACTGCCTCGGCTGGAAAAGTTGATTATACAAACGGATGGATCATACCAAAAACAATTATATTTAGGTGAAATACTAATTATACTAGTTAATCAGTACTTTATTTATTTAAGTAAGTAGTCATTTCAGAAAGTAGGAAATGTACTGGCAAATCGTAGTCATTCTGAAAAAACAAGCAGGTTTAAAAAAAAAAATGTGTAACTTGTAAGAAAACAAAGTTGTCAACATTCAAAATGCATGTACTGATATTCATGTGCATGCTGTATAAATGAAGACTGACAAAACAAGAATGACTTAGAATACAGATTTGGTCCATTTAAAGAGAGTTTTAGGAATCAAAATTTTAATTTTAGTTTTAAAATATTGTAATTCCATTCTGGATTGTATCAAGTGAAGTAGTTAAACAGATACAAGAAGATTGTAAAAACAGTTAAAAGTGACATTATTGAACCAATGAGTTGATTCTTTAAAGAAACCTGGTTAGGGGCGATTTGAAATTCCTAACAAGAGAAATTTGAAGAAAATAATCATGACACAAAGCTGTCTCGCTGACATGATACAAGTGAATTTCCAAAAGTAATTTTTATTTTACTTTACTCTCTTTTTGAAATTCTGATTAAACCATCATAAAAAGCATTAAAATCTGCATATATTAGCTTGTTAAACTTTCAAATTGCACAGAAAATATGAAAATTAACCCTAACTGCTGCCAATTTTTTAATTTCAAATGGACTTGAAAAATTTAAAATGCTAATTTATGCAGTTTTTAACCCTGTTTACTTTGGTGAAAAACTTAGATAAAAAAGTTATGAATTTTTAAAGATTTGAAATGGCTGCCATTTTGAAACTGTTAAAGAATTTCGCTGGTTAACGAGTACATCCAAGCTATTATAAAAATGAATTTTTGTACCAAGTTTGAATCAAATCAAACTAAAATTGTGATCTACGCTCATTTCAAGGTCACGGATATGGGTTTTACCATGATAAAGCTCCAATAGCTCATTTTCCAACAAAAATTTGCTAACAATGACAGCAGAGAAAATATCTAGTGGGAGATATTAGAAGAGAAATGTAATGGGATGATGCGGTTGGAAAGAAAGTTGAAATGATTTAAGCTGATAGAAGACTGGTGAACATACAAGATTGATTAGAACAGGACATAACTATGTATAATGTACATAAGACAGTGTTACATTCATAATAAATTATTTATTACCAGTTTTAGTACATCTTTTACATGGCTAGGCATTTGTTTTGCCTGCACACTTATTTATGAATAACTATTTACAAAATGAGCTATTGGAGCGCCATCATGATAAAATCCAGATGCAGGATCTTGAAATGAGTGTAAATCCTGACCTCTCGATCATTTTTTGAGGGATCGTTAAATTTATATATATATAAATGTATATATATATATATATATATATATATAATATATATATATATATATATATATATATATATATATATATATATATATATATGTGTGTGTGTGTCAATACACAATTTTAGTCTGATTTAATTTAAACTTGGCAGGATATATTCTGGTAATAGCTTGGGCAATTACGTTAATAGAAATTATTCAATATTTTCAAAATGAGCAATTATTCAATATTTTCAAAATGGCGGCCATTTCAAATCTTTAAAAATTCATAACAAATATTTTTGAAAATATAATTTTACTATCATAATCAGTGTTAGCAACATAAACTAGTATTTTGAATTTTCTAAATCACATTGAAGTTAAGAAATTTAATATGGTGGTCAGGGTTCCCTTTTGTATTTTCAATGCAGTGTATTGTAATATGCAGATTTTAATGCTGTGGCAGTGTCAAAAAAAAGAGTAAGATAAAAAAATTATTTTTGGATATTCGCTTCCATCATGTCAACGATTATTTTTATAACATTTTAGAAATTATTTGGTCTAGTTGGTAGGTATCAAAAACAGACGGTGTTGAAGTGTCTTCTTATGTTGTGAAAAATCTTACCTATGACTGCTGTTTGTGCTAAGAGAAACACAGGAAACTGAGGCTGAGTGGTAGGAACTGAAGGAGTTTGTCTACTTCTTTAACCATAGAAAGGTAGCGTTAAAAAAATTATGGTACAGGTAGTGACACGTAAATTTGATGTACAGTTCGGAAATGTATGGTCTTTTGCTAGTTCTGCTGTAAAATGCTATATTTTGTTTTTTTTGAATATTATTTTTATTTATTTCAGTTTAATTCAACATTTTAACAATGAATAGGTCTTAATTAAAAAAAAAAAAAAAAAAAAACAATTTATTTATAAAAAACAAAAATATTATACATAAATGAAAAATAACATAGTTTTCATAATTTCATGATAAAAAAGATTTATTAATATATTTTTCAGCTTAAGAACACCTGCACTAGTTTTAGTTTAATGTTTTGTGTGTTGTTAAAGAAATATGGTTACAATAATGTTATAGCTCTAAATAACTAACTAAAATCTACATAATTATTTATTTTTATACTAAAATTAACTAAAACATCTTAACATTGAAAATAAAAAGATATAAAAGAAAAGGGTACTTTTCAATTATAGTGTTTCAATGCATGTAATCCTTTTTTTTTTAGCTACAGTCAGGACAAACGTTTTCTTGATGTTTGCCACAAATAGCTTTGCTGCAGTTGCAGTGAACAGTTCTCTTCTTTTTCCTGACACAAAAAGCACAATACTTCCTTGCGCCTCTCTAGTCGGGCATTGGAACAATATGTTTTCTTCGACTGAAGTCTCCTACGACCTTCTCTATTGTCATTTTTAGATCACGGCTTATATTTTTTCATTGACTCGTATTTCTTACCATGGGCTTAGAATTTATTACATTTATTCTAAAAACGTTGTGCAGATAAATAACATACGAGTTCACAAGTGAAACATAAGTCATATTATAGAACAAGCATATGACCATTTGGTTTTTCAGCCACAAATCTATAATTTTTGTCTAACAAAATCATGTAAAAAACACAAAAAAGTTTCACTAAGAATATGTATATATACAGCTATTATATATAGTTATTACCTATATTAATACTGTAAACAAAAATTGAAAAAAACTAGAATCCAGTAAAACACAAAAATTTTACAAATAAATATACAATGCTATTATAGATAGTATCATGTAAAACGAATGTACGATAAAATGCGTTTAGAAGATAGCAACACGCCAACCAGACATCTGATTTCTAAGAAAAATTAATTGCACAAAAACTAATCAGAAATACACTTACTTACAATGTCAGCTGGTCAGCAACTGAGGTAGTGATAAGAGGGGGAGGAGTTTGAATTAATTGGATTAATAAGTTTGTGATTACTTATATCATACCTTCAATATAATTTACAATACCTTTCTAAAGTCAAGAAAGCTTTTAAAAATTAATAATTTTAAGTTATTTTAAAGCTATATTTGATTTATTAAAATGCATTACTGTATAAGAATGAAAAAGTTTTCATAATTTAACTCAAGAAAAAACTTAATCTAAACACATATCAGACTTGAGGATGAAAGGAATAAAAATTAGACATGTTCATGAAATATATTGTGTATTTACAAAATAGGATTTCTTGGCGGTAACTTACAAACAGAATAGATGACAGTAAAATCAAATATGTAAACTTTAAAGAAAGAATTCACTTTTTAAAAATATTTATACATTTTAAATACACAACAAATAAATAAATAAATACTGTAACTACCTATTTCAGAGAATAAAAGCAATGTGATGTTTGATTTCGATAACAGTTTTTACCACTACTGCCATTATAAAAGTTCTCTGTAAACATAGTTTAGTGTTGCATATATATGATGACTGATACTGCTATTATAAAAGTTTTCTGTAAATAAAGTTTAGTGTCACATATATATGACGACTGGTACTTGCCATTATAAAAGTTCTCTGTAAATATAGTTTAGTGTCATATATATATATATATATATATATATATATATATATATATATATATATATATATATATATATATGACGACATCACTCATCTACAAGAAAGTCTGTCCAATAGGGTATCAAGATAATTTTGCTTCTTATGAACATCACACTTTGGAACAGTATATACACTTTTTCAAAGCTAACTGGCAAACTGACCTACATTAACTACAAAGATCTAATTATAACGTTTTATTATTACTTAAATAATAACATTTTAACATTATTATTTACGTTTTATTAAAGTTATATTCAAGTGCTCTACAAAAGTCCTTGACAGGAATTTATTTACCAGTAAACTCCCTAGGGACTGAGGTGCTATGTTTACAAGGCAATGTGTAAGAAATGGAGAGACTTCAAATGTTCCCTTTGCAAGGACTCCAAAAATAAACCATTTGGACTTTGTATTCCAAAGTGTTTCAATAATTATCACAAGAAGTAGGCCTACAACACTAATGAAATAATTGAATATTTAAGTTAAGTTAGAAATTGTTTTATAAATGATCTATGTTTCTGCTACATTCAATTCTATATAAGTTTTTACTTCTAAAAAGTTTTGTTTACAAATTTATTTGAAGGCCCAAACCACTAATGAAAAAACAGACTTATATGTGTGAAATAACATGTTATAATCTATATTTCTTATATATTCTATTTTATTTATTAGCTAAATTTGTTCAACTGCAATTTTGCTTTGGAAAAACACATTATTTTGTTACAATTTACCTTAGAACTATCATAAATGAGCAAAGTTACTGTGCTACATACAAATGCAACCCTTTGTCTGTAATAAAACAACTTTCTATGTTTCATGATCCAGACTGAGTGTCATGTATATGCAACACCGTCAAAAATGCTCAAAACAGTTACGAATAGAAAATGATATTGTTTAGACATACTATAAGTTATTATAAAGTATATTACCTCATTTCAAAGACAGGCTGCCTATAGGCTTCACAACCATGGCAAACAGAGGAGGAACATCCTTGGAAGGGGCACTCCGAGATTGTAAAAAAAATTCTAAAAGACTCAGTGTTAGTCTGCTATCTGATAGCATGTACACTCACTATGCACAAGAGGATTGGGAAGGCGGGAAGTGACTGATAAATCCAGGTCAGCTTGTCTGGTATACAGACTAATCATTACATGATCAGTACTCTGGATATGGAAGATACTGAGAAACCACTGGGGCAACATTTAACACTAGTCTATGAAGGTTTTGCACAGTATTCCAAGCTGATATCTGTATAATCTTGACATGTGTTCTTAAAGATTTAGAAGGACTTACAGGCAAGGACATTCTAATACTTACACATAGCAATACGGTAATAAAGGCTCTCAGCTCTATAGAAATCTCATTGAAATTCCTATAGGATCCCCTCCGCTCCCTCTGTGTCCTGTCAAACGCTAATATGGTGTAATTGGGGTGGGTAACTGGGATTTGCGGGAAACCCTATGGCAGCAGACCCTATGGCTAAAAGAGGAGCTGCTACTCGACTTGTGGGACAGAGCCCATGTAGGGGATTAGTCGCACAACTACGAGAGGTGCAATAACAAAATTGGCTAGGGAAGAACACATCAAATGATGGAAGCAATTCCCTGGGCAACAATTAGGGAAATATCTCTTAGGACCAGATTCTGTACAGACAAGGACACTTGTTCAATTCAAGAGGAGATCACTGAGGCAGGTCGTTGCTATGATCACCGGAGACGGCCATGTCCACAGTCATCTACATAAGGTGGGATTGTTACAAAACTTGCTTCAGTGTCGTCTGTGCGGGCAGGAGCTTGAAACTACAGCACATATACTCTTCGAGTGCGAAGTCCTGGAGGCCAAAAGAAGAAGACTCTCTGGACCTCAGCAACCAGATCAGGAGTTTCATAAGGATACCTTTTACAAGATTCTAGAGCTTGTCAAGGGCACTGGAGTCAGTTTAAGGTGAAGTAGAAGGGGAACACATTAAGCTTATAGCTGATGTGTTGGAGGCAGCGGAGCCTCTGTAGTACCAAAAAAAAAAAAAAAAAAATTATTTGAATAAAATCATACTCGTGGTCTGTGACGAACGTCACAACAGCTTATCCCAGTCTGTGAGTACCTTTGAGCAAGAACTGTATATGTGCGAGATTTGGTAGCAAACATGTTAAGGTTGAAAACATATTTTGCCTCAAGAGTGGTAAAAACTCATACTGAATTTACATTTGTAAATAATACCCTGCAAACGGGGTATAAGAGTTCTGGAAATTAAAATATACTACAAATACTTCACATTTAATTTGGTAATCATCTACACAATTAAATATTCCCTGAATTTGGTAAAAATTGGAACATAACTTCTTACGAAGGTTGTGCTTAAACAATAACTGTCTACATTATTCTTTAATCAGTGTAAAAATATACTTAAATTCGTTTTACTCTTTGATATCAGCACAAGTACAGACAGGTTATTATTTATCAGGTAAAATATATAACTACAATAACAATAACAGCTAATGTAATGAGCATTCCTCCGAATAAAATATATTTATCTTGATATGCTCTGCGCTCTATGAGCCTCATTGTTGTGTTTGACAAACCCAGTGTGTTTGCAATGTCCATCATACGACGATGAGCACCTTTAATTGTGTTCCGTTGATCTCGTAAATTTTCTAAAATACCCGATCCTGAGAGAAGCATATCGTCCATACCTCTGTTAGCGTTCTGAAAATTAAAAGAAGAACGTTCAATGAATTAAAAGATAAAATGGCTACAAATGTTGCACAGCTGATAAAGAAATGTTTATAAACAAATTTTTAAAAGGAGAAAATGATTATGAGGCATATTTAGGATAATCTTTTTATATCATATTTTAGATTTCAGTGGACATATTTGTTTTCAAATTTTTTTTCAGTAGTAGAGTTTCTTAAGACCCCATTCAGTATCATGTGTCCCTTGAACTTGCACACATCAAAATCATATGTTCTAGACTAGAGTTACTGCACTAAGCTTTAATCTTTTTCATTGATGCTGATCTGCCATCCTCATTAGCCTAACTAACGTAAAGTAAGGACATTAAAAAAGAAAAGAAATTCAAGTCTTCATGCAAAGTAGTAAGTAGTTTTTACACAGACATTGGTGGTCAATGTGGATACAGCATCGGTCTGCTGCATTAATCAACTGTGAACCTTAAAGTTTCTTAGCTGTATCCATGTATCCACATTTACTCCTGTTAATTTTCCCTTACTGTTAATGCTGATCCATTGTCCTAATTAGTCTAACTGGCTAATATATTTTTATTTACGATTCAAATATTTACTTAAAATTCATTGTAATAAAGAAGCTCTACAGGGATACTTCGTACATTAATTACAAATTCATCTTTTTTAATATATTTTTTACATTTTATATTTTTTATTTATTTATAAAAACACATGATGGGCTGCAAAAGCCCAGTACAAATAAACAAAAACAATGTAATTGTATTTATAGTATAATTAATATAAATAAATACATTGTAATATTTAAATGTATTAATTGATATGTATTGATTTATATTTCAAAACAAATTTATATAAAATTCAACGTAAGAAATAGGTCCTGTAAGTATAACATTAATTATTAAGTAATATTTTTTATTTATACACATCAGTTACTAAGTAATCTTTCAACACTAATTACTAAGTAATATTGTTTTATTTATACACAATACTGCAGTATTCAATGATTATAATAACACACAATTTAAATATTATAGACACTACACACACATTCAATAATTTCCATAAGGTGAAATTAACTTTTCTGTATATACCTATATTATATTATATAGACTATAAATATAATAATTAATAAATATATAAACTAAAGGTCTGTGTATATTATAACGTGTTCCATGTACTTCCAACAACGTGCTTTGATACTAATAACCTGCGCATGTATATACGTATATATGTATAGCGCTGCACAACATATGAGTTGTCTGCTGTTTATACTTTCATAGTTCACATATACACAAATACAAATATTAATGCACTCTCGGCGTGCCGCAGCTCGCAGCTATATTGAATTGATATGACTCACCATATTCAGATTTAGCGTGACGTGAGCACAATGCTTTTTACCCACCCAAAAGGTTCTAAACGCGCCTAAAGAAGTTTTCACTTCAAAAAATTACATGGACATATGGAAACTGGAGACTAAATAATAAATAAGTTCATCTATTTTAATGAAGTAGTTTACACAAATATTTGATCATTTTTTACTCTTTTTTATTAAAATACTTCAAAGTTGGCTACAAAGTTCGTAAGTAGCCCTAAATTATTAAAAAATAATACTCTAAAAAACCTGGTCCAGGTTTATCATCAGAAAAGCACAATATCCCAAAATAATTTTTTAAAATCGGCTTATCAGTTCTTGGTTTGTTACTTAAATTTGAATTATATAAAGATTTATAACTGAAATTAGTGTAACAAATTTGAAACTAAAAATAAATTAAAACTTTATGAGTTATTTGTTTTTTGTTCATAGCTCTGGAATAGAAATTCTTGCATACATAGTGAGCCAAATATTTTGTTTTGGTACTGAAGGATTTAACTGAACCCATTTTGAATCATTAATTGATTGAATGTGAGGAAGTTCAAATGGGACCAAAATATTCTTATTACAAACAAAATTTACTTCATTTAATCTCCAACATAAAAAAAAAAATAAATCAATGATTTGTATGCAAACCTGTAATGACATATTGTGTTGAACGGAATGATCGATGAAGATGGAAGTGTCTTGGTCCGCAGGGTTGTGAGTGAATCTGCGATTTAAAAGTTCTTCCCTATCGCTCTCTTCTTGTCGTCTCCTATACACTTCATGTTGGTGCATTCTAAGAGCAGCCTATACAACAAGATATCATTACGGTTGTAAAGAAAATTTTGACATGAAGATTAAGTCTTCACTAAAAAAAAAAAAATACAATTTACTTTTTGGCAACTGTAGTATAGAGAGAACTGTGTATTAACAAACAATCAGCTGTCTTGTTGTTAAACTTATGACAACAATATATTTTTATAAAATAAAAAAGCAATTATAGCATTAATGTTAGAGGCAGGAGACAGACGACTGAATGGACTTTAACCTATAACCTATGGTTTAATTTATAACCAAAGAAGCTTTTGTGGATATGTACAAAAAGTTCTTTGTAATGCTGAATTTACATTCAGCCATTGCTCCTCATGCTGTTGTACTTCACAAAATACTTCTGTACGTAGTAGTGTCAAAAAGCAGTACAAGAGTTCATGTTTCACCTTCATAATTAATTCACATTCTACCTTAGGTGAAGGAGAAAGTAGATCTCTACATTTATCGTCTCCTACGTGACATAAATCATCCTCAAAAATCTGCAAATCTTACTGGTTGGAAAACCTCATCAGAACCTCCTCCAATCCTAACTGAAGCTCTTATTTAGAAAAGGCCTAATTTGAAATCATATATCGAAATATTATTAGTTTAAACTAATTCTCTCGGAGACATTTTACACTTTGTGGTTCTTGTCTCTTGAATTCCATATAACATTCTCTATTGCATACTCTAAAATTTTATTATCACTGCAATTCATTGCTCCAATAGACACAATGGACAAATTGGATCCAAGGAACAAATACTAGAAAGCTAACATATGCATACTTTTAAAAAATCAGAATATTTTTTCAGCATTGGGACACCTTTCTTATAATGAAGGGAGCCCATTTTCCATTGCAAATATGCTACTTAATAACAGATATATGCCTACAAAAGTACAGAATATTTGTATATAATTTACAACAATAAAAAAATTACGTATGGCACTTGGAGTAGTGCCGACAGAAATGAAAAGTTTTATGCTCGTGTTTTATTTAATGAAGAAAAATATTTGAATTGATGTTTTTACATATTACAAAATTCAAGTAAAATTTATTATTTTTGTTTAAAATCTGATCTTAATTATTAATAGTTTAATTATGTAAAAAAAATTAGGCAATCACGGAACTGGCCAACATAAGTGACTACTTCTTTTGGCAAGCCTGATTGTGTACTTTTCACTATTATGATTTAATTATTTTTATAAAAATTTAGAGGCATGCAGGAAGGAGTTTATAGTTTAAGTATAATAATAAATATAATATTTGTATTTCTGGAATTCAAAAATTGGTATGTCATATTCATTAAACAATTTAACTACACGAATTTAGAAAATTTTTAAAGTTATGAAGAACAATAAACATAACTTCAATTGAAATGATACTGAAGCAATAGCTGTTTGTTGTGCAAAATCAGCTGTTTAAAAGTAGTTTCTTCAAGTCTATATAAAAAACAATTATATATGCTGTGAGGTATGCGTTACAGAATCAAGCGTGACATGAAAGCAAATGTTTACACCCATGTTTTGTCAACCGTGTCCATAGACGTTTTCACTTCAATAATGTGTAAATATAAATTCTACATTGTAATATGGATTTTAATCTTACTTGTAAATGTTGGTTATCATATTTTATTTGATCAACTCTGATTTTGGCATTTTGTCTTCGACCAACTGGTTCTTTGTGTACCAAAATGTCCAATCTTTCACAGTTACTGAAAAAAATTATTTTAGTAAATTAATGACAGCAAAACAGGCAATTTATACTACAAAAAATATTTCAATTTCTTGCTTATTTTGAAATGATTTGAAAAATATGTTACAAGAAGCTTTGATTAATCAAGCTTATATTACAAAATTTTAATTTAAAAATAAAAACTATGTATATTGCAGTGATCATAAATAAACTCATTTATATTTTAATTTCATTTGAATACATAAGTGTGCAAATGTTTTATAGTATACACAACAGTCTCTTTATGGATTGAGGAAGTAAAGAATACAGTAGTCATAAATACCTCAAGACTTTGATGGTTTTAAGTAGGAAGACCTAAAGTTTATTTTCCCAGGTAAATATGTTTCCTACTTATACCATCTTATATAATAATATACATAAGACACTGAGTAAACCCTTGCTTTAACAGACCATATACGGCGTAAGGTATATACTGCGTTAAAGCAGATTGTCCATTAAGTAAGGGCGGAATCTCTAAGTGTCCTGATTATTAATCAGTAATTATTTTTCATGCTTTGTATTTTTGTTAGTTCAGATGTATGTAAAAAATATAATGTTTTGTTAACAGTTGGATTTCTTATAACTCATTACAGTATGTTTAAAAATGGATTTCCATAGTAGCATGTTCAAGCGTAGATAAACTGAATATCAATTCATAATTTGAACTGTATGTACTGTATATGTAGCGTAACTATTACAAAAAATGAATTAGGCTATAGCCAAGTAGAACTACATAGTTGTTACGATTGAAATGCTGCAACAAGGACAAAATGTAATGATACAAGTAGGTGCTGACCATGTTCAGTGAATAACTCAAAAACTATATGTAGCATTTTGCATGCATAAAGACAAAAGATCATATGTTGCTGATGACATAGAATGTTGATATCACTGCCTACCTACACTTGTCTCAAGCACATTCAATCCATAATTACTTCATTTCTGTAAATGTGGTTAGCTGAGGGTTTGTAATGTTTGACACTGAACAATAAAGTATATGAAAAAAAGTGGGAATTTGTTCTTATCTTTTAAATCTTATTTTAAAAGGTTATAAGAAAAAAGAGTGGCAATATAAATTGTAAATTTAGGTAGCAAGTTATATAAACATAAGCTGGGAGCAGCTGACTAATAAGCTTTCTTTTCTTTCTGAATATGATCCAAGTATTCAGACAATCTGTAATGTAAATTCCATTTGGTTACTTTCTATATATTCACTACTTAAATTTAAGCATCATGAAAATTCTGCTGCTTACGATTGAAGCCAACTTGTGACGCATCTTGGCTTCTTGATCCGAGTCAAAACGCTGAGACCCAGCCATTTTTTCATATGCACAAACAAACGCAAATCACTGGAAGCTAGAACAGGACTGTAGGATGGTCAAAATTGTCCTTGAAGTCAGATGAACAGAGCGAAGGCGAGCATTATCGTGCATAAACATGACTCTGGAAGTCAGCAAGCCTCATCATTTGTTTTGAATAGCGCGTCTAAGTTTTTTAAAGTTTCACAATATATGTGAAAAGTGATTGTTGTTCCAAGAACTTCACTATCAGAACTTCATCAATCTTTTGAACTTCGTCACTGACAATGGGTGGTCGACCACATTTATCATGAATGTGTGATTGGCCATTTTTGAACATGTGACAATCTTGATGTACATGTTTTCTCCATAGAAAGCACAAATTTTACGATAGATATCTAATGTGTTTTTTTGCCGACAAAAATCCTATCGCAGTAAGCACTTCACATTTGTTGGGACTTTTATTGCTAAATAGCCCTAGTTCAATATCTAGTAGTATATATGCTTTACTGATTGAAGTATCTTTTCAATTCAGACATTGTCATTAAATGTGGTCCAAGCTGACATCCCTGTAGCAATGTTTCAGTCTCAGGGACTGAATCACCCAATGTAGTTGTAGCCTAAAATAATATCAATTAAACTTATATGATTATAAAAGGATTGGTATCCCAAGTAAGTTCAAGTAAAAACCAAAGTGGCTTACTTATTATTGTAAAGTTATTATTATAGTAAAAATGGTATGTAGAGTCCTGACAAAACTTCAGACAGAAAAATGGTTGATACTACTTCAGTGTTTTGTATTACCTGATTATAGTGTCGATTCTAACTTGGATTTCCGCTTCTATAGAATCTGTATTTAATCCTTTGTTTTTTTCTAGCCTCTGAAAACACTGCTGAGTTTCTTGTAATAGTCTGTTTGTTTGATGATACAATGCTTCCATTTTGTTTATCCTAAAATTAAAACAGTATTTATAAAATATAAATGTACATTTAACATTTATTACATGAAATTATAAATGTATATTATCATAAAACTCAGTCTACACCTCAAGGTTGTAGGTTTGAGACTGCAATTACTGTTGTAAGCTTTATGCTTTCCATTAATGTTGATCCCTTGTCCTCAGTAGTTTAAGTCATGTAAATAATGGACACTAGGCAAAGAAAAAAGGGGTAAAATGAATATAATAGATATTAAACATTGTCTGGAAACAGACGAATGAGAATAAGGTTGTTATTAAAAATATTGTAGCTTTATAACAGTGCCAATATTATTAAAGTTTTGGTTTTCATGTCTATCATAAAGAGTGGAGCATGCAGCCATTCATAGGTTGGCTACTGTAAGTGGGGAGGGGGATAAGATTGACATGGTTCCATTTACATGCTGTTAGTTTGCCTACACAGCCTGGTGCTGAGCTCAAAACATAATTTGAGTTATCTACATGATTAAAAGGAAATGTTTATCTGTGTTTGCATGTATATACGATGTAGCCTGCAGCCTGCATGCAGAGAATTTAAATTTGTGATGTAGGAGGACAGAAGTAGGCTGGACAACACCTGGAAGTCAGATTTTAAAATTTCTAATTAAAATATTTTTAAAAAAAAAATGAAATATTTAGCTTTTTATCTGAAAATTACACCTGATGTTATCTATACAGAATGTCAAACAATGAAATGTTTGAATTCATTGGGAACGCCGTAGTAGTTCTCTCAACTACACTACTGATATATATATATATATATATAGTATATATATATATATATATATATATATATATATATATATATAAAAGTAAAATATATATATATATATATATATATATATAAAAGTAAAATATATATAACAATATACATTACTGATTGGATACAGGTCCATTTCATTCAAACTCAGCACAATTTTTTTTTATGAGCAGACCTTAACAATTTGAACAAATTTCTTTTTCAGCAAAATCAGTTCATTTGTTTGAAAATGGTATAAATTCAAAATCTCTTGCCACTATCTATTTTTTTAATAATAGATATTACTTGGTAAAAAATAGTATCAACCAAATGAATTTTCTGGATTGTCTATATCTATTAACAAAGTGGTTAGTGTCATTAACAATATTATCCCACTTTATGAGACTAGTCCATTGAGGGATGGATCTACTTGCACTGTGGCTTTCAGCTAACCAATTGGAGAAGAGCAATGCTGCACGTTTGTTTCCCCTTTATAAACTGAATACATGTAAAAAGGAATATTTTTATAATTAAAAAGCACCTGTTCAAGGCTACTGATGTGCCAAGGGCATGTGCGCTCTCTTGCTATTTCTTTCAATTTGTAATTATAAATTCAACTTATTTTTCTTACTCAAACAACCATTTCATGTTTAAACTTAAAGAACACAAAATTTTATTTGGTATTTATGCAGTGTAGCATGTCGTGTTAAAATAGTGATTTTTGAATATTTTGTTTTATTTTATATGTTATCTGACGAACACATATTCACTCAAGGAAAATATTTTTTTTTAAAGAATATACAATTTTAAGCCAATTTTTATAGAACTATATTCATATGACATTACTGTTTACATTGCATTGAAGATACTACTATTCATTCTCTGATTTACCGGACATGCACATTATTGTTATTTATGTGTACGTACTGCTCATGCGCGATATAGAATTTGACAGGCATTACTAAATTTTATGATTTATTACTGTGTTTGTATTTGTTAATACATCGTTAAAACGGCTGCTATTATTTGTACACTAGCCGCCTCGGTGGTCTAGTTGATAGCTTTCACCCTGAGAACCCGGGTTCAATTCCCGGCCAGGGCTTGGCATTTTCATACACTATAAATCATCCCATCATCTGCATTAGCCCTAGTGTGCAGAATAGTTGGATGTTAAAAAAAAAAAAAAACTGTACACTTTGCGATTTGCATCTGTTTGAGTCTTTAGATTGGAATTATGGTCGTGTTGACAATTTTCTTTTTAACCACGGCATTTTTAAAAAATCGTATTCGTATTCGAAGTGCGGCAATACTTGCAATATTAATAAAGAAAAATTATCGTTTTATTGCAACTGTCGTGCAGATGTACGATGGAAACAAAAACTGAAGAAGTGTCGTTTCAATAAATCGGCTTGAGTGTTAGGCCCAACAACCGTGTCAGTTGGGTTATGGGTATTCTTTTCAAAAAAATAAAAGTTTTTTTTCACGCATCACTGTGTTAGGCCCAACAACTGTGTCAGTTAGGTTTAGAAATATTCTTTAAGAAAAATAAGGGTTTTTTATCACCTAAAACCCATGTTAGACGTATTTTTATTGTTTTACCTATCTACAATACGTTACCGACTTTTGTGCAGTAGAAATTTTGAGGATATATTAGTCACTTTTATTTTCGATTTTTATTGTAGTTCTTGTGGCTTCCGCGTGTTTATATTTTGAATTATTGCTTTTGGACATGTAATAAAGCGTTTTAATAAAAAATATATAAAAAAATCCAGGATATACTACATTGAATATTTACCTTTTATTCGGTTGATTCTGTAAATCTTACCTTATTTATTTATGAAAAAGTACTAGTTTGCCTGAGTAAATCATTAAAAAATAATTTTAATGAATTTTTTAAAATGGCAACAATTTTTGGTCATGCTATTCTACATATTTGAGAAAACTCTATTTTTTAAAAATATTATTTCTCAAACCTAACTTAGCAGACTTGTTGCATAACATGTAGTGCATATTGCTTAGCCTGGTACTTACTTGGGCATCCCATTATGGATTTTAGTAGACTGCTTGGCTTTCCGTTATAAATTATGCATATTTGTAAATTATGCTATTTAAAAAATAAAAGTGGATTATTGTTACACTTACTAAATTATCTGCAAATTATAAATAGGTCTAATTTGCGTCCCTATCAAAATAATGAAATGAACTAAACACAATTACGGAGAATAATTTAAAAATAAAAATTTAGGTTAGAAAAACACTAGGTATATTTACAATAATAAAACCGTTCTACATTTTAGGTTAGAAAAAGTTATGAATGTTCAATGCTAATTTTAACTTAGGGGGCCTACTCTCATAAGTATGTTTAAATGGACAAACTGCTGTTGTAACATAATTACCGGTAACACATAAATAATAATTAATAAATAACAGTCTTGAGTACAAACCTAAAATTTATTAATTCATAAGTAACTTTTATAGTAGTAAAAATTAATATCAATAACAGCTTATGCTGTTAATAACTATCAATTTAACTTTAAGGTTAACCACAAATGACAACAAATTAAGACTAATAAAGCCTAGTAAACCAACGTGTCAAAGTATAACAGCTGTTTTATATCAAAATGGAAGGTACGATCATGACGTGTTCAGGTTAGGCGAACGTTTAAAGTTTTAAGGTTAAAGAGTCATTTCCGTTTAAATTTTAAATTCCAAATCATTTCAGGTGCCTACATTAAAAAAAAAAATGAATTTCTTATATTTTTTAAGGTAGCAAGAAAAGTTTAAAAATAAAAAATAAAATTGCAATTGCAAATGTAAGTTATTTTCAACTTAACCGAAAAACACATGCATGAAATTGATTGATAATGCAAACATTAATAAAAAAAAAAAATAGAAAATAAATAAATTTTTAAAGTTATAAAAAAAAGTTTAGGAGCTATTAAAATGGTAATGGTATTTAAAGTTAGATGTTATTCTGTTTTAATTTAACAATTATGATAGTCATTACTGTCGGATTGTTGGTTAAATAGGTGTGTAACTGTAGCACCGATTAGGTTAGGTTCTTTTGTTAATTTCACGTAAAATTCTACAGTATAACAAAATTAAAGACGTTCCATAAGAAGGTGATGAATAGCTTTGTATTATTTTTTCTTACGTTGAAAGAAGATTCACAGGTTCTTACGATAAAATATTTTTCGTGAAAGGGTTACGAAAATTAATCATTTCTTTGTTCACTTGAATTTCATGAACTATTTTGATGAACTATTCCATTAAAATTGCAAATTTTTTAAGTTTAACATAGTTAAATTTGCAATATTAGTACTGTATATTGCAATTAATGTCTAGGCTAAGTAAAACTAAAGCTGCTTATAACCTAACCTATCCTGCTACTTAATTGTTCAATATAGCTGACATTAGAGGCATAGACTAACTAAGGAAAGGAGTGGGTGAACTGATCAGCGGGATGAATTTATTGCATGGTAAATTTGGATATTAGTGTGACCAACGATATTTGAGACTTTTTTAAAATTAAAAATATATTTCTGAATATAAATTATTAAAGGGGAACTATTTCTTGGAAAATTCAAAAAATGACACTGAAATGATTTTTGAAAATTTGTTGGAACAGGAGTAATTTATTGGAACACTTTTGATAAATAGTACAGTGTTATGATCGTTGTTTAGACAAATAGTAACAACGTGTGTGTGGTTAGTTAAATATTAAAAAAAAAAATTAAAGATTATTAAAACAAGTCAACAAAAAGATTTTAAAAACTGCAGTTAAATCTTCATGAACTTATAAAGCCATTGTAGAGAAGAGCCATCAATTTATTGGCTTTTAATAATTCTTTGTTTCAGCGATAGATGCATCTCAGAATATTGAAAAGAATAAACACTAAAGAGAATCAAAATCATCCATTGTTAATTATAATTATCATCTATTGAAGTAATTAATACATTTTATTCTTTGCAAGAGAGAAAAAACATCCAAAACAAATTAGTTTTGTATAAAGTAGTGAATTATTTATTAGAGAGAGATGCATCAGTTTAAATACGAGGTATGTCCAGAAAATAAGTTCCGTTTGGTAATAAAATTAAATTGTGTACATATACAGAAAAATTAATTATTGCACAAAATTCTACAACTCTTAAACTACTTTAATACCACATATACTGCTGAATTTCTGCAGGAATTTGTCATAGCGTGGCACAAGTTTTTGTATACCTTCTTCATAGAAGTTTGCCGCCTGTATCTTCAACCAGTTGGAACACTGGTTATACTTATTCATCTTCAAGAAAATGAAGACTTCTCAAAATTAAGAAGTCTTCATTTTCTTTCAGCTCTTCGTCATTGTTGAAGTGTTGACCGCCAAGGAAAGACTTGAGATGTAAGAACAGATGAAAGTCGCTAGGAGCGAGGTCAGGACTGTACGGAGGATGGTCAAACACGTCCCAGCCAAATCCCTGTAGGAGGTTTTTCGTCACATTTGCAGTGTGTGGTCGTACGTTGTTGTGAAGAAAAACAACATCTTTTGACAGCAATCCTCGGCGCTTATTCTGTATTACGCGGCGCAATTTCCTAAGTGTCTCGCAATAAACATCTGCTTTGATTGTTTGACCACGCTGTAAGAAATCAATGAGTAAGATGCCTTTCCAGTCCCAGAACACTGTGCACATCATTTTTCAAGGTGTCAAGATTTGTTTCGGCTTAACCTTTGCTGGGGATGAAGTGTGCCTCCATTCCATTGATTGCCACTTACTTTCAGGGATGTCATAAGAAATCCAAGTTTCATCTCCTGTGACTGTCTGTGTCAGAAATTCTTCGCCGCCTTCATCATAACGGGTCAAAAACTGAAGTGCACTACCCATCCAGTTTGTTTTGTGTTGCTTAGTAAGAATCTTTGGTACCCAACGTGAGGAAAGTTTATGAAATTTCAGTTTTTTGGTAACAATTTCATGAATTAGTGATCGTGAGATTTGGGGAAATTCCATAGCGAGAGCACTAATTGTAAACTTACGGTTTTCCTGGATCTTGTCATCAATCGCGTGAACCAGTTCTTCTGTAAACCAAAGATGGACGCCCACTTCGTTCTTCATCGTGCACTTCACTACGTCCTTCATTGAACTGTCGGACCCATCTTCTCACCATTGAATCAGTCATCGCATTTTGTCCATAAACTTCGCAAATTTGCTGATAAATTTCAATTGGTTTCACTTTCCTAGTATTCAGAAAACGAATCACAGATCTGATTTCACAAGCAGCGGGATTTTCAATCAACACCGACATTGTAAACAAGCACAACAAAGCGTATGTGGTTGATAGCGATCTCAAAATGGTGCACGTTTCTTCTCCTTGATACAAAGCGTCTACCGCGTATGTGCGAAACTACGATCACAGCGCTGCAACGTAGAGAAATTGAAACGGAACTTACTTTCTGGACGTACCTTGTATTTTTAACTTCCTCTTTGACTTAGGGTGCATTTTGCTAACAATGATACTAACACCCCTTTGCTAACAATTAGCACCCATTTGTAGCTTAAGAATGTTAAGGACATGAGTAACATTACCTCCCAATTATAAGACGAATAGGAATCATGTGCTCACTTGTAAAAAATTGAATCCTGAAGATAAGAGGTCTTTCAACATCATTCAATTTTTCTGGGATGCAAAAAAACTAGTGGAGGAAAAGGTTAGTGGGATACAAGGCTAGCTATAGAAGACAAAAAAATGTTTTCTTATGTTTAATTAGAAAGTTTTAAGGATCTTTATCTTTAAATAGTCCAAAAATGTGATTTCAAGTATCCAGGTTTAAACTAGTGGAGTTTAAACTATTCTGTATTAAAGTGTTTTTTCTGTGCTTGTAACCCTCTAGTATTCTATCTCCTCCTAGAGACCACAGGCTGACAGCAATGTATTTTTAAACAATTAGTGGTTTTTATAAGTAAAATCTGTTCAACATTAATCTGGTGCCAATGTCAACAAAATGCATGTGTCTCCACTCCAAATTGATTGGTTTATAAGATTACCCATCATGTAACACTTTGTGATAAGGCAGCAGTCCATTGGTCGCTAACTGATAAATAGGACCAGTTCTATTCAAAGTTAGCACTCTTGATTGCTTGTGTGTTTAGTTGATTATGTCAGTTATAGTAATTTAATTATTTTAATTACAAACTTTTGGTTATTTTGGCAATTCGTATCGGAATTGATTATTTATCAAATAATTAAAACACAAGAAGAGGTAAGTGTTATTATTAGGCCTACACTAATTTATAGCATCTTATATTAGTGTTCTACTTTTAACAGTACACATATATAGATTCATAGGCAATACATAGGTATTGCCACTCTCATTTATTTATATCGGACCCAGACTAAGGATGAACAGAGTATAGGCTTCTACTTTATTTTCTTAAATCAGTAAGACTGAGATTGTTTATTCAATAGTCCTGTGCAATTCCATGAGATAACATTTTGTACTCCATGAGTTACCATTTTGTACTTCATGAGTTAACATTTTCAAATTGGCTTTAATGACACAATAGATCATGTTTTTATTAATTTTAGATAATTGTTTTGATTAACATTGTTTTATTTCACTTATGTATTCAATTCTATTATTTTACCCAGTATGTGTTGTCTTTGTGTTATCAATGTGTATTTATACATAATACATCCCACTTTACTAATTCCTGTTTTAATACTTATTCATCAATGACATAGCTAAGTATAGTATACTGACTGTTGTAATGTTGACAGGCCCTAGCTTCTGATGAAAGAAACAGATTTCATGAAAATGATATGGAAGTTCTCTAAGGAGCAATATTGCTTGAGATGGCAAAGAAACAAAGCAAAAAACCTATCCCAGTTCCTGGTAAGTTAGCATGTTAGTGTAATAACTTTTTTCTTGTGATATGTACAACTTTGTTCTGACACTTTTTTCCCACTCTTCCACAAACTTGAATTGTCTTTTCATGATTACATAACTTCTGTAACATCAAACATTAGAAACTTTCATACTCATCTGTGTAAATGTATCAAAAAGTTGAAAATGAATATCCTATCCTCATGATATTACTCCATTACAGATAGAGATTATAATATAACTAATACTGTAGTTTTAAAGCTTAGAATTATGATGCAAACAAGTTTTATAATGCAAAATCATAGCTCTGTAATAGTGCTGCTCTCTTTGATACATTGTTTGTATGAAGTTGCCCAAATGCTAAACCAAAATCAGTGCTTTTATACCAAAGAGCTGTCTTCCGAATATCAAATAGAACATGTCAAACCTAGGCATTGCAAATGAAATTCTACCTTTTGATTATTAGCTGAGGTGCATATATTCTAATGTCTCTCGTAAAGACATTTATGTACTCTTTTCATACATAAAAAGTCGCCTTTTACCCATTCATGCCATGCGCCTTGCCATTTCTAGAGTAATGGGGTTGTCAATAAAACCATTAGAGGTTTCTTTTTTTGATATTTTTAATTTTCTGCAACAAACTTTTTTTCAATATGAACTTTACGTTGTTGGGGAAAATGTTCATATGAGTTCTTTTCATTACATACCCTAGAAACAGAAAGACTTAGCAAGGCAGAACAGTTACAGGACAAGTAAGGACAAATATTTTTCTGTAATGAGTTGGTTTAGTCATGCTCTTACTCAAAAATCTGCTCTGATCTGCTGATTTTCTTTCAAATAGTTGTCGCTTAAAAAATTTCTGGATTTAAAAAAGGTCTTGTAATCTTGCTTTTCTAACTTTCAGTCCACACTCTTGAAGTGTGAACTACTGTCAGAGTATGTAGAACTTTGGGGGGGGGAACTGAATTAGTTCAAGCATAGGATCTGTTTGTAGTTTCTGCTGTTCTGTCTGCATTTTCATTTCCAGGGATACCCCATTGACTGGAAATCTATTAAAAAAGTATCAATTTTCCTCTAATACCAAAGTTAAGCATTGCAAATGAAATAATTAAGTTAATGAAGCTACAGAAACTACAAATTCTATCATGGTTTTTACATTTTTGCTTGTAAATATAATTTCAGAATTCAGAACTGAGATAACAGTGGCCATCATTGCTGTAGCTTCAGTCATATGTTTTGTCAGTTCTTTGAATGGAGAGTTTGTGTACGATGATTCAGAGGCCATTGTCAATAATGCAGATGTTAAGCCATCATCATCTATATGGCAGTTATTTTACAATGATTTCTGGGGAACAACACTGACACGTAAAGAAAGCCACAAATCATATCGTCCGCTAACAGTGTTGACGTTTAGGTTTGTATCATGATATTTTGATGTTAATTAATATATTAATTCTTTAAGATGGTTTTCTATAGAATAATTTATTTGCAGAAATGATCTAATTTCAGTTGAGAGAGAGAGAGAGAGAGAGAGAGAGAGAGAGAGAGAGAGAGAGAGAGAGAGAGAGAGAGAGAGAGAGAGAGAGAGAGAGAGAGAGAGAGAGAGAGAGAGAGAGAGAGAGAGAGAGAGAGAGAGAGAGAGAGAGAGAGAGAGAGAGAGAGAGAGAGAGAGAGAGAGAGAGAGAGAGAGAGAGAGAGAGAGAGAGAGAGAGAGAGAGAGAGAGAGAGAGAGAGAGAGAGAGAGAGAGAGAGAGAGAGAGAGAGAGAGAGAGAGAGAGAGAGAGAGAGAGAGAGAGAGAGAGAGAGAGAGAGAGAGAGAGAGAGAGAGAGAGAGAGAGAGAGAGAGAGAGAGAGAGAGAGAGAGAGAGAGAGAGAGAGAGAGAGAGAGAGAGAGAGAGAGAGAGAGAGAGAGAGAGAGAGAGAGAGAGAGAGAGAGAGAGAGAGAGAGAGAGAGAGAGAGAGAGAGAGAGAGAGAGAGAGAGAGAGAGAGAGAGAGAGAGAGAGAGAGAGAGAGAGAGAGAGAGAGAGAGAGAGAGAGAGAGAGAGAGAGAGAGAGAGAGAGAGAGAGAGAGAGAGAGAGAGAGAGAGAGAGAGAGAGAGAGAGAGAGAGAGAGAGAGAGAGAGAGAGAGAGAGAGAGAGAGAGAGAGAGAGAGAGAGAGAGAGAGAGAGAGAGAGAGAGAGAGAGAGAGAGAGAGAGAGAGAGAGAGAGAGAGAGAGAGAGAGAGAGAGAGAGAGAGAGAGAGAGAGAGAGAGAGAGAGAGAGAGAGAGAGAGAGAGAGAGAGAGAGAGAGAGAGAGAGAGAGAGAGAGAGAGAGAGAGAGAGAGAGAGAGAGAGAGAGAGAGAGAGAGAGAGAGAGAGAGAGAGAGAGAGAGAGAGAGAGAGAGAGAGAGAGAGAGAGAGAGAGAGAGAGAGAGAGAGAGAGAGAGAGAGAGAGAGAGAGAGAGAGAGAGAGAGAGAGAGAGAGAGAGAGAGAGAGAGAGAGAGGAGAGAGAGAGAGAGAGAGAGAGAGAGAGAGAGAGAGAGAGAGAGAGAGAGAGAGAGAGAGAGAGAGAGAGAGAGAGAGAGAGAGAGAGAGAGAGAGAGGAGAGAGAGAGAGAGAGAGAGAGAGAGAGAGAGAGAGAGAGAGAGAGAGAGAGAGAGAGAGAGAGAGAGGGAGAGGAGAGAGAGAGGAGAGAGAGGGAGAGGGAGAGGGAGAGAGAGGGAGAGGGAGAGGGAGAGGGAGAGAGAGGGAGAGGGAGAGGGAGAGGAGAGAGAGGGAGGAGAGAGGAGAGAGAGGAGAGGAGAGGAGAGAGGGAGAGGGAGAGGAGGGAGAGGGGGAGAGGGAGAGGAGAGGGAGGAGAGGGAGGGAGAGGGAGAGGAGAGGAGAGGGGAGAGGAGAGAGGAGAGAGGGAGAGAGAGGGAGAGGAGAGGGAGAGGGAGAGGGAGAGGGAGGGAGGAGGAGAGGAGAGGGAGAGGGAGGGAGGAGAGGGGGGGGAGAGGGAGGGAGGAGGGAGGAGGAGAGGGGGGGAGGGGAGGGAGGGAGGAGGGAGAGGGAGAGAGGGGAGAGGAGAGGGAGGGGAGGGAGGAGGAGAGAGGGAGAGGGAGAGGGAGGGGAGGAGGAGGGGGAGGAGGGAGGAGAGGGAGGGGAGGAGGGGAGGAGGGAGGGAGGAGGGGAGGGGGGGAGGGGAGGGAGAGAGGGGGAGGGGGAGGGGAGGGAGGGGGGGAGGGGGGAGAGGGGGAGGAGGGAGGGAGGGAGGGAGGGAGGGAGAGAGAGAAGGGAGGGGAGAGAGGGGGGGATCATTGTTTAAACAACATAGGAACTGACTTATGCAACCTAGTTCCGTTTACTAACACCAAAACAATCTTGCTAAAAATCTCCATACTTCTCTTCCGGCTTGAAAAGACCCATATCCTGCAAAACCTAATTCACTGCTGTCAACCAAAACTGACTTCAAATTGGTTCGCTGTGTACACATATCTCAGTTCTATACTAAGCTAGACTAATACACTTCTGCCCAGGCGTTACTGCCAGTGCATCACACTGCATCTCCCGTACGTATACTGTACAAAAGCTTCATTCTGATTGGTATGTTCTTTCTCTAGTTTGAATAATGGAATTCTGAGAAATTATGGTGCCCCTCATAATTTTGAGAATAAATATAGGTTGAAAATTGTTGTTCGGCAAAACATCGAGGAAGACCACTCGCTACACAACTACACCACAGTTAACCAATACCCGGACCAACTGCAAAAGACACAACTTGTTTGGGAGGAAATAGGAGGGATCCGGCCAATAATCAACACAAAGCAAATTTATTTCACATTCCTCGTTTTCCTGCTGCTGACCTGGTAATCGCCTGTACTTCTTCTATTTCTCCTGCAGGTTACAACAGAGGGGAGACAGATATTTACAATTATACAAATCATTGATGCTTAATTTTTCCAAATGATTAATTACTTTAAAATCTGGTCAATACAAAACATTCATCATTAAAACTGTATCATTAATAATGCATCTTTAATACTTAATAATATTTAATTATTATATTAAATACTAGTATTTAATACTATATATTTGGATAAAAGTAAGGTGAGGCGTGGCAATACGTCAGATAATGTTTTCGTTCTTTAGTTAGTTAAGTTTTACTTTTTGGCCATGGGATCAGAAATAAAAGATTTGAGTAAAATCAAAAATGTTGTTGGTCTAAATCTCAAAACAAATATGTATGGTGTTCATGGCCCTATTTGCTCAAACAGCCTGTTAAAATGTGTGAGATAATCCTAAATCAGCTGTGATTAAATTTCCATTTAATGCTTTTAGTGGAGCCTCTTATTATTATTGTCTGAAAATAAATACCTGTATAGTTTTTGAATTTATCTAAGTCCAATTATATTATTTCAGGTTAAACGTGAAGTTAACAGGAGGTGAATTAGTTCCATTTGGCTTCCATTTGGTTAATGTGGTATTGCACGCGACAGTCTCGTGCTTATCACTGTTTGTGTTTGAGTTGTTGTTTGGAGACAAACAGGACAAATATTTGTCATTCTTAGCAGCGATGCTGTTTGCCATTCATCCTGTTCACACAGAAGCAGTAAGATAGATTGTATTTTTGTTGTTTAGGTATACTGAAAAATTATTTCATTTAAAAAAGTGCTGTTAGAGCGGCAATCATTGTAAGACCCAGACCAGCGATCTTGAAATGAACACTTGTATATTTACTAGATGGCCACTCTAGTAGTTCATTTTTAAATGGAAATTTGCTAAGAAGAATGTAATATTTACTTCTGAGTTATATATTTTTTTTTACAAAAATGACAGGCAGCCAAAGATGAAAATGATAATTATTTAAAGAAATATAATTATTGCTCTCTTGCTGATGTGTTGGAAGGAAATTTCCGACAATAATTTTTTATCTTATACTATTTTGAAAATTTGCTTTCACTATCACAAAATCACAAATATATAATTTAACATTTTACATATTGAAAATTTAAATTGCTAATCTGTTCTTATTTTAATGCTGATGGTGAAATCGGGTTTTCAAAAAAATATAACATAAAAAGTTTTGATTTTTTTTTTAACATTTAACTTGGTGGCCTAGTTGATAGCATACTGGGCTTTCACCCCGAGGACCCGGGTTCGATTCCCGGCCAGGGCTTGGCATTTTCATACACTATAAATCATCCCATCGTCTGCACTGGCCCAAGTGTGCACAATAGTCGGACGTTAAAAAAAAAAAAATTAAAAATCAAACATTTAAATAGCTGCCATTTTGAAGTGGTTGAACGTATCTTGTAGACAAACTTGTCTAAGATATTACCAAAATTAATTTTTGTGCCGTTTTTGAATCAAATTGTCTTAAATTAGTGTATTAAATTTTCAAATTACAGATAGACACTATTAAAATATGAAAATGAATCCTGAGCGCTGCTAGATTTATTTTGTATTTTCCATGGAATTTTGGAAGTTTAAAATGTTAATTTATGCAGGTTTTAACACTGATTATGACCGTGAAATTAAATTAAAAAAAAGTGTAAGATAAAAAAGTTATGGGGTTTAAGATTTGGAACAGCTATTTTGAAACTACATTTTGCTGGGTAATGAACTTACCCAATAAAATAACTTTATATTATCTTTTTTATGCCATTGACACAATAATTGCAGCGTGTGAATCTAAAAAATAACGAAGACGTCATATGACATCTTTACTCATTTATGTTATATATGTTAATGATGTGTTATGACGTCCTTACACATTGTTGTACATTTAGTGCACTCTTTAAAGGGTTAATAATAACAGTCAGAAGGTATTTAGGCTGTTGAGAGCTTTATTTGTACTTCTAGTGCTGATATCTTAATCATATTGTGTACAGGTAGTATTCCACTGTTTTACATTTACAATTAATTATAATAATCAGTGATTGAGTCAGTAACAAAATAAAATAACTTGCTGTACAAATATGTTTACCTTTGCTAGGTAGCTGGGATAGTAGGACGTGCTGACTTACTGTGTGCACTATTTTCTTTCTGCGCAATATTAACATATGCTAGAGCCATTGTGCACATAGAGTCTACATACAAGAACTTGCTGCTAACTGCAATGGCCACTTTATTGTCTGCTTGTGCTATGTTTTCTAAGGAACAAGGCATCACTTCTATTGTAAGTTTATACTTGTAACTTTTGTTATTTGTTGTTTATTATTGCAAAAAAATACAGATGGAACTAATATTTTCAAGTTCCTGGCAAGTAGTTCTTCCATTAGGTATAACTAATTGATACAGAGGTACCAGGTAAAAAAAGTTTTGAATTTTCACAAAACTAGTTATTATTATTATTGATTGATGAAAGACAATTATATATCATTAACCTTCAACCATAACAAATAAATTATTAGTATTAAACAATAAAAAAATTAAGAAATAAAATTACTAATACTGAATTTACAATATTTATGCTTATATTTGTTTCAATGTTTTCTTGTTGTTCAATCACTCAGAAGTTCCTCGGATCACACATTTTTTATAACTTGTAAGTCCATCAAAAGTTTATAACTTGTAACCTTTATCAAAAGTTACTTCAAGAATTCATAACTTGTAAGTCCATGAATTCTTGAAGTAACTTTTGATAAAGTTTATTTTATAATACATGATGTTTAAATATTCAGTTACATGGAATTCGGCAAAATTAATATTTTGATGAAAAAATTTTTCTGTCATTCTTTGTAAAATCTAATGTGTGTACATAAGTTCTCGTTGAAACTAAAGTTTTTTGGTTCTTTGTTTCAATTTCTCAAATAATCAAGCTTGGCTTAGTATCAACATTTCAAAAAAAAAAAATTTTAATTCTGTTGGTCACAGATTAATATTTCACAGATGATTTTACGTCACAAGAATCACACATTAATATTATAATAATTTATATATTACTAAATCTATCTATGTTAATTCAGTTTGTTTCTTTAAATACATTGCATCCTAACATTATATCTGTAACGTCATATCCCTTAAATTTTCTAGATGTACATGGACTTTCAAAATTTTCTAATTATTCTTTTATATACTTATAACTTTTCTTCTGATATAATTCTAAATTAATAATTGTTTGTTTGTTTTATTAATTTTTTCCCATACTAACCTGTTATTTTATAATATCACTAATGCTTTTTATTATGCTTTCTATCATCTCAACTCTAAACTTATTTTTGCAGGGTATTTGCAGTGTTTATGACATACTAGTAGTTCATGACGTCCATCCATCACACCTGCTTCGTTGTTTGAAGACAGATTTAATTCCGAATAAAAAAAAATCTATTAAGGAAAAGCTTAATACCAACCATTTAAGACTTTTATTATTACGTCACGTGGTTCTCGGCTTTGGAGGAATATCCCTTCTGACAGTAAGATGGTACATAATGGGTGGAATGCCTCCCGTGTTTCAGAAAGTTGATAATCCAGCGTCATTTGTTGAAGAGATTTTTGTTCGTGTGAGTCAAATTTTACATTATTTAAAAGTCCTAATTGATATTAAATTTGACAATTTATGCTTCAGTTTTTATTATTACTATTGAAATTTGTGTGCAAGTCACAATTTCTTTTTAAAGGATGGTGTAAATGTTTAACGAATTGCTATTAGAAAATAAATTATCATGGTTTGCCATGAAGTAAATGCCAACCTGACTAGTTATAAACTCTTCAAATGTTATATATTGTATGTATTAACACTTCAACACTCACAGTTTTGGTCCACTTTAGAAATTTGATGCTTGGAGTTCATTTCTGTATTTTTATTGTGGAATATAAAAACATTGGCATATCAAAATGTTTATCTATGTGACTTGTTATCACATTTGTTACATTATCTATATGGTTGCAAGTTGAGATTATTAAATATTGCACTGTTATATCCACTATAGTTCTTCCACTTTCCATTTAATGTTTTTGTTAATTTTCCAGATTCTTAATTACAACTATATTTACACGCTGAATGCTTGGTTATTAATTTGTCCAGTGTGGCTTTGCTGTGATTGGTCAATGGGATGTGTGCCCCTCCTAACTGGTGTAACAGACACTCGAGTGTTTGCTATGGTAGCCGTTTGGCTTGTAGTGTTGTCCTTACTTGTTTCTGGGCTAACGTCTACAGATTTAGTCATCAGCAGGTAAATTTAAAAAAAAAAATTAAAACAGTTTATGTCACAGAGTATATTACAATTTTTTAAATCATCACAATTTTGTAAAACAGAAAAATAGTTGATTTATTTTTTGAACTGTCATGCTTTTTTCGGTCTCAGTGATTGTGGACTTTCCAATGTGATAACCATTTTTATTGTTTCTGTATCATATCCATGGGACCTGCTTTTATCATTGATTATGACCATATACTGATTGATAAAACACTTATATTGGTGGCTTCAGTGAGTTAATACTAATATAATTTATGACTTTGAAATGTGTAATATAATTTTGTCTTTTGTAAACAATATTATTTTTATTGTCAGGAATATACTGATGTCCTTGTCATTCATTGTTATATCCTTCCTGCCAGCAAGTAATTTGTTCTTCACGGTTGGTTTTGTCGTAGCAGAGAGAGTCCTGTATTTACCGTCAGTAGGGATTTGTATGTTGGTAGCACTGGGCTTCAAACAGCTATATACAGCGTGCAATTATAGAATGGTATGTACTGTATGTTAATTGATTTAGTCTTAGAAATAATATTAAACAATATATGTAATTGACAAAACATTTTTACAAAGTTGAGCATAATTTTAACACTTTGATGACTTAGTAATTTACATCGCTACAAGGTCAGTTTGTAGATTTTCAAGTAACGTGCATTAAAATCACTAAAAAGAAGGTAAAATGATAAGGCCCTAAATGTTGAAAAGATTCCTTGTATTTGTACAAAAAAAGCAGTTTGTATCATAGTTCTTAAAAAATATATAGTTACTTTCAACTACTAAAATATCATTTTACCATAATGCCAATGCTTGTTTTTGACTGTTGGTATTATTTCAATATTTTAAAAATCTAAATTATGTACCAGTATTTATAATAAAAAAAAAACAATTTTAAAAAAAATATGTGTATACATATCACCTTTCAAATACTCTTCATTACACTTATTATACTTAATGCACTTGCCCAATCTGTGGTTCCGTTCTTGAAAACATTTTTCAAACTTTTGTTTTGATTGCCAATGGCTGTTCCTAGTTTTTTCCTTCTTCTATGTCATCAAATTGCTGTTTTTTAATCACTGTTTATTTGTGAAAACAAAAAGAAGTCATACAATGCGAGGTCAGGTGAGTAAGGAGCATCAGGTAGGGAAGTCCTGCTATTTTTTTCTATAAACTGGTGCTATAAGATGACTGAATGAACATGTGTGTTGTCAATATTATGGAAACTGTTACTTTGTCAGCTGTAAATATGGTTTTATTTTGTAACATGCTGTTACAGAACTACATGATTAACAATCTGACCTGGTAGAATGAGCTCCAAATACCTTACCTCCTTGACATCAAAACAGAATAGATATATTTATAAAAGTCTATATCTATCTCTTAAAAGTGATCTGAAGGCTAGAATCAGCACTGACTTCAAATTTTTGGGTTTGGATCTTACCGCGCAACAGTCACTCCACTATCTCATTTTCCATTGGGAAAATGAAACACTTGTTTTTCTTTATGTTACAATAATTTTGCATCATAGTAGACATTTTAAAATGGGAAATTTATGTAACATACAGAAAAAAACCAACAATGGCAATTGAACGTGAATCTAAGACTGTGGGTTTTAGTTGCAGAGAAGGACCAACATAGCTATTATGTTCACCTTTATTTATACAGTAACACTTCGAATAACCATCATTCTTTTAAACACCATTCCATTATGTAAGTTAATTACAGTAAGTAAATATTGTTTTATGTAATTTTTTTTATAAAAAGCTCTTAGTGGAATAATAATGGTAATAGATAAATAAAAAATATAAACAGTAATTATTAGTACAATAAATTCTAATTTCAATGTGTATAGTAGCCAAATTACAGCAAAAACTAATTTTCACTTTATTGCTGAGTGTTGCGGTGCCGAAGCGCTTCTTTTTGCTTTATTGTTGAGTCAGTCATGTTTTGGTCGCCTACTATAAACTTTTGCTCATGTTGACAGTTGCAAAAGTTGCAGTGGCTGATAAGGTAGTGATTTGTGTTTACATTATTTGTTGCTGAGTGAGTAGTGATGAGCGTACAATTAAGACATTGGTTATAACAATGTAAGTGATTGTAGCACTTATATTTTATTTTATTGCAGGATGTGTAGACTTTTTTACATTTTATTGTTGGCAAGTTGCATTACATAAGTGTGCATTTTTTAAAATCTTCTGCAATGAACAGGGCTGGTTTTTTTAAAAGATTTTTCTGTAACCTGTCTATTTGATTCATGGTCATGATCTGTTCCGTTTAATTGAAGTTTCATTGTACAGAATAGAATCATACGATGCTGCAGCTAATACAATAAATGGTTATCAGGTTGTACAGTTGTGTCTGGTCGTATGGATGCTGACGTACTCTGTGCATTGTTATAAACGCAGTTTGGACTGGCAGAATGAGCGGGCACTTTTTCTTTCTGCAGCTGCTGTGTGTCCACTTAATGCTAAGGTTCATTACAATCTTGGAAAAACCACACCCAATCAGAGCTTAGCTGTGGAACACTACAGACATGCTATTAAGTAAGTCACAGAATGATTTACTAATTTTTAGTTTGAAGATGTCGGTTTTCTTGCATAATTGCATAATTGTTTTTTGCTTTGAAAGATAATTGTAAAATTTTGATCTTATTTGTTTCAACTTAACTTGGATTTCTAGCTGGAACAATCAAATTTGGCGTATTTTGGTGTCTACTGTTCTACCAATGGTGGGAAAAGTGATGCAAAATTATTTCAAATTATCTTACATTTAATTATTTCCCCTAAAAAGTCTGACAAAGAAAAGATTGAAAAAAGCGTAATTTCTCGAAATCAGGTTATCAGATTTTGCTCAAAGTATTGGCATATAAGAAGATTCATAACTCAAGTTAGTGTAACAGATTTGAAGCAAACAATTTACAATTTGGTAGTAAATAAAAAAAAACAAATATTATACCATGCATGATTAAAGTTAAAGAAAAATATGATAACCAATTTTGAGAAATTATGTAAATTTTTCATTTTTTCCAATAGCTTCCAAATATGTTATTAGTTGGAAACACTTTCATGTTTTGTTAATGTACTAGTGGACTACATTTCAACAAAATTGGATCAAAATCATCTAGATGATTTTGAGAAAATCCAATTTTTAACAATTTTTTGACAAAAAAAGACTTCAACAAAAGTTTTTTGAAAAATTAAAATACAGTTCCGAGATATGGGTAAACAAGACCTACATGCCAAATTTCTTCAAAATTGGTTAATTAGTTTAGTTTAGCACACATGTACATGTACACATGCACATGCACACACACACACACACACACACACACACACACACACACACACACACACACACAACTTTTTTTTGACATGAAGGTGTACAAAATTTTCAAGAGTGATTTTTCCGTGGTCATCATATTTTATTCATTGATAAAGTAAAACGTTAATAACAATGTAACCTAAACAACTATATGCCAAACAAATATTAGATAATTTGGTGTGGCAGTGTCAAGTACTCATAATCAGAGTCTGAATAGCTTTGATTGTTACAGATTAAATCCAGAGTATGATCAAGCAATGAACAATTTGGCGAATATTTTAAAAGACGAAGGCAAATATTCGGAAGCAGAGTCTTTGTTGAAGCGAGCTGTAGAGTTAAGGTAATGTAAATTTTTATATTTATAAAATTATCACAGCAAATATTTAATAACAAGATGTGAATCTTAGTCTTAAAAAAGATCTAACAAGAGTTTATATGAAGCCACACCAGACCTCTCCAAAAGTACGAGTTTTCTTGTCCCTTCTTTAATTTTGACATGTTAGTTTAGAAAAATCTTAATAATTTTATAACCTAGTTTGGAACAAATAACAAAACTGGTTTTTCAGAGTTCTTTAATATTTTACATATTTGTGTATTTATGAACCTCAACAAATACATGTTTTGAAAAATTCAACAACAACTTGGTTTTTTTATGCCACTTGGTCATTTGCTGTGTGGGTAGAAGTAAAATATGGTTAAAAGTCATTTTTGTATTTGGGCATCAACTGCATTTCAAAAATAGCCTTTAAAACATATTCTGCATGCAGTACAATAATTGCGATGCGTCTGAATTAGTCTAATCGGCATTGTGACAGTGCAGATGACATGGAAGTCAACTGATCCATAATTAGTGGTGCGTGATTGCAAGATGTTCTTACAATCAAGACAATTGAATATCGCGCAAAAAAATAATCAAATATCAATCAGGTGTAACAATTGAGATGGTTGACAATTGTTAGGGCAATGGTTCCAAACTGCTGATTGCTGACTTGGCTTTTAGAGCAATGTTTTCTTTGTCTTTGACTGGACATCAGTTGTATGTAATGTCTTGCTAAGTAATAATTGTAATAATAAAACAGTGCTATATGTGGCCTAAAATATTCAAAACAAAAAACAAATTGCAAACTTTATAAACCTAAAAAAAACTTACTAACAACTTAACAAAGTAAACAAAAAATAAAAAAAAACATTATTACATGTACTGCTTTAGCATATTTTAAAACCAGGCACTGGTGCTGGGGTGTACAGGGTAAAGAAAGTTATTACCTTGGGACAGCATACAACAGTATTCCAGGCTGAAGTGATGTTTAGACTAAAGTAGTTCAGACTGTGTTCGGAGGAATTTGAATTGGGTCTTCAAGAAGCCCAATTGATAGTCAGGGCGGCGATGATAACCTTAACGGTTTTTTGCGGGGGAAAAAAATTGATAGTCAGGCAGCAATAAAAGCACTTGTGGGTCCTACAATACAGTCCAAGCTGGTCTGGGAGTGTCGGAAGAACCTTGACGCTCTGTCCCTGGGTAACCGAGTAACTCTTCACTGTGTTCCAGGGCATAGGGGAGTTGAGGGTAATGAGGAGGCAGACCGACTGGCTGGACTTGGATCTGAATCTGAGTTTATTGGACCTGAGCCAGCTTTAGGGATTTCTCTATCATTGGCCAGGTTTGCTATTAACAGGTGGATTACAAGTCAACACCAGGTAAGATGGGATAACCTTCATGGGCATTCCCATAGTAAATGTTTTTTAAGCAAAGTTCCTTTTGGAGGACTCAAAGGGACAGCAGATGTCCTGGGCAGAGCACAACTCAGGAGGATCATGGGGCTCATAACAGAGTGGTCTGAGGGTACACGTGAACAGGATAAGTATGTACCACAGAGGAACCGTGTGTAGATTGTGCAAGAAGGAGGAGGAAACTGCAAGTCACATATTCATGATTTTGAGGCTCTTGCTAGTAGGAGGTTTTTGGTTTCCAAGATCCTAGGGATCTTCAGCTGAGTGAGCTAGTCAGTGGGTTGCTGGAACAGAAGGGCACCAATCTGCTGAACTAGGTATTTTAAGAGGTTTAGTTGCACAATAGGTCAATCATTCGCAATGCCTGGGATTGAATTATATCTTTCTCTAGTATCTAATGTAATCTAATCTAACATATTTCAAGAGACTTCTGCTGAGATGCCAGCAAAGTTGTAAATTTTTATTAATACAAATAATAATAATCCACTTGTTTAGAATTAAATTAAAATAAAATTTAGTTTGGCTACTGTATAATTTAACTATTTAAAAACAACCATGTATTCATGCATAAAAACCTGCCATGATACATAAGTAAATAATCATGGCATGCAGCTGTTTCGCTGACATGATAGAAGCGAATTTCCAAAAGTAGTTTTCTTTATCTTACCCTGTAATCCTGATTTCATCATAATCACCATTAAAATCTGCATCTGCATATACTAACAAATTACATTGAAAATAAAATAAACCCTAACCGCCGTCAGTTTAAATTTCTTAATTACAACGAATTTAGAAAATTCCAAATGGCAATTTATACAATTTTTAATTCTGATTACGATGCAAATCACTCGAGTTCATTAATTTACGAAGTGTCCACATATCCTCAGTGTATGCTTCAAAATTATATGTTTTAATCATTTTCTTTAGAACAAGCTGGCTAATACACTGTACAGTATTTTTAGTTTGAGTGACAGCTACTGAAATGAAATATGTTTGCTTTGTTGTTTTTCGGAACTTTACTATACTACATTTCCATTTAATTAAATGTTTCAGATGAAACTATATTAGTTTATTTACAGTATTGATATTGTACAGTAGAGTCTTGATGAACTGTCATTCTCAGGACTGTTGGGGTGATGGACAGAGATGGCGAAATTTTATTAAAACATCACCAGCCTTATGAATTAAAATTCATATATCAAGATATCAGGACAAAAACATCGGCAAAAAACCATCAATATTTTTCGAGTGAAACATCAATGTTTCAAAAACATTGATGCATGTTTTGCCATCCCTAGTGAAGGAGGACAGAAATAGACCATCTGTACTACACTCTGTCTATAGCGCAGAATATTTTATTATTTTGGAAAATTTAGTAAAACCCTTAAATTTTCTATTTAATTATGTATTGTACAGATTTTACATACATGACAGTAAAATACCTTTACTTGACCTTTTGACAAGCATTTGTGCAACATATGCAAGAGCATTGCACACACCACTTAGAGTAATCAAGTGATTGTTACGTGATTGACTTATATGCTGAATGGTATTATCGTAAATAGTATGAGAGGTTTATCTTTCAATAGAAACATTCACATTCATACACCCTTTCCGAATTTGTTGACACTATTTGAATTGTCTCTATCTCATTCCAGTAGATAAGTACATTTACTCTTTGATTATCAATATTTGCTTAGGATAGCAATTAGTGTCAGCTGCAGTTGCATATGCTATAAATATAAATAAGTCGTGTTCAGTTACAGTGTTTTGTTTTACTTTTTACTAGAAGGTTACTTTTTATTATTTATTTGAAATTATTTACTGTGGAAGACTGTTTAAAATTATTAGATAACAGAATTAACTGACAGGTAATAGGATATGATGGTTAAAAGGGTGATGATTGATCCAAACCTTATTTCCTTGTCTTCCGTGTCCGTTTATTTATTATTATATTGTTATTATTATTATGTTATTTATGATTAATTATTTTTTCACAAATTTTGGTTGTTCTTGTTAATTTCCTTTGCTTTATTTTGGCTATTGGTTTTTCTGGTTTTTGTTTTGGATTAGTCAGGTATTCAATGTGTAAACATAGTTCAGTATATGTTTATTTCCAAACAGTTGTGATTTGCTTCCAGGCCAGATTTCGCAGCAGCGTGGATGAATTTGGGAATAGTTCTGTCTCATCGCAACAACTTTACCGAAGCAGAGAAATGTTATGCCAATGCCATCAAGTTCCGTAAACGTTATCCAGACTGTTATTATAACCTTGGCAATCTGGTGAGTTTTACATGGAATTTCTTATAGTATCAATAATGAATTTTTGGGGTTACTATTGCACTGTGTCACATGCAATAGACCTTGTATCTACTGTGCCACCTTCTTCACTCCTGAGGTGCTTATTTATGGCACCTTCTTCAGCCTCTATATGAAGTCTATAATTTGGAGATGATTCAAGATGGGTAACTCCCCCACTTCTAATTTGTGACTTTCCAGTTCATTTTTCAGATGTTTGCTCTGCTAATTCCCTTTCAATTTTTCTTTCTCTTGACCCTTATTATGGAGGTTTTGCTCCATTTGACCAGCTTTTCATTGTGACTTGAAATCTTGCTCAGTCTATTTTACATTTTTACTCATGGGAACGCCCATAAGTAGCTAGGGAAATGAGGTTCAATGATAAAGAGCCTGGTATGCATGGGTAACATATGCCTGTCTTGCGCAACATATGCAAGAGCATTGCACACACCAGTTAGAGTAATCAAGTTGATTTATTATTATATTTACATTAATTTACATGTGGATTTATTTGTAAATGATGTAATTAGATAGAGATTGCTAGGTATTTCAGGGCTCTGTTTGAAACACCATTAGGTTGGTGTCATTCATGTCATTAGCATGAGTTGCTTTACACTTTAGAGTTAGCTAAGCTATGTAGAGTAGTGTACATGCACATGTGTGTGTGTGTGTGTGTGTGTGTGTGTGTGTGTGTGTGTGTGCACATGTGCGTGCGTGTGCGTGCATGTAGGTTATACAGGAAAGAAGAGGAATCTGCAGGACACATAATCTACAATTGTGAGACTCTTGCTAGCAGGAAACTAAGGGTATTTGGTCTTCAGGATTCTGAGTACCTCAGCAGAATCTGCCAGTTAATGACTGCTAAAACTCATTAATGACAGTCTGCTGAATTAGAACCTAAGAGGTTTAGTTGCACATTAGGTCCTTTGATCGCATTGCCTGGGGTTATATTATTCTTTTCTCTAGCATTAATCTTAATCTTAACATAAACTTAGTTTTTGTTGTTGTTACAGTACTTGGGGCAGAAGATGTACAAAGAAGCCATGGATGCTTGGAGACAAGCAACGCTATTGCAGCCGATGCACAAAGTGGCGTGGAACAATATGATCATTATGTTAGATTCTATTGGTGAGTGTCTCTAGTAAAACTGTACAATTTTGTTTAAAAACCTGAAATTTTCTATGTAGAAATTTACTGTTTTAAAAAATATATTCCTGATGCTCTTACTAAACATAACAGATTATTTTTGTCATATTTTTGTGAGGTATACTAACCTCATGTATTTTCTAAAGATTAAAAAAATGTACCGATACAAAAAGCAGTGTCGATCAAAATGTTTTTGGCAAAGCATGGAATTCCTGTGTTGGAGCAACCACCCAAGTCAAGAACGTGTTGAAAGGAGCATGTTTTGAATCTGTAGATGCAGTGAAGAAAAAAGCGACAGACATGATTATGACCGTATCAGAAGACAATATGCAGCATTGCTTCCAACAATGGAAAATTCGTATGGAGCGGTTTAGGAATCAAGGAGGGGTGTATATTGAAGGTGATAAGGTTTCCAATATAAACCTTAAATTAAAAGTTTTAAAAAATCAGTTTGCTTATTTTCTAGCCACACCTCGTATATTTTCTAAAGATTAAAAAAATGTTTATTTTTCCAAAAACGTTTTTTTGTCCTTTCCTTATGTTAACAGAGCCAGTAACACAGATAGTCGGTCCTTCCAGTTCCTTTTTCCTGTTATTTATTCTGTTTCCTTCATTGTCATTCTCTACTTATCTTTCTAATTGATCTTGTCTTGTACGTTTTTAGGGATTCTCTCCTCATGGCATTCAATTTTTAATTTGTATGGTAGTTTCTGTACTTCGGAGTTTTCCTGTATGGTCAAGCTCGTTGTATATTGTATAATGTGACTTATTAACACTCAAATTTGTTTGTGATTTAACATTTTAACTTTACGTCAGTTAAGTTAATGAAAACGAGAGTTGATCTTATATGGAAAATGTCCAATAATTGTAGTAACTAGACTTGAACCTGTATACAACTGCATATCGTTATACTGATTACACAACTCTGCTTATCTAATACAGAACCAGATAAACAAAAAGTAAATTGTGTTTTGTTACTAAGTGTCTTATACTAAATAATCCAGAGTAATTATTCTGGACTTCTTTCAAGAGCGATACAATTCGTCTCATAGTTAATGCTTTAATTTTGTTGTAATATTTTAAAAATAAAGTGTTCATCGATATAAACAAAATTGATGAAACCTAATACAAATCAGTCTGGCCATTCTACCTGATCAATTTGTGTAATTTTTTTTTTAATGATAGGTATTTTGCCAAAATATGTCATCAGGCATTTTATTTAGGGATTCGCCCCATTAGCTTTCAAAGTTCTAAAGTTAATCTTCCGAAAAAAGATTTTATTTGATGAGATGATTCATGTGTTCATTAAATGAGAGCTCATTAAATATATAATGCAGATCACACAACTGTTTTATTCTCAGGTATTTACATTATGTTTATTCAGATTTTCTGTGGAAGGTACTCTCGTTATTATGATTTTTGTATAAAACTTTAAAGTTTTTTGTGAGTTCAGTAAAGACACAGAATTACTGGAATGTTTTAGATAGTTGTGTTAACATTGGCTTAGGTGACAATTACCGTATTTCATAGATTCTAAGACATACTGTAATTTACAGACAGTTTTTAAGGAACATTAAAAAGTAACAGACATTATAAAAAATCAAATTTAATAAATATATCCTACTTTACTTACTTGAAAATATATAATCAAACACTTTAATGTACTGAACTAAACCTCAGGATTATGATACCTAGTACTAAGTAGTTATGAAGGTTCTGTAGATAACGTAACTACATACTGGTAATGTCTCTATAATTCCTGTTCTGTAGCTTTGTTTCCATTTTGTTTAGTAAATAACATTACTTTTCGTTTCATTGCTGCATCGTAATGTACTTCCTTTGAAGACATTTTATATACAGTATTTTTTTTAAGAACTAGTTTTCACAGGACAACACAAGTTAAATAAAAACACTCATTACAACACAAGATTGAATGACAGAATTATAATGGGAAGCAGGGGTTATATTAGTGAATGACCTTGCAGCCATGCTCTTTGTTCTATTGTTCAGTTAACAAGGGTTCATTTCTTGTAATATGAAAAAAGAAATAATTCTGGATTACCTAGTACTGTTTTGACATCAAATATACGATGCCATCATTTCTAAGATGTACCTCAGTTTTTTGGGCATCAGAATAGGAAAAAATGCATGTCAGAATTGATGAAATATGGTACCGTTCTCATTTATCTACTTTTTGTTTTTTTTTTTAACAGTCATACTTAATGCCAGTTAGACTAATGACAATGAGGGATTTGCACTAAAGGAAAGCCTTACTAGTAGTAACTGCAGTCCTTAACTCATGACCTTCACAAACTGTTCAGAGCTCTAATAGAGGTGTCATTGTGGCCTTGTTCACGTCGGCCCATAGCTGCTTGTCATGTGTTTAAAAAGACTTAACAGTCTTTGTTGTCATTAGATAAAATACACCTTATAGCAGATTTTGCATAGTAGTTGGCAAAACTGTACTATTCTGTAGCAAAAGTGAGCTGTTTATGTATATGAAAGTACAACGCTTTTGCAATAATGAGTTTTGCATGAGACAACACATAGACATATCTGTAGACATACTTCTGTCACAGTAAGATGTCTGTGCATAGGCTAATAATAAGTGATATTGATGGGAAGTGAAATCAGCAGGTTTCTCAATGAAAAAAAAGTTTGTTACATAACACAGCTGATATTGTATATGAACTCAAAGACATTGGGTTCTTCATTTAGAAAGACAATTTTATTAACTCATTAGAAACTCACTTGGATTATCTAGAAGTCTTACTTTTGTGTATAAAGAGTATAGTTATATTTGTTTGCAAGGAATTTCTGATGAAATTTCAAAACTCAAATAGTTTTAAATAAATTACACTTTAAAAATAATTTTTTTTTCTTAACATCCATATTTTATGCCAGTTCGACTAAAGAGGATGAGGGATCAATGTTTACGGTAAGGGTAAAGCAGCGGGAGTAATTATGGCTCGAACTAAGAAAATTGCGAGTGCGTTTAAGAGACACAGCAGACTAATCGGTATTTTATCAGCATTGTCTACCGAACTGTACAGAAACGGAGAATGTATGCCTAATTCGATACATGTGTATGTATTACCATTGATTCAATTTATTATTCAACATTACTCAACTTGTATATGCAAAGAACACTGTGATGATTCTATATGTTATATTTGTTTATTTGTTATAAAAGTGTCCATAAGGGTTAAATATTAATAAACAACTATTTTTTGTTTTTGTTTTTGGGGATTAACAGCGGGTCTATGGCCCCCCCAACACATCAGCTTAAAAACTTTTTGTGTACCCCTGTCCCTTCACCTTAAACTGACTCCAGTGCCCTTAATGAGCTCCATAATCTTGTGTAAGGTGTCCTGGTTGAACTCCTGATCTGGTTGCTGAGGACCAAAGAGTCTCCTTCAATAAACAACTTGCTCCAACAGCAAACTTTTGTTGGTGTTACTTAGTTTATTTGCAAGTATAGTAAGGCCTTTCAATAGTTCATTATCAAACTTTCAAACAAACTTTTCGTTAAGTAATATCATTTACTTGGACAAGTTTTTGAACATTAATATGTTGTGTTAACAAATTCGTCTTTTTTACACTTTACAGGTGACTATACAAAAGCTGTTGAGGTTGGTTATGAAGCATTGGCAGTGTTGCCAACTGATCCTGCAGTGCATTTTAGTATGGCCAATGCATTGGGCAAGCTTGGGCGGTACAAAGAAGCAGAAACACATTTCAACGAAGCGATTAGGCTTAAACCTGACTACGCTATGTATCATGTTAATTTAGGTTAGTTAAGTTATAAATTAAATGTAGTGTGTTTGTAAAACACACTATTCGTATGTAATTTTGTTATACATTCACATTATAAATTTCACTACGTTCATACAAAATTATTTTTTATGAGACATAGTGTCTAATATCAAACTAAACCAAAGCGATTGTTATTTTAAAAATTGTTTGTGGCTTGGGAGTGGTTTTTTTAAATTGCTTTTGTATACAGTAGGCCAAAGATCATGCTTGTAAAAAAACATTTTGAAAGTTATCTTCTATGGTTAGTCTAGACATAATTTTTTAAAACATTTGTATTTACAAACATTCAACATTCGTTTTTTCCTGCTATGTATTTTAAAGATAAAGGAGCATAAAATAAAAACAAATGGTATATACAAAGTGTAAAAAGCAGATCACATTTCTACACACGAGACCTTTGAAATTAGATATCAAACATAATTTTATCTTAACAAATATCAGAGTAATCTATAACGTTAATTAACGTTAGTCATACAGAGAATAGATTTAATACGGCCTACAGGATCTAACTATTTGAAGAAACAGTTAAGGTGGCACTACAGTTATCAATGTATTATTGATTAATTATTTTTGTTTTTCTAAGAAAAATTCAGTTTTAAAATTTAAAAAAAAATCAACAATTTTTTGAAATAAAGTAGGCCTAATTTTAAATTGGTTGAAGTTAATAATTTGATAATTAACATCTGTTGCAAAAATTTAATGATCTTTAAAACATGATTTAATTGTGTTGTATTTTTAATAGTTAGGTTATCCTTTGTTACATTTCATAAAATCGTGAAGTTATACTTGGTTTGGTGGTGAAATTATATCACAAGAATAAGGGTAAACCATAGTTCTAAATATAGACTGAGTTTCTTTGTCTTCTGAAGCAACATAATAACATAAACATCACTGAAAGTCAGATATTTTAATATCTAATTATTAATCAGCTAATTCTCTTGTTGATTATTTCTGCTTAAATGTGTTTATATTTATGCTCTATTTGAGTTTATTTTGTACTGAAATCATTCTTACTAGTAGAACCGATCTAAAAGGTATGATACAGTACTAAAGAGAAAGTTCTTATTGCAGAATGCTATTTGTTCATATCGTCAAAGTTAAGCAAAAACTGCTAATGATTTTCAAAAATAATTTTATAACCCGTCACCGTACACTGTTGTTTAATACCCATTGTGGGAAACGTTTAAACACAGTGAAAGTACTGTAATAGTGATCCAAACATTGTGATGAAAAATTTGTGTTACAAATGTTAGCATGTGTATACATCAAACCCGATTATGGTTTTTAGTTAAAAATCTCATTCATTTAAATAGATTCATCCAGTGGCAGGCAATATGTGTTCCTGTATTTCATTTCCCAGATATGGTCATGAAAAAAACCACAACATAATGTTTCATATGCATGCAGCGTAGCTGTAGGACAAGTTGTGTCCTTATTTTCGTTGATAACGAACACAGGAACCCTGTTTTTGTAGACCAAAAATGTTACCGAAAGAAAATCTTTCAATCTTTGGAATAGTTTTTTACAAGATTTTGAAATGCCAGAAAGCTAGCTTTTTGTTTCCAATATTTGCAACAAGATTGCACCACTTTGTGTCTAATGAGTCATTCCAGCTGGGCTTCTCTATACATGTTGTACAAACCGAATTTTCGTACTTCTTACACTCCCAAATTTTCAAAATATTCGGGGAATCTAGAGAAAATCATTCAACCTTTTGAAAGAGATTTTACAGTGCTAAAAAACTGACTTTTTGTTCTCAGTGGTTTGAATGGGATGGTGGTATTCACTTAGCGTTATATACTCAAGCTATGCTTTGAGAAATTCTTCTGAATCACCTTGGATCCTGAGGAACAGAATTTCCATATACTTTCCAAATATATATATATATATATATATATATATATAACTATCTGATGCCTATATTTTGAAAATGCTGAAGGAAAGCATTTACAACAATTGTCCACAACTACCATCTACATACTATGAGAAAAGATAATTACATGAGGAAGAATTTAGCAACCTCTCTTGTGATTGTTGTAAACTTTGTGTAGAATAAAACAGAAAGCATATAGAACACAGTTTTTTACAAAATTAGATATCTCTGTCACAATTGTAATTTGTTAATATATATAGCATTTTAAAAATATTGGGTTTAAATCAATTTTTTACTGTTTAGTTGTTTATTTATCACCTTGTAAAGGCTACTGCAGTTTCGAAACACTTATACATTCATTCTCAGGCTGCACAGCTAGTCATTTCCCTCTTGGCGATGTCTTCATAAAGTTAACATTACTACTGGTATATAAGTCACAGCGTGGTACGCTTTGTCAAAAATAAACTTTCTTAATCTATGTTTTTTTAATAAAAATATGCTACTATATGTTTTTTATTAACTTTATGATGAGCTCACCAGAGGGAATTGACTAATTGTACAGCCTAAGGATGAAACTATAAGTGTTTTGAAACTGTCACTTTACAAGGTGATTAATAGACCACTAGACAGTAAAAAATAAGTTTAAATTTAACATATAAAAACATGTGGTCCAGTGGCTGTGTTACAATACTGAGCATTTTAAAGTTGTACTTTAAATACTCTATTATGGTGCATACTGTACTAACACTTTGAAATCTAGAGTGTTTAATTACGACCATAAATCGCTACAGAATTTTATGTAAATCTAGTAATTTTATTTGTTAGATTCATTTTATTACGGTAAAATATTATATAAATATGTTTCAGAAGTATAAAGTCGATAAATTTAAATTAATTTTGTTTTTAGGAGTACTTTATCATCGTTGGAAGAAATTGGATCTTGCGAAGACAATGTACAAGCAAGCTTTGAAAATAGATCCCAACACAAAAAGTGCAAAAGACAATCTGGCAATGTTGCAGTCATTTTGAAATGGTCAGTTTATGCATATAGTATGTAGTTTCTTGTTAGAGAATAATGTATAAACATTTTAGGCTATCACAGACCTCTCATGATTGTGTATTATTTTGTTGAAGGATGAAGTTGAAGTGATGTGTGAGTAAGAAGTACTTCAGTGGTGACTGATGAAAGATGGTGTAGTAATGTCAAGAAGACTGATCGAGGAGATGTGTGGAGGATAGTGATCTGCTATGTAGAAAAAGATGACGTAAATTAGTTTTATTAAATAAGCAAAGACTATTAAAGTTTCTACTAGTAGTGATACTTGTAAAAAAATTTTAAAAAATTCAGGAAATAAATATTCAGTCTCATTATTTAGAATACTTAGTATGGTCTTTTAGCTCTTACAAGAAACAGTCTCAATGAAATACGAAAGAGTAAACGTACCTCTCCTCCACGACCCCTACAACGCTCCATGCGAATTTTTCATTGTTCAAAGCAATGTTTCAAAACATTTTCTGAAAGCACGTTCACTCGCCTTTTCTTTCACAGCTTCAACTGTATCAAAATCTTGCTTCTTTCAGCATTGATTTTACTTTTGGGAACAAAAGAAGTCATATTGAGCAAGGTCTGATAGGTAGAGTGGGTGTTCCAACATAGTGATCCCATGCTTAGCCAAAAATGTCTTTTCAACCAATGAAGTATGGGCAGGTGAATTGTCTTGGTCTCGTTCACAGATTCAACCTTCCCACTCCAACTTCCAGTCCAACTCCAGGTTTAAAGTACAGTGTGCAGCATGTCTGAACACTGTAGGTGTCATAAGAGGTATTTGTACTGCTGCTATGGAGGTATTGATAAGCCTGCTCCTTCTGGATATTTTTATCCTAGAGGAGGCAAGGATGGTGGCTTATAGAATACAGTGTTGGGAACTGACGATATCATAGGCTAGTAAATATCGGTACTGGTAAATTCTTTTCCGAGTTAAACATTCTTGAAATGTTACCACATTGGATGAACAAATCATTCACCTTGAAGATACCATATTGTGTCAAACATGACAAAGTCGAATGGTGCTTAGTTGCATAAGGAATGCACTTAACTTGTACACTGATGATGGAAAACATCTAAAGATTAGGTTAGGTGTGTATAGAGTCAGATCCAAAGAGAGATTCAGCTTTGGAATGCTGACAATAGTTTTTCAGTTTTCGCCTTACAGAGTGTGTCAGAAAAATAAAATATTATCTTTTAATTTTTGAAAAAAGTTTTTTGATAAATTTTTTTAAAAATTGTTAAAAATTAAAATTACTCAAAATTTACTTTAACTATATTAATAAAAATGTATTCTTAAATAACTTTAATCTCCATTTCCCTGAAAAATCAAATCCAAGAGCTTTGAAAAAAACTTTAAAAATCTTAATTTCTCAAATTTTTGTTCCATGTGAAGATTCGTAACTCAAGTCATTGTTACAAATTTGAAATAAAAAATTCCTTGATTTGGAATTAAATTTAAAAAAGAACTAAACATAAACCTAGATTGGCTTTTGATTTTTTTTTGCGTTACTCACACATCATAAATTTCTTTTATTTCGAAATTGTTACACTGACTTGAGTTATGATCCTATGACCAAACATTATAACACTGACTTGACTTTTTTCATATATGGCCAACAAAATTGTTACGGTGACTTGATTTCTTGCATGTATGGCCAAATATTGTTATAATGACTTGATTTTTTGCATCTATGACTAACAATTGTTATAATGACTTGATTATTTGCATCTCTGACAAACAATTGTTACGATGACATTTTTACATCTATGAGCAACAGTTTTTATAATGACTTGATTTTTTGCATCTATAATTAGCAATTGTTACAATGACTTCATTATTATCACCTGTCACCAAGAATATTTACAATGACTTGATTCTTTGCATCTATGATAAAAAATTGATCAATTTTGATGAAATTTGGAATGTAGGTCACTCACTTGATTGATGAATGTTCATATAAGAACAAAATTCAAGCAATATCTGATGAAACAGTTTTGAGGAATTGGACCAATGTTTTGGTTTCTTTGTACCACCTAAATCAGGTTTTTCTTTGTAGAAATAGTTGAAAGTGAGAAAGTTTGCATAATTTTTATGCACAGTTTCATTTAAGATTTAGATAAGCCGCCACTTTCTAATGGTTATACAGATTTTGCTGGGTGAAAAACTTATTCAAAATATTGCTAATATCAGTTTTTGTTCAAATTCCAGTTTGAGTTAAATCGGACTGCAATTTCAAATATGTACTAAAATTGCAAAATTCATTAAATGTTTACTTAAAACTTGTTCAAGTGGTTAGGATCGAGCCAAAACGTGTTCAAGTGGTTGGGATCGAGCCAAAACGTGTTCAAATGGTTAGGATTGAGTTAAAACGTGTTCAAGTGGTTAGGATTGAGTCAAAACATGTTCAAGTGTTAGGATTATGTCATATTTCTAGATGGTATGACCATATAGGCTGCTCCAGTGTTCAACTGAATTTAGCTGAAAGCATTTTCTTTTATTTTATCGTGTTTTTTGCCAAAAAAGTATTCACTGAAAAAATTCATAAAAATTATCAATCATCATCACTATCACTATCCTTCTTCTTCTTCTTCCTCTTCTTCTTCTTCTTCTTCTTATTGTCCTCCTCGTCCTTCTTCTTCTTCTTCCTCTTCCTCCTTGTTGTCGATACGGTTGACGGCTTGGTACCCATAGTGGCATTCATCCTGGATCTGAACTCGAATCTTCTTTCAACAATTCTGCTGGGCGTCACTATACTTTCATAATTGTCTTTATACTCCTTCTTCAGTTGCAACTCCATTTCATAGCGTATCTGGTCATGATGAAAGACTCCTTCGATTTCGAACATCGTTGGATTCGTCATTCGCCGGAAAGCTGTTATCTGTCTGCAAATAAGGATAAGTGCAAAGAAGCATTAAACAAAGTTCTTCATCAAAGTTTGGGTCACATAAATATTCATATTTTGGGAAACAAAACGTGCCTGATCGAAGTTAGGATTTAATTTTGGAATTCCTGCAATTCACTCTTGAATCATAAATTTTTTAAATTTTAAATTTGCACCTCTGACCAACAATTATTACAATGACTTGATTATTTGCATCTCTGACCAAAAATTGTTACACTGACTTGATTTTTTGCATCTATAGCCAACAATTGTTACAATGACTTGATTATTTGCATCTCTAACCAAAAATTGTTACACTGACTTTTTTGCATCTATGACCAACAATTGTTACAATGACTTGATTATTTGCATTTCTGACCAAAAATTGTTGCACTGATTTTTTGCATCTATGACTTGAGATATACAGCTTATTATATTAGAAAAATCTGATAATTTATTTTGAAAAAAATATGCCAATTTAAATATTCTTTTTTGAAGAACTCCCGAACCAGAGTTATGACTGAAGAGCTGATTAATAACAAAAATGAGGAATCAAGAAAAACATAATACATGATTTATATTCTTAATTTGGTAACAGAAATTTTTGTATCTTAAATATTTAAAAAAAATCTAATTTCATCATCCTTTAAATAGCAAAAACTTGCACTCTATTTATATCTATGTATAAACAGGGATGGTTTAACTTTTTTGGATTTTCAAAATCCGTTGAGATTAAGAAATTTTAATTTGGTGGCGGACAGGGTTTTTGTATTTTTTAAAATATTTTTTTGTATTTTAAATGCAATTTAAAATTTTGAAGTGGTAATATATGGAAATTTAAATACCTTTTACAATATTGAAATCAGAGTTTGAAATATAGGGTAAGATGAATATTTACAGTACTTTTGTAAATTCATTTTGATAAAGTCGGTAAAACAGCTATGTTCCACAATTATGTATTAGAAATCACTTAGAAAAAGAAATGCATTCAAGTTGTTTACCAACATTTTAACAAAGCTTATTATAAAGTGTATGTTGTCACTATTTCAAGGAAGATATTGGAGTGTTCTTAAATAATACATACGTGATAATTGATAGAGTTGCCCATAAAGTATCAATATAAAGGTATCAATAAAGTTATATCATTATGCATATAAATAGAGTGCAAGTTTTTGCTATTTAAAGGGAGATACTGGAATGTTCTTAAATAATAAATACAAGATAATCGATAGAGTTACCCATAAAGTATTTATATAAAATTATCGATAAAGTTATATCATGATGTGTATAAGTAGAGTGCATGTTTTCACTACTTCAAGGAAGATATTGGAGTGTTCTTAAATAGTAAATATGAGATAATCGATGAAGTTAGCCATAAAGTATTGACATAAAGTTATTCATAAAGTATTGACAAAGTTATCGATAAAGTTATATCATTATGCATAAAAATAGAGTGCATGTTTTCACTATTCCAAGGAAAATATTGGAATGTTCTTAAATAACAAATACGAGATAACTGATAAAGTTATCCAGATGAAGTTCTCGATAAAGATGTAGCATTATGCATATAAATAGAGTGTTTGCATTTGCTATTTAAAGGAAGATATTGGAATGTTGATAAATAATAAATATGACATAATCGATAAATTTATCCTACCTTGCTTTAACTTCTGCACCTGGTAGAGGTTTAGGTCTTCTTGGTTCCGGTGAGTTAATAAAAAATGCAATGTCAGGACGTAACAGATCCTCCGGCCACTGGTAGATATCATCATTCACTGGAGGCATTTCTGGTATATTGTTGTATGTTCTTCCAATGGCATATGAGGCTTGGTCATGCCAGAATCTATAAAAAATATTTCGTAAACATTGTCAACAACAAAAAATTATTAGTATTGGTAGTTGGAGATCAGTATTGTGACTTACCTTTATACCAAACTGTATAAATATTACTTTCATTTGAAATTAACACTTTGTACAGCTCGGTATACAATTTTTGTAGGTAGAGTAAATTTGTTGAAAGTGACACGAAACTACATGAAGGCATTATGAAAATATGTGAGGATTTACGAATACGCACAAAGAGTCCAACAGTCAATTCAGACCACAAATATATTTCTGAAATATATTTATTTCAGTTCCACTGCTACCTGTTGGTGTTAATTACAATTAACATTTGTTGTCTGTTGCTTACAAAAATATATTGTTCATTTAACAGTTTATTAAAAGGTTTTAGGCTTACTAAAAGTATTTCAATTCCATTAAAGTATGTATATCATTGTCTGTTAATTTATCTTCATATTATTTATTGTTTAATTTCAATTGTGTGAAGACAAACGAAACATAACCTATCTTCTTACTAGCTTTACTCTGAAATAATTTAACCTATTTGAAGGTTACATATTAATATATAGCACATTTTTATTATTTATTCTTAAATTATAGTTAAATATGAGTGCAGAATCTATAGAAGTAGATTAGATTCATATTAGATTGACACCGTGATCAAAGTACATTTTGTGCAACTAAACCTCTTGGATGAAAAGCCAAAGTTCAGACTAATGTTCTCAATCACTGACTTACTTATTCTGCTGGAGGTCCTCAGGGTCTTGGTGACCAAACCCTTTGCCTCCTGCTGGAAAGTGCCTCAGAATCATAAACCATGTTCTGCAGTTTCCTCTTCATTCTTGCATAACCTACACACAGTTTCTCCGTGGTACATACCCATCCTGTCCATGTGCTCCTCAGACAACAGTTCCTGTAGTGAGTCCCTTGTATACTGGGTTTCCCTTTATCCAGGATCATAATCTTGTGAAAACTGTGCCAGGGATTTCAGAATCCCTAACCATCACCAACTCCAACTCCAGGACTTTCACCAATGTAGTGCAAGGCACCTCGCTCTCAAGCCACTTCTTCGTTTTTATTTTTGCACAAGTGGTCAGGAGAGCTCCATTCTCATAAAAGGAGTTATGGATCTTGAGACCTATATAACTATTAGGTTCTAACCTCCTTAAGAATAATCTCCTGGATCATCTCCACTTGTTCTTTAAACAACAAAACTTCTGTAAAGTTAAGAGGTAGAACACATTTCCATAATTGTCCATCTCAACAACTTCTGTTCAATATTTCTGGTGGACAGTCTTGGAGAACAGTTTCCCATCAGTTCTTTAAGTGTACCTTCAACCTCTGGAATATTCCTATCAGACCTTAATCTTTTTGAGTGTGAGAAACTCTTCCAGTTGTCAATGACCCCCGAACTCTTCCCGACATTCCTCGCCCTTTGTATTGATAGGATTTCTGTTTTCAAATTTCACTCTGCTGCCCCCCCTATGCTTGGCAGTTTTACTGATTTTGCGATGTTTGATCTCAACGTTCACGTCTTCTACCGCAGATTGAATAGAATCCACAGTCTGTTGTACTTCATTGTTGGTGAATTCCACGGGATCTATAAAGAGCTTAAATATATAACCAAACTAAAAGCTATTTTTGTAGATTATATACATTTATGGGTTACAAATGATTTGTTTTGAAATGGTCGTTTAACGACTTAATGAATGTTAAAAATGTATACACTTCCACCGTAGGGGAAAGCAAATTTCCAAAAGTAATATTTTTAGCCTTTTTTGAAATTCTAATTTCGTCATCATAAACGCGAAAATGAACCCTAACCGCTATCGAATTAAATTATCCTTAATTTCAACGGATTTTTAAATTTCAAAATGCTAATTCATGCGGTTTTTTAACACTATTTACGATAATGAAATAATATTTTCAAGAAACATTGAAGGCAAAAAAAGTTCTGAATTTTTAAATATTTGAAATGGCCGACATTTCTAAACGAACGAATTTTGCTGGTTAAGGAATTTATTCAATTGATTTTTTTGCCAAACGGAGACTAAAATTTCGAACGTACTAAAATTTATTTTAACCCCTCAAAAAGTGATCTAGAGGTCAGGATCATTTCAAATGCCCATGATGGCGCTTTATATCTCATTTTCCAAAGGAAAATTTGCTAAACAATTTGAATAATTTAAAATTGTAACTTACTTTTGAAATACCCGGTAAATTTATAAACGTTGCCACTTACCCTGGGATAACTACAGAAGCGTTATACAAGTACAGCGATGCGTTCGATGCCATAACGTAAAGGCACAGAGAATAGTAAGCCTTCTTTACTATCATCTGGTCGATAAAGACCTTGGAGTACTTGGCGATGCACTGGGGCGGGTGTCGTATGAGCACAGCACCTATCCGATCTGAAAGTTTCTTGGCTACGATCATTTTAGCTGCAAAATAAAAAAAAATGAGGACAACACTAGACGAAGTATAACGAAAGTAAGGTGATAGTGAAAATATCACTGCACGCAGCTGTCTCGCTGACGTGATGAAAGCGAATTTCCAAAAACGTTTCTTAAATGGTTTCACTATTGCGAAACATATGTTGAAACACCATTAGTGTTTTAAACTTCCAAATAAATTAGACTGAAATTACGAAAACGGACCCTGAACTCCTTGAAATTAAATGTCTTAATTTCAACAGATTTTGAAAATTCAAAACGTAAATTAATGCAGTGTTATTGAACTTATTTACGATGGTGAAATCTGTTTTTCAATAAAAATACTTAAAACAAAAAAAGTTATCAGTTTTTAAAGATTTAAAATGACCGCCATTTTGAAACTGTTGAACTAATTTCGCTGGTTGGCGAATTTGTCGATTTACCGATATCGATTTTTGTATCAAGTTCGAATAAAATGGACTAAAATTTTATCCGAACGTGAGAGTGCTAAAACACACACACACACACACACACACACACACACACACAAATTTTAACTTCTCCTTAAAAAGTGATGCAGAGCTCCGGGATAGGACCCATTTCAAGGTCCCTAAGTATTGCTAGAGACTAAACCCATCCTCACACCATTCCCATATTTCAAGGAAAAATCGAACGATGTTTTGCTGCAATTGCCCAACAAACGTTACAACATGTGTTTAAGAACATGCAACGTCGTATTCAGTTGTATGAATCTCATAACGGCGCCCATTTTTAACAGTTATCGTAACTAACTCACAGAAAACTGCATAATTAATTATTCAAGTTGCATAATTTTTTGTTCACCCTGTATATTATGAGTTTTTACTCCAGTAAGTGTTAAGAGTTCATTTTTTAATTTTATTGTAACAAAAAGTTTTTATATTAAAATGTTTGTTTGCGTGATGCTATTAAGATTTGTATACCCATTTGGAAACACAGGAGGTGAAATATTTTCATTCTTTGAAATGAATCATTCTTCGAGAATGAAGTTATGAACTGATAACTAACATAAATATATTTTTTTTAAGAAGATTGTCGAAATGTTGAATTTTTACAGTTCAATGTTTTCAATGTACAGTTTTTATTATAATAAATCACTAGATAGTAGATTTTGTCTTATCGTTTGTTCAGTAGGAGAGTGTTCAAAAAATTAAGTAACATATAGTTAAAGTAATCAAACGTTAATAGTAACATCTTATTAAAATAAAATTTAAATTTAAATTTCATTCAACAATACAATTACGTAAAATAAAATTATTACATTAAAAACTTAAGAAAACTTGTATAAACACAGAATAATTCATGCAAGGAGGAAGTAAGATAATAATACATGTAATTCCACAAAAAATAAAAATAAAAATGATTTTATATAAAATAATATTTGGAAACATTTTATGAGTTTTTAATAGATTCGAATAGACCATTTTGAAACTTTTTATATTAAAGGCGAACTTTTTTAATCCCTATTAAAATCTTTGGTAAGTAATGACACTTTGTTAGTGTTCTGTTTCGGTCATATACGTTTAATTTTGACCACAATTTGATCGAATTCGTTAGATTAAATTTCGAAAAAAAGATATTTAAGCCAAATTTTAGTTTTGAAGAAACTTGTTTTTGAAGTTTAATGGTCAAACCGGACAAAAAGTCAAACTCAGCAATCTTTTGTGCCCAGAAAAGATCGAAGAAGGGTCCACTAAACCCCATATCCAAACTCTACTCGATCTTCATGTACAAAAACGGAGGTATTGTGTGCTTTTTCTTAGTTTATGGAGTTTGGATACTAGAGGTAAGGACGGTTTTGGTCCATTTGCGTGGTGGATACTGGAGGTAAGTGCGGTTTTGGTCAATCTGCACAATTTGGATAATAGACGCAAGGGCAATTTTGGTCAAGTTGAGGAGTTTAGATACTGGAGGTAAAGGCGGTTTTGGTCGTTGCAGGGTTTAGATACTGGAGGAAAGTGCAGTTTTGGTCAAGCTGCGGAATTTGGCTACTAGACGCAAGGGCGATTTTGGTCAAGTTGAGGGGTTTAGATACTGGAGGTAAGTGTGTTTTTAGTCAATCTGCGGAATTTGTATACTAGAGGCAAGGGCGATTTTGGTCAAGTTGCGGGGTTTAGATACTGGAGGAAAGTGCAGTTTTGGTCAAGCTGCGGAATTTGGATACTAGACGCAAGGGCGATTTTGGTCGAGTTGCGGGGTTTAGATACTGGAGGTAAGTGCAGTTTTGGTCAAGCTGCGGAATTTGTATACTAGAGGCAAGGGCGATTTTGGTCGAGTTGCGGGGTTTAGATACTGGAGGAAAGTGCAGTTTTGGTCAAGCTGCGGAATTTGTGTACTAGACGCAAGGGCGATTTTGGTCGAGTTGCGGGGTTTAGATACTGGAGGTAAGTGTGTTTTTAGTCAATCTGCGGAATTTGTATACTAGAGGCAAGGGCGATTTTGGTCAAGTTGCGGGGTTTAGATACTGGAGGTAAGTGTGTTTTTAGTCAATCTGCGGAATTTGTATACTAGAGGCAAGGGCGATTTTGGTCAAGTTGCGGGGTTTAGATACTGGACGAAAGTGCAGTTTTGGTCAAGCTGCGGAATTTGTATACTAGAGGCAAGGGCGATTTTGGTCGAGTTGCGGGGTTTAGATACTGGAGGTAAGTGTGTTTTTAGTCAATCTGCGGAATTTGTATACTAGACGCAAGGGCGATTTTGGTCGAGTTGCGGGGTTTAGATACTGGAGGTAAGTGCAGTTTTGGTCAAGCTGCGGAATTTGTATACTAGAGGCAAGGGCGATTTTGGTCGAGTTGCGGGGTTTAGATACTGGAGGTAAGTGCAGTTTTGGTCAAGCTGCGGAATTTGTGTACTAGACGCAAGGGCGATTTTGGTCGAGTTGCGGGGTTTAGATACTGGAGGTAAGTTTGTTTTTAGTCAATCTGCGGAATTTGTATACTAGAGGCAAGGGCGATTTTGGTCAAGTTGCGGGGTTTAGATACTGGAGGTAAGTGTGTTTTTAGTAGTGGGTTTAGATACTAGACGCAAGGGCGATTTTGGTCAAGTTGCGGGGTTTAGATACTGGAGGTAAGTGTGTTTTTAGTAGTGGGTTTTGATACTAGACGCAAGGGCGATTTTGGTCAAGTTGCGGGGTTTAGATACTGGAGGTAAGTGTGTTTTTAGTAGTGGGTTTAGATACTAGACGCAAGGGCGATTTTGGTCAAGTTGCGGGGTTTAGATACTGGAAGTAAGTGTGTTTTTAGTAGTGGGTTTAGATACTAGACGCAAGGGCGATTTTGGTCAAGTTGCTGGGTTTAGATACTGGAGGTAAGTGTGTTTTTAGTAGTGGGTTTAGATACTAGACGCAAGGGCGATTTTGGTCAAGTTGCGGGGTTTAGATACTGGAAGTAAGTGTGTTTTTAGTAGTGGGTTTAGATACTAGACGCAAGGGCGATTTTGGTCAAGTTGCTGGGTTTAGATACTGGAAGTAAGTGTGTTTTTAGTAGTGGGTTTAGATACTAGACGCAAGGGCGATTTTGGTCAAGTTGCGGGGTTTAGATACTGGAGGTAAGTGCAGTTTTGGTCAAGCTGCGGAATTTGTATACTAGAGGCAAGGGCGATTTTGGTCGAGTTGCGGGGTTTAGATACTGGAGGTAAGTGCAGTTTTGGTCAAGCTGCGGAATTTGTGTACTAGACGCAAGGGCGATTTTGGTCGAGTTGCGGGGTTTAGATACTGGAGGTAAGTTTGTTTTTAGTCAATCTGCGGAATTTGTATACTAGAGGCAAGGGCGATTTTGGTCAAGTTGCGGGGTTTAGATACTGGAGGTAAGTGTGTTTTTAGTCAATCTGCGGAATTTGTATACTAGAGGCAAGGGCGATTTTGGTCAAGTTGCGGGGTTAAGATACTGGAGGTAAGTGCAGTTTTAGTCAATCTGCGGAATTTGTATACTAGACGCAAGGGCGATTTTGGTCGAGTTGCGGGGTTTAGATACTGGAGGTAAGTTTGTTTTTAGTCAATCTGCGGAATTTGTATACTAGACGCAAGGGCGATTTTGGTCGAGTTGCGGGGTTTAGATACTGGAGGTAAGTGCAGTTTTGGTCAAGCTGCGGAATTTGTATACTAGAGGCAAGGGCGATTTTGGTCGAGTTGCGGGGTTTAGATACTGGAGGTAAGTGCAGTTTTGGTCAAGCTGCGGAATTTGTGTACTAGACGCAAGGGCGATTTTGGTCGAGTTGCGGGGTTTAGATACTGGAGGTAAGTTTGTTTTTAGTCAATCTGCGGAATTTGTATACTAGAGGCAAGGGCGATTTTGGTCAAGTTGCGGGGTTTAGATACTGGAGGTAAGTGTGTTTTTAGTAGGGGTTTAGATACTAGACAAGGGCGATTTTGGTCAAGTTGCGGGGTTTAGATACTGGAAGTAAGTGTGTTTTTGGTAGTAGTGGGTTTAGATACTAGACGCAAGGGCGATTTTGGTCGTTGCGGGGTTTAGATACTGGAGGTAAGTGCAGTTTTTAGTAGTGGGTTTAGATACTAGACGCAAGGGCGATTTTGGTCAAGTTGCGGGGTTTAGATACTGGAAGTAAGTGTGTTTTTAGTAGTGGGTTTAGATACTAGACGCAAGGGCGATTTTTGGTCAAGTTGCTGGGTTTAGATACTGGAGGTAAGTGTGTTTTTAGTAGTGGGTTTAGATACTAGACGGTAAAGGGCGATTTTGGTCAAGTTGCGGGGTTTAGATACTGGAGGTAAGTGTGTTTTTAGTAGTGGGTTTTGTGTACTAGACGCAAGGGCGATTTTGGTCGAGTTGCGGGGTTTAGATACTGGAGGTAAGTGTGTTTTTAGTCAATCTGCGGAATTTGTATACTAGAGGCAAGGGCGATTTTGGTCAAGTTGCTGGGTTTACATACTGGATGTAAGGTTGGTTTTGGTCAATCTGCGGAATTTGGATAATATAGACAAAGGCGATTTTGGTCAAGTTGCGGGATCTGGAGTAGGTTTTGGCCAAGCTGCGGTATTTGGATACTAGACGCAAGGGCGATTTTGGTCAAGTTGCTGGGTTTAGATACTGGACGAAAGTGCAGTTTTGGTCAAGCTGCGGAATTTGGATAATAGACGCAAGGGCGATTTTGGTCAGTTGCGGGGTTTAGATACTGGATGTAAGTGTGGTTTTAGTAATCTGCGGAATTTGGATAATATAGACAAAGGCGATTTTGGTCAAGTTGCGGGGTTTACATACTGGATGTAAGGTTGGTTTTGGTCAATCTGCGGAATTTGGATAATATAGACAAAGGCGATTTTGGTCAAGTTGCGGGGTTTACATACTGGATGTAAGGTTGGTTTTGGTCAATCTGCGGAATTTGGATAATATAGACAAAGGCGATTTTGGTCAAGTTGCGGGGTTTAGGAAAGTCGGATTTGCAAATACACAGACGGATGACATTCAGGAAAAACCACTTTCTTGGACTCAACTGAACATGAAAACGGATATATCAATAGAATCGTCGGATAGTGTTTTCACCGAATCACAAACTGCGGTGATCTTGAGCAGAAAAAGTATGAGTCATTTAAATTTATCCTGTAATTTTTTAAAATATAACATAATATATAACCAAATTCACTAACTGGTAAAATGTGTGCCTTCAATAACTATGAATGGTTTTCTGTAGGCTGTAGTGTTCTTCTGCATGGCCTCCTTGTACGCCAAGTCTGCGGGCTTAGGTTGACAGAGTCTGTGAAAGTCTTTAAGTAAATCCTGGACTCCTGGTACGTCATTGTACTGCAAACATAGTGCCTATATTATAAACGCGATATCAGTGTGTCCCACGAAGAGGTTTACGCATCTGATCCTCTTTCATCCCTCCATTGATCGTTTTGCAACTAAACATACTTTTTGAAAAAGATATCAGCAATATTATGTCAGAATTGCATCCGGCTGACGTTTGTAGAAACAAAATGGCGGTGAAAATAAAATGTAAATAAAGTAGAATTAATTTTTTAATTTTTTAAAACAAAATTTAATTTTTTAATAATTATTAAACAAAATTAATTAGATATAATTGCTATTTAGTTTTCTTTGAATTAGTTTACAATGTTAACGTGATTCATTTATTTCATACTTTGCCAAGAACTATTTGGTAATAATGTACAAAATGCCTAAGTATTTTACAAAATGTTTTGGTTACATATTTTAAGTTTCCTGGGTTTAAAGAAGTGTGTGTGTGTGTGTCCGCGCGCGCACACACACACACACACACACGCGCGCGCGTGCGCGCGTATTCAAAAGTGACCTAGAGGACAGAATCAATGTTCATTTGAAAGTGTCCCTGGTCTGGGACCCACTATGATGGCGGCTCAATTTTCAATGGCAATTTCGCAATAAACAAAGTTCCTTAATCTAAAATCTTGAGACTGAATTTCACTCACCAATGGATGTTGCAGTAATTTCAACGTTTCGTTAAGGCTGTAGAAAACAAGTATGTTTGCCCTCTCTTTGCCTTCGAAAGGAGGCATAAGGGGACCAGATACTGGAGCTGAAATGCAAACAATCTGTTTAATTCATGTTACTTTAAAGACTCTGTTATGAATGAGCTATAGTCATTTTTTGTGTGTGTAACGCTTATGCCCTTAAACAAAACTTTCAATTAAGTTTCAAAATTATGTCCTGATATTTTGCCTTAAGAAAGATTCTTAACTCAATTTACTTCGTACAATTAAAAACATTCTATGCACACAACTGTCTCGCTGACGTAATGGAAATATCAATCTTTTATTTTACCATCATAAACTCCGTTAAGATCTACATACATTAGCGTTTTAAACTTTCAAGTTCATTGAAAATACGAAAATAAACCCTGACCGCTATGAAATCAAGTAATTTCAACGGATTTTAGAAAAAAAACCAAACGCACTAATTACTACGATGAAATCAGATTTTAAAAAAATATTCAAGACGAAAAAATTACGAATTTACAAAGATTTGAAACAACCGCCGTTTTGAAACTGTTGAACGAATTTTGTTGGTTAACGAACCGGTTCAAGCTCTTGTTAGAGTCGTTTTTCGTAGAAAGTTTGAATCAAATCGGACTGAAATTGCGAACTTGAGCGTGATAACATTTTAAATGTATAAACATCTTAACTAAATCTCAAAAAGTGATCTAGAGGTTAGGATTTGCGTTCATTTCGAGGTCCCGGGTCTGAGCACTTACCGTGATGGATCCAATAGAACTTCGTTACTGCGTTAGTACTTTAGTTACTACGCGTACATTAAACTAATAGAAGTAATACAAATTAATGAAAAACATTAATTCAAACTGTTTGTAAAATTTAGTTTTGTATATAAAATACATATAAATATTGGTATGTATAAATACAACTATATATATATATATATCGGATATGATAACCTTAGTTAATGTACACAAACACACACACACACACACACACACACAGACACACACACACAGATATATATATATATGTAATAAATATGACGTTTTCTTTTCGTAAAGACCTACACAATCTTTTCGAAAATAATCAGGTCTTATTTGATGAAGTTTTTTTTTTAAAAAACAGATCAGAATAAAATGAACGCAATAATTACAAAAAACCACCGTCAAACAATGAAACGAACACATTTTACCGCGACGGCCGTATCGGTTTCAAATTTCATTTTTAATGCAATCAAATTTCGTGGTAGAAAACCACTGTACAAACCACTGAAATCGTCAGCATCGCCGGAACACGTTATACAGTGCGGAACAAAACTCACAAAAAATACCAACACACGAACCAAAACGTTCATGGCTGAAAGTTTCGGCTCCAAGAGAGCTGGCGACGGTTATGTCATTTTTCGAAGAATGCCCTCCGATCGTAGAATCAAAAACCGTATGCGAACAATTAATTAGCGAGTTGTCCCATTGTGTTTTTTTCCTAAACAATCTTGTATAGTTTTAACTGAACAAATAAATTAATGTTGAATTTATCAATTCCGTTATATAACCCGAATAGTTTTCTCCAATTCGATCCACGCTATCGCCATTGCTGCGCCAATTAAGTGAATGTTCAACTTTAGTTTTTTTAAAAAAAGCTATTGTCTGTTGTTTTTAAATAACACAGACTTCTTTTGTATATAAACGATAAGTGTTTTCCGTTATTAGTAGTTGCAGTGACCTAGAACTGTTTTGTTTTGGAGTAACATTCAGGTAAGTGTTAATGATGTTAAACAATTGTTTTGACTAGGTGACTTCACACAGTTAGTGGTCAATTACGTAATACGATAAAGTGGAAATACGTAAATATAAATATTTGTCAATTAAAAATATTTTATTATAAAAAATAGTAACAAAATTAGTATTATGGTAAATGATACAGTATTTTTTAAAACATTAATTTTACAAAACGTCTTTAAAAACAATGTTGGAGGTTATGACGTGATCATCGTTCACTTTTTGCCCGTATGAATCTTCAACACAAAGATATCTTCAAACTTGCGAACTCGTGAAAAAACAGGTTCTGATAAAAACAATCCTGCCCTTTCAAGTGTTTGACCTTGTGCTTTGTTAATGGTTATAGCGAAAGCAACTTTTATGGGGAATTTCCTTACCGTATAAAAAGGCGCAGTGGGATCAGAAGGTTAATCCGGGGTATGAGCACAATTTTATCGGAATGATGATGTACTCGCTTAAGCGAGTTGCCTTTTTAGCGTTGAGATTTCTAATTAACATTATTATTGAATTTTCCTTCAAAATCAATTTATAAGGTGGTAAACCGGACGGATTCAAAGAGTTTAAGACACGGATACGGGGTTCAATGGAGCAGTGTCTGTTTCTACATGTTGGACACAATCAGAACTGCAGTAAATCAAGTAGCAAATTGGAAATGATATATTCATTAATTTTTGTACAATCGTCGTTTTTTGGACATAAACTCGCTTTGAGTAAAACTGCGAAATATATTGTTCCTTTATTTCTGTGGCATTGAATATGGCGGTAATAATACTATCATTATTACAATAAAAATGTTTTGGAATTTTGATCGCTTTATTCTCGTAATCTATTTGACCATTTAAAAAAAATGTAATTCTTTAACGAAAAAAATAATTTTAATATATTTAATTATTTTTCTTCATTAGATGGGAAAATAACCTTCAAAATGGCCTATTAAACATTAATTTTGATACAGTATTAAGGGGAATACTTCATACCGACAAAAAACGCCTTTGAGAAATAATATATAAAGGTCCTCGTGAGATTTGTTTAAAACTATTTTCATAGTCTACGGAAAAAAGTGGAAAGCAGCCATCTCGCTGACGTGATAGAAGCGAATTTCAATTAGAAAATGAGATATTGGAACGGCCATCACGACCCAAAATCTTGACATGAGCGCCGATCTTGAACTCTAGAAATTGTCCGATTTGATCGAAACTGCACGAAAATCGATTTCGTTCAACAATTTCAAAATGGTGGTAATTTTATTACATCTTTAATAATTCGTATATTTTTTAATTTCATTATCGTAAACAACTTTAAAAACTGCATAAATCAGCATTTTTAACTTAAAATTTTTGATATTTCAATACAATTTGTAAGTTTGAAATGCTAATTTAAACAGATGCTGTTTGTAAAGGCTTAAATAAAGTTCCAAAAAAGGGCCATATACGAAGATTATTTTTAGAAATTCGCTTCCATCACGTTAGCAAAACAGCTGCGTACCTTATAAGTGTATTGTTTAAAAAGTTCCAACAGCTCTCAAAAAAACTGATCAATAACTGATGACTCAGTTCCAATGGAAATTAACTATGAATAAATAAATTATTATATTTTAATGGTTTAAGTGAAAAATTTACAGTATGAATTTTGCAATGCAAACAACTAAATGGGTTATTGTAATTGCGTTTTAATTAATAATGTGTCTGGTAATTATCTTGTTTAACGTTAAGCAGCGTTATGAATTAATGACCGTGAAACAGCAAACAGGAGTGGGTGGGTTGGCCAGTTGGATGCCCTTTTATACAATCTACTTACACTTTTATAAAAACTATTAATTTAATTCGGTGGAAGCTGTTTTGTGTTAAGTTCAAATTGTTTTTTTAGTTCAGGTCACGAAATCTAGTGAAACATATTTTGCTTTTTCAAAACACGAAATATACAGAAATTACGGTGATTATGAAAAAGTTGATTTTGGATTTTGATGTATATATACGTTCTCATGTACATACGTCACTGTCTGTCTATGTACACAATGCTGCAGACAAAACGGATTGACAGATTTCTTAGGTTCGGATAATTTTTTAATGCAAAAATATATTCAATCAATTTTTCATAATAAAAACCGATTTTGTTCAAACGTTACAAGGACTAATCTCATTGTTTTAAATAATCACGGCACCCAGTTGTCTGGCTCATGTGTTATAAGCGAAATTCTAAAAATATTTAATTTATCACTTTTTGCCCATATGAATCTTCAACACAAACAAAGATATCTTCAAACTTGTGAACTCGTGAAAAAACAGGTTCTGATAAAAACAATACTGCCCTTTGAAGTGCAAATTTTCAAAAATTTTGAAAAAAAATTTGAACCAAAAATAAAAATCATGGATCATGTTTTCTCTTCCTTTTTTATTTTAATTACAATAACTTGTTCGAAAACCCTACAAATTAACATAACTATTTTTCAACAACATAACCTAAAAACATTCAAAAACAGACTTTCAGCTGTTCAATGAAATCAGCTGATCGTTACAACGCAACTAGTGTTTAACAACATAACCTGAAACTTATTATAGCCTATCAGCTGTTTAATGATCGTTACAACATAGCTAGTTGTACTATAGCTATCAGCTGATCATTACAACATAGTTAGTTTTTAACAACATAACTTGAAACATATTATGGCCTATCAGCTGATCGTTACGCATTATTATAAAATAACTGATCTTTTACTGTCGAATATTTATAAAAATTAAATTAACGATTCATTTCATATATTTACATCGGGTCAAACTTCTTCGTGCTTTCCGTAGTGTAGTGGTTATCACGTGCGCCTCACGCGTGCAATGTTCTCCTTTTCGATCCCGGGCGGAAAGACAGAAAATATCAATTATAATTAATTAAATATGAGATATGCGACATACAAAATATACTATTATATATCAATATAAATTTGTGCACTCGAGTCACGCAAAATCCAACATCTCAGCAAGCCCTAAAACATGATACATGTTAAAAAATCTGCTTATATTAATACTTTCAAATTACAACGGAAGTACAAGAGATCACTGTTGAATTCATTTTCACATTTTCAATGGAATTTGAAGCGTTAATTTATTCAGATTTTAACGCCCATTTTAACGGTGAAATTTGATTTTCAAAAAACGTAAGGTAAAAAAGTCACGATTTGAAAAGGTTTAACTGATTTCGCTATACACTGCGAAACTTAACATATACATGTAAATATTTTATTGAAACTGTTCACAAAAATTGATGTTATTATTAACCAGTTCTGGTTAATAAGTTTGTTAACCAGAAAAATCGTTCAACAGTTTCAAAATGGCGGACATTTCAAGTATTTTTAAAAAATATTAAAACAATATATTTAATAAGTAAAATATTTGATTTTTGTATTTTATAAGTAGCGACAAATAATGAATGATGATATGTTAATGCTTATATATTACGTTTTTTCCAAAGTATTGAGAGTTATAGTATAATAGCTTGGGGTGGGGCGTACAATAATTGTACGTCTCTCCTCCAAGCATTGCAAAACAGAATTTTTAAAATTATAAATAAAAATGAATTTTTAACAGGGAAGAAACCTTTAACACTAGTGCAATTTTACCAATCGGAGTCTTTACTGTTTCATTATGAACCTTTAAAATGTATATACATAAATTTATACAAGGAATAAAAGCGTAGTATTAAGCAAAAATTGTAAAAACGTAAGCGAGAACAGTTATGTAAGAGCAATAAATGTATACAATTTACTATCTCAGGATATGGAAGTATTGTTATTCAATATGAGCACTTTAAAAGTAAGGATGAAAAAATGGATGTTGCATAAAGCTGATATTTATGGTTATTGAATACTGGCTATTGGTTGTGGTTGTTGAGTATAGAATATGTGAAGCATGTTGTAGGATAACTTTATTTGAATTTTTTTTAGTTTTGTTTATAGCTTTAAAGAACCAATCCGCGTACAGGGATTTTTTTCCTCTGCGGTTACGTGTTAATCATTGTAAATATACTGGTTTGGTAAATAGATAAATAATATATAGTAATCAGCGTTAAAAACTGCATATATTAATTATTTTAATATATAATTAATATATTAATTACGAGGGCTATTCAGAAAGTAGATTACGTTTTTGGATAAAAAAAAAACTAAGTACAGGAAAAAAATTTTATTATATACATTTGAAAGAGGAACTAAAATACTATTTTTCGACATAATCGCCAAACAAATTTAGACATTTGTCATATCGGTGAACTAGCTTTGAAATTCCCGTGTCGTAGAATTCCGCCGCCTGTGACGCCAGCCAGTCAGTCACGCCCGCGCGGAGATCTGCGTCGTCATCGAAGCGCTGTGTTGCAAGCCAAGTCTTCATCTTCGGGAATAAGTGGAAATCACTAGGTGCCAGGTCCGGACTGTAGGGTGGATGAGGAAAATCTCCCACTTGAAGGCCGTCAAGACGTCTTTTGTTCGATTTGCCGTGTGAGGGCGGGCATTGTCGTGCAAAAACAACACTTTTGCACTCAGTTTTCCTCTCCGCTTGTTCTGGATAGCTCGTCTTAAGTTTCGTAATGTTTGGCAATACCTTTCTGAGTTTATGGTTGCTCCACGTTCTAGGAAGTCAACCAGAAGAACACCTTTCCTGTCCCAAAAAACGGTCGCCATGATCTTCCTTGCTGACAGGGTTTGCAAACATTTCCTCGGTTTTTTGGGGGAATTTGTGTGCCCCACTCCATAGACTGTAGTTTTGTCTCACAGGTAACGTGCTTAACCCAAGTCTCATCTCCCGTTACGATGCGATCAAGAAATGATTCACCATCTTTGTCGTAAGCGTCCAGAAATGACAACGATGCAGCCATACGCTGACCCTTGTGCTGTTCTGTCAGGAACTTTGGCACCCATCTGGCACAAAACTTATGGTATCCTAACTTTTTGGTGACAATTTCGTACAACAATGTTCGTGAAACTTGTGGGAAACAAAGTGAAAGTTCGGTTATTGTGAAACGGCGGTTTTCACAAATTTTTTCATTGACATTTGCAACCAGCTCATCACTCACAATGCTCGGTCTGCCACTCTTCTCTTCGTCATGAACATTATTTCGTCCATTTTTAAATCTAATGCACCATTGGCGAACTCCACCTTCACTGATTACGTTGTTTCCGTAAACTTCACAAACTTGCCGATAAATTTCAATCGGTTTATGGTTTTTT